>LUGF01026018.1:183303-264156 GCA_001625245.1 Calycopis cecrops
CGTGTCCGGAGTGCCCTTTGTAGTGACGTGCAATCGAGTTACTGCCCTAGAGCTCCTAGCGTGGACGCTAATGTGCATAATTTGACAAAAGTCACCGCACGCCAGAAGTGTGCAGGCACCTTTACGTTTTAGTTTTAAGTCACTTATATAATCACCAACTAGTGTGCCAGAGTAACTTTCATTCAACAATTACGAATCCTATCTTTCCTATATACTTTTTTAAATGTATTTTTTTAATATCAAATAGTGCTTTTTTGATATCTTGTTCATTGGAATATATTTTTTTTGTTTTATAATTTAAAAACTTTTTTCTTTATTTTTATACACTTCTACGTCTAAATACTTTAAAAGAATCGTTGTTTATAAATAAATACATAAAAAGGAATTAATTCTATTTAATAATTGAGTTTTTATACGTCCTTAGCAAAGAAATATGTATTGTCAACCGATTTTAGTCCCAAAGAGCTGTGAATATTGTGAGGGAAAAACTAGAATATTTCAACCATATCATTAGATTAAGGGATTACCGGCTCAGTATAATTAATTTTCAGCAATAACAACGATAAAACAGGTTTTAAATTACATTGAATCGTTTCAATATTTATACGCGAGCATGCGGAATAAAACTTATTGCGTTACATTATTGAAAATCAACCTAAAATATCGACCAGATAGTTCGGCTAACGGATTTTGTGTCCATATAACCCCATTTAACTGCTTCAGAGCCAGTACACAGGCGTCCCTCTTCATGAAATATTAAAAATTCAATTGCGATTCTCTTTATTTTAACTCCCTCGCCTCAGCGACACCCCGCCTTCCCTTATGAAATGAAAAATGTATTCGAAAAATATAACGTCCTCTAATTTGTTTTATGCAGCTTAAAGGTTGAATTAATAAGTTATTATGGAAATAAAAAGGAAAACAAAACGCGAACACGGCAATAATGAACCGCCGAATAATATTACTTCCATGGGGGATATGGAATCATGTAAATATTTGTCTTTCGAAAAAAAAAAAGAGTTTTCTAACGAAATAGAAACAAACTCACTATGGTTAAATGATTGAATAATCAATACTTTTATGTAATTGGAAATTACTTTTTATTATCAATTTATCATCATCATTCTGCAGAAGGTAGACTATAAGTGGACATGGCCTCTTTAATGAAAGCCAAGACGGGTTATGCATCTGGCAGCCTAGTCATCTATACAGACTAATGTTTTAATTTAAATTATAAATCATAATTAAATCAGGTAGCGGATTCGTGATAATAGAAAAGATAAGAAAGTCCTTTTCTATTTTTCCCAGTCAGAACAAAATAATTTCAATGTGAAACCTAAAACAGCTTACTAGTTAAAAATAGCTTTGTAATAGGTACCTTGCTATCTTATAATATTAGTAAGCATAGAATAATAGTAACAATTATACATTATTAAAAATGTAGTTAAAGTCTAAATAAAAGCTGCATACTTAAAATAATTCGAATTTACCCGTTTATGCAGGGCTAAGAAGGGCAAGTCGATTTGGAATTAAAAAAGGGCTGTTCATGAAACCTGAATTTGAGCTTGAAATATAACTGCCAATGGCTCAACGCATTCCTTTTTCATATCGAATATCCTTTTAATGAAAATGTGAAACAAGCAAATAATATAAGGAAATGGAGAGTGTAATTTACAGCGATTTTGAACGGTTGCTGTGTGTTCAACGCTTTTATTTTCTTACGTCAAATACCGTTCCCAATGAATCCATTTAATCCGTACCATTAAGATTGTATTGCGTTTTTATCATAGGCTTCTATTAATTCTATTTGTGGAGTTGCGCCCCATCGATGGCCCTTTGGCTATCAACATTTTTTCTTTTTCTGTCTAGCATAGCCAGGTTTGCTTATTAATCTAAAAATTTGTTGAACATTTTTCAGAATGTTATTTGATTTCTATTTTGGAGTCAGAACTGTGCACTGTGTTTGACGGTCAACTCTTGCTTTTGTTTAGGTTGCCTTTTTGGTACTAAGTAAGGGGATACGCATACGCATCGGAATGTTTCAAATATTTTTGAGAGTACTTTTGGGGTGGCGTGGGGGAGGTTTTTTTTTCCGTTGCAACGCCGTCCAAATTTCGTGATAAGCCCGTGCGGAACATTGCGATATTACGTTACAGGTTATTTTTAGACTATTTATGGAAATTTTAAGAACGTAGTGGTGGGAAAATGTATAAGTTCAAGACAGACGAAAGAGTCTGTCAATCCAGTGATGGGACTATTTTCAGCTAGAATATGCAGACAGCTAAAGTTTGTCTAAATAGCTTCACATACGTCACATCATCCCCTAAGCGGCCTGTACTTAGCAAGAAAAAACGATGTAAGAGTAATAATGGTAAGACATAACCCAACCATTACTTTATGTATTTTTATGTGCAATGTTTTTATGTGTGCAGCGAAAGGCAAATACCTAGTTCTCTGGATGCATATGCATCAATATCGGGATAAGTAAGCAATCTTAGATGTTGAAATGTGAAATCCCAGACAGCATTTATAATGGATAATATAATACGTTAATTAATCTACAGTATGGATTTGCTCAAAGTTTTATAGGTACGTAAAAAATATACATTGTAGTGAAATGAAGTGCGTGGCGCGACGTGGCACTTGGGTCGGAGAGCGCGGCGACAAAGGTTTGCCTGCCCTATCTACGCCTTCCCTCAAACACTCCTGCCCTCTTTTGTTTCAAATGTCCATTACCGAAGGCAGTGTGCGCGCCAAAATGCCACACAACACACAATTTGCTCTTTGCTTTATTAACTCCCAATGTATTTTACCTTTCGTAGTGTCGCAACACCGTTCTAACAATGGCCATCCCGTTTGTTACTGCTTTATATTGTACCACTATCGCTGTTTTGCTTTTGGAAAATTGCAAATGCTATTTTATTGTTAATTTTTAAGCTGCAAATGCATTTGTCTACTTTTTCGTTTTTTATACTCGTTGATTAAACAGTTTCCTTTTTTTTGGTTCGGACTAACTTAACAATCATGAACTGTCTTACAATACAAAAGATTGTCAGTATCATTTACGTTAGTATGTTTGATAGTTCAAAAAAATATCTACTACGTATTTTTTTTCGTGATATAAATAATGTTATTCTATTTTTTTATCTATATCTGCCACGAATATCATCCAAATCCAATTATCGATATTTGCTCTAACAAACATACATACAAGCTTTCACATTTATAATATTAGTACAATAGAATGATTGTTCAAGTTTTGTTGTTACGCTGAATGGGTGTTTTGTAACATTTATGTAACTGTAGTATGTGTTCTATTTTTAAGTATTTTTTAAAATAATACAACTTATTTTTTAATCCCAACAATTTGTAACTGTATTCCTACCATCTACTTACATCCTTGTAATTTATTCGTAGAAGTGTTTTTGTACGTAATAATATTCCCGTTTACTAGGAACACGTATTTACAATTCCTATGTACACAAGCGATAGCAAATAAATTCATTGTTACCTGAGTTTGGTCGCTGGTCATTGTTTTAATGCGTCGAAATACGGAGGAATTCAAAACAATTTATTGTATCCAACTCACCTGAAACAAGAGAAAAAAGTGATTAATAAAAGCAACAAAGCAAGCCTTTGATTATACTACTAAATGAGAAACAGAATTGTTCCTTTTTTGAAATATCTTTTTTATTCGGCACCGTCATAACATTTGCCAGTCTGTCATGGTTTATAGGGACACTAATGTTGCATTAATTGCCAATTAACGTCAAATACGTCCTTGTCCACTCCAGTCATACTGTTCGGAAACGGTGGCACAAAACGGCCAGATAATGATGTCTATCTATCCACTGGGTAACGATAATTGTATATTACGATTCTGTTCTGTCACCTTGACGACTACAACAATATTCAATTAAGATTAACTAAGCACCGGAAATTTAGCGTCATAATCGAGATGGGTATTGATTTGACTTGTGGTCTATCTGTACATAGGTAAGCTGTATTCTTCGCAAGTTTCCATTTTGTTTGAATCCGCAGCGCACTCGTTTCGATGCATGATGGAATGTAATGGCAAGCATGGGGGGGTTCGCCTCAAATCCGACGTTATGCCGAATACCTTAACGCATATTCCGATTCTCGTGCGATCTGCGGTGGAATTTTCGAGATTTTCAACTCTCCGCCGGGCCGGAGGCTTTGTTAAGAATCCCACCGGTCCGGCGTTCGAGTTTGAATTTTCGCTTATGTCCGCACGCGAGGTATGCGGCCGTCGCCGATGATCATTTGAACTCACTTCATTACGGACGCAACGCTGTCACTGCGGGAACGTGCGAAGCTAATAGCGAATATTTCAATTTCCAAATGTCAATTTTGGGTCAATTATGTGACAACGAATAGACAATACACAGGTGTAAATTTGATCTAGTCTCTCCCTTACTCTCTAATTCAAAATATAATATTTTGATGCGTCTATATTGCTATCATGAAAAATGTACGTATACGTTAAGTATGTACGATTTTAGATTTTATCCTATTGACTGCAGTCTCGTTGAAAGAGCCTAATTTTAGTAGTAGATAAATAAAAAATAATAATTTCTAATTTGACAGTATTATATAACTTTATAAATGCCCTAGCAACCTATGCTTCGAATGTAATATAAATAAATGAAGTTGAAACCCAGCGACGCGGCGTAACGAATTTATTTTCTCCCAGACGAGGTGTTATGTAATAATGAAGGATCTGGTAAAACTAAACCAAGGATATTATATATAACCTAGCTAACCATCACCTCTGCCCTTAGGAGTGTGTGAATCCTTGTCTTTTTATGTCTATACAATCACCTAAGGAAGAAAGGATAGGTAATTAAAATATCAAAAAATAATGATAAAGGGAATGTTATAATAATTAATAAAAAAATGTTTGATTATATTTATCATAATCATACAAGATATTAGACAATATTGTTCAAAGGAACTACCGGAGCCCTTAACTATCAACGCCCTGATGCTGAATAATCATGTAAGAGCTAAAGCATGTTGAGATGAAAAATAAATAAAAAAGATTCTTTACTAAATGATTATACTGTATACTAAGATGTAACCTCGATCCGTACTTAAGTAACACCATACTGACATAATATCTACACAAACTAACATCATTATTTAAAATACAAATCTTGTTTTTATAGAAATCTCGCTCTTCAGAACAATGACTGACAAAAACAATATTTAGCGACAACAAAAGTGGTGGTGCTTTTATATTTAGACAATACCAGGCCCGATTTCCTTACTGTGGTGTTGGGCCGGTCGGTGGCCGGAAATGACGCGTCTGTCATCTTCACACTGACAGAGAAAAGGCAATGCGGAATGGACGGGAGTGACGTGAAATTCACGCCAACAGTGCGACCGAGGCTTTATATTCTAATTTAACTGTACTTTGACGCACGAGGGAATTAAATCACGAGTGTCGCAGAGAGGCGAGAGGTAATGAGCGGGTGTTAAATGTTGGAAAATGGCTTAGAGTTTTTACGTTTTCATAGTATAAAACAAAGTCGCTTTCCGCAGTGTGTGTCTGTATGCTTAGATCTTTAAAATTACTCAACAGATTTTGATGCGGTTTTTTAAGAGACAGAGTGATTCAAGAGGAAGGTTTATATGTATAATAACTCAACTTTTGAAGTCCGAAATCCACGCGGGTGAAGCTGCAGGCGGAAGCTAGTATAAAAATAAAGTTGAGGTTCGATGCTGCATTGCTAGCTGCGACCTCGCGATCAGTTGACCCCGGGCGATACGTGCGGTTTGTGAAGGATTGAGTTTCCGGAGGGGGAGGATGGGCGATATATCTGCATGAAAATTTTGCTTATGTCTATGGGAGTTATTGAAATCCTTCGACTGTTCGAATATGTAGTTTTAGTGTTAATAAAAAACTAATATAATCTAAACATATGTCATGACCGTTATTATTTCATTACACTACAAATATGATGATAAAAGAGAGACTTTCTATTAATTTACCAGAACCATAATATACAAAGACTTTATAAACATTATTAGTTTCAATATAAAATATATTTCCACATAAAAGATGAATCAGTGCCATTAAGATCTATGAAAAATAAAAGAAGCTTCCACAGCGAGGCGTCGATAGGGCGACAGCTCAGTTACTTTATACGGCGATACGTGTTGTGTCACATCTTTATAGAATTTCACCCTTCACCTGTATTCAGTGCAGCCTGTATAAAACGCGCAAGTTACTGCTTTATGAAGCAGATATTTAATCTTATACCTTTTATTTTAAGCAGCATTATATTATGAGTCTATTATTTATGGTATAGTTATTTAAACTATTACGTTTTGTTTTGTGGCCTTTAGTACTTTCACTTATGAAATTTGTCACAAAAATAAATTTGAAATTTATACTTATATTTACAATTTGGATAATTAATCCGAATTAATTAAAAATATATTAAATAAAACTATTAGGATCACATCCTGGTGTATTTAGATATTTTACATAAGTATTTAAATTCCGACTACGATCGAAGACTCAAGTGCCAGAAAACTTGACGTCAAAAAATTCTCAGAAGTAGGTACCCGAAGATCTATAACTAAAATTTAAAGTTTTTATTATCATTTTATAGATTATAGTTATAAGTATATATGAAAATTTAAGCAATTTTTATATACTTTATGATACAGTTGTATGTGATAGAAGTACATACATTTTATGAATAGTTAATTCGTTATTTTAACATCAGTATTAGAATAATTAAAGTTAAACAAAGTCTGAAGGAAAAAATAAAAAAATAAGCACAGCACTGTACAACTTACTATATTTTTACGTAAGTCTTCCCAAAACACCATAAACAAGCCGTGGTAATGACGAGGGCCATTCATACGATATGACCCCATGCATTATTTTGCAATATGTGATACTAAAATTGTCTAAGCACAACACCCCTACCTAAACTAATGCACACAGACACACAACGGATGCACACTAATGCGTGCCACTTGCACCCCACAATTTTACTCATACACAGGATGCTCGTGCATAATTACCTAATTTATAGAAACACCATATATTCGATTTTCTTTTTATGTTTTTATCACGCTGGCGCCTTTTGGACCTCGAGATGGTTAGTGGTTGAGGACGGTCTCATCAGTTGACTTTTGATGAGATTGGCAGGGCTCTAAAGACCTGTCCAAGAAAACCCAAGACAGGTTTTCTTGGACAGGTCTCTATTCAGCAGAGGACTGATGAATGTTGATGACGATGACAATAACTAGTATTTTTTCTACGCTTAAAACGGTTACTACATTTTTATTGATTATGTAATGATAGAGCATTTTTTCACTTGAAACCTTCAACTTGCCGCGAATATTGAAAATATCCTAATGGGAAGTTATTGCATTCGGCCCGAATTCCAAATCAAATTTCAACAGATCTCCACGTTTTCAGCTTCCACGAATCTATTTCAATCGTTTTTTTGTTTTTTTTTGTTGTTTTATCTGCCCCAGTTGCTCTCAAGTTACGCGAAGTTTACACACGTCAATACATAAAAAAACAAATCGGACGTCACTCAAAAAAATTGGAATGTTCTAGTCCTGCAAATGCAAACATTTTTTTAATAGCGATCATTTTAGTCTCTTTTTCAACTGCTAGCGAATGGCTGACTTCTACATTCAAACTTATCTAAAACAAATTCATCACAACAGATCTCAAAAGAGGCGATAATACGTTATGCGAATATCGCACACCAATACCCTAACAAACGGCGAATAACATTTGTACACGCTCAATTGGCGAGGCTAAAACGGAACACGCTGTGTTTCGGGGAGGCGCGGCGTGCGTCTATTTGTTTTGCCATAGCTTTGTCGGGCTAGGGACATGCAGGTCATTAATTGTTGTAAACGCCAGCTCCTAATCGATAGCGCGCAACGTTCGATTCTAGTTTATATTAATGCTATTTGCGCTAACCGTAGGTGCTATCAGTCTAACTACTGCTTTGACACCGCGCCTGCTTTTTGACTTGGACGATATTTCGATTGGCCAAATTTTCTCGCGTTCGGTTCATTTGGTACGAGGATTTCGGCACGCCGTTGTTGCGTCGATTTGTTTTTGATCTCTTCTTTCGTGAAGCACTAAACTAGAAACATATTCATTTTTTTGGTGCAAATTCATTGCACATCGTGGGGTGATTTCAAATTGTGCGCTTTATATTTATGATCAAGATTTTGTATGAGAAAATAATAGTTAGTACACAGCAATTAAAGTATTTTAAAATGAAAGCATATATTATGTACTTTAAACTATTAAATTTTATTATGTAAAAGTAGCAACTTTTAGGTGTTTTTTGACATTTTTGTTTTTTTTTTATCCAGCCGTATATACATAGTATAATGTCATAGACAATTACCTTTGAAACGCCCAAATCAAGTGTAACAAGCCAGCTCAGGAATAATAGGATGTATTAGATATAATTGTTCATGAAATTACCCGACAAGATATCTCTAGTGGATTAGGATCATAGAACAATTAATTGTAAATGAACACCGTCTAGTTGTTTAGTCTATCGGCTATAAATGTTAATAATACGCTATATTATTCTTAACAACAGTATTATGTTATCTAAACTCTGTAATAAATGCCAAGTCGACTTTTCAACTTTTACATATCATGTTCTGTGCACAATATAAACTGTTGTGTTGACTAAACTATTTCCATTGTCATAGCTTAGTGGCTTCGCGATGTTATTTAGAAAACTCATAACTTCTGCGCAACTCTTTGTTGATATAAAAAGAAATTGTTTGCTACAAGATTTCAAAGCTAGCTTGTATATGTAATGACATTTTCTGATAAAACGTATAAACTTCTTTGTTCTCTCTTGTTGATTTTGTAATATGAACGTTGTTTCAAATTGTTTTGTTTCGAAGTAATACGCACTAACAGATTACTTAATACCGCATACAATGTGGTCGATCGAATTTAAAACAAACATCATTTTCACGTTACCAACAGTTTACACTAATATTTTTATCAACAATTAGCAATCATGAGCAGGAAGGAGGTGATATGTGTACAATATTCACAGAAAACTATTTTTGTATTATATGTAATATTATATATTATAATATTAACAATGTTTAAAGTTCAGTTAAAATAATAGATTAAATCAACGTTCAACATTAGTCAACGTTGATTTTTAATAATTTATTTGTATTTTTGGACCTCACTCAAAATGTTTGGATCGGTTTAAAATATTAAAATTTGATTTATTTTACATTTTTTAATATAAATTAATTCATTATTTTATTAAAATATAATTTTTAAAATAAAATTTTAATTTTAAAATTTTTGTGTGTGGCCTCACTGATTGCTTGCATGCAGTCGAATTGGACCGGCACGACCGGGGAGGGACCTCTCGCTTACACGAGACCGGCGTAAAGTGACAGCTGTATTGTCGCGTTCCATGAGGTGTGTAAGTAACCGGTGGCCCATGAAAGTGGGACGAGAAACGAGGCCAGCGCATCTGTATAGTCTCTATGCTGATGTCTATGGGCGCCGGTAGTCATGAAAATGGCTCCGACTGCTCGTTTGCCAATACCTTTAAAAAAAGAAAGGTGCGTGTACTCATAGACGCGCGTGAAAAGTTATATTTTTTGGCATTATTGAATAAATAAAAATAATAAAAATTTAATGAAAACTTTTTTGATTAAAATCATAAGTGAATATTAAAATAGGAAAAGGACTTTAAAATTTTATAAAATATTATTACATATTTATTTTCAATTTATTTATTTACTTTTAAAGTGTTGTGTAACCAATAGTAAATTTTAAAAATTAATCATTTAATAATATGAGTTATGTTAAATAATAATATTTTATTTTATATAAATAAATAATACATACGGATTCTATAAACACAATTTTTACACAAATATTTACGAATAGTAAATATATCAATTATAATATTGAATTTAAATCACTAGTGAATATAATTTATAACCACATATATAAATCACACTTTAATGAAACTAAAACACGTGTGTGAATGTAGACAGTGGTGCCAATTTGCGCGGCAAATAGAGGTTCTATTTCTATTTTGTTGGTAGCTTTTGTTTCGAGACTGCAACCGCTGCAACTTCATACTGTAACTTTTGTGTCACGAATCTTAAAATTTCACTCCGATCAGTTTTTCATAACGCGCCTAAAAACACTTCTTAAATGGATTTAATTTAAATACTTTGTTATTTTATTTCTCGATATTTTGGTTAACCTAGCATATATTTTGTTGAGTTTTTATAGTACAGTGAGCATTCAAATCAAGTACCGACACCCACAGTCATCCGCACTACCCGTCTCCTAGATGCGTTGCTGGCCATTAAGGAATTAATAAGCTCTTTCCTTTAATATCACTTAGCGGAGAGTCAATACAGATCACACTTATTCTCATATATAAATGGTAAAATTACAACAAAATTGTATATATAATATAGAAATATTATTATATTTATTTACTACATATAATATTATTATTTATTATTAAATAAACTTTATTTTAAAAATCAGCACGACATCATATTCTTAGTTTTAATTAAGTATAATTTTCTTTGTGTTAGGGATTTCTCGCTCATTCCCTAATTATAGAAAAATATTAAGAAACTTGTTAGCATAATTTCACTACAAGAAAGGAAGACTTACACAAACTCTAACAAGACTAACAACTTAGACAGTTATTTTTTTCATTTTAACACTATTTATAATAAACACCTCCACTTGTAACTTGCACCAATACACGTACTATTCAATTTTCGGCCTACACTATGCTCGATAGCTACGTACAATCTATTATACTTTAGCGACAGCTATATTGCACGCATGCTCCCCTATTTTCTTCAATAAAGCCTTCTCTACTTTATTAATGGTCAAATTAATTAAACCAGTGATTGTCCGTAGATCGAAATTGGATCTAAATGAAACTTTTTTGTAATTACAAATTAAATACTATGTGATGTTATTTTAAATTATTAGCTTTCCGCACTTCTCCTACACAAAATATATAAGAGTGAATTTCATACTTCTCCGTCCACGCAATTTTCGTAAAAAGAGGCCGATTTTTGCTTCACGGATTACTTAATATACATATTATGTATATTAAGTAATCCGTGAAGCAAATTTCAACAGCGATTTTGAATATTCCCAAAAATCGGAAAATCTTTTCATATACCGTTATTGAAATAAAACTAAGGTTGGAATTATATTCACATTTCAAAGATAATGAGAATATAAAAGTGGGAGTTGTGAGTTAATTCATCACAATGAAACTCAGTGAAACGGATTACGCGGCGGTTTATTTCATATTTTACGCCGCCGATGTTTCAGTTAATGATGTTTGTGTGAACTAATGATATGTTTTTTTTCATTCAGTCGGCAAAGTCACCTATTGACTAATTTTATTATTTTTGTTCTTATTGCGAAAAATGGGGAGGTTAACCAAGCAGCCTAAAGTTTGAAAATCTTCGTCAGCTACAGCACACCTGCGAAACGTCATCTAACTACATATTTGCCACCATAAATACTTACAAAACATTAAAAAAATAATTACAAACATTAAATTGAATCTAAATGCCAGTTGTATACAATATATTTTATTGTATAGTGACACGAATCTACATCATTAAATTATCAATCTATGCACTTGAAAAACATTACCTACTACGCAAACGTTTAAAAATATCACAAACAAAATGATAATTCGTTACATGACGACGTTAAAAAAATGATATTCAACTATTTTTCATCGCATTTCACATTTAACAGTGTGTGTGAGGCCTGTTAATTATATTATAACCCGTTAAAGTGTACTAGAAACGCAAGAGCGGGCTGTTTGCGCCGCAGACTAGGCTGATTCAATTTTGGTGCTGACCGCTATCAGACGGAAATTGTAGAGGCCCTTGGTCTCCACTAACCCACGAGTCGAACGTTGCAGCCCATTTATTACTATATTTATAACTAGACCCGACAGACTTTGTCTTGTCATTATTGGACAATATTATGTTGTCCTGGTAACGTGTAATATTATGTGACCGAATTGTCAACCCGTTATTACCGTTTTTATTATTATTGTAGAATAATGTATGTCGCGCCTCTCACTTCGTACAGTGTGGGAGTAGCCCGTGGCCCATGGAGGTGGGAGGAGAGCCAAGCATCTGTATAATCTCTATGCGGACATATATGAATGGTCGTTTATCCAATTGTACTTTATAAAATATAAATAAGCACTCGTGTCATACGTATGTTATTTAAATTAGATACTCATGATAACATATACGTTTTTCACCAAAAATTGCTTTTTTTATTTTTAATTTTCAAATAGTTTTATGGTAAACTTGAATCTTAAAGAAAATAAGTTATTTTATATTTATTAGACATCATAATGTAAAAATAAAAACTGCTTCAGATAAAAGCGATTATTACCAATATAAATTACATAATTTCAGTCGAGAAATTAATAAACGTTAGACTAATAAAATTGTGCTGGCAGCTTATATGAATGACGCAATTAAAACTTAACCATAAAGAATGTCTCTTACCATAATGTTTTAAGTGCGCGAACGCGATTTATTCAATTATACACTCTAACGTTGTGAAAATAAAGTCTCAAGTGGCTTTACTCTCAGAGTAAAGCTCACTGTTGACACATTTTTGACGTTTACTCTGTGTATTTGTATACAAGGCTGCCTAAGATGTAAATTTTTTAGTTTCAACAGTACACATTTGATTTTTTACAATAAAACGAATAATAATTGAGTTATGGTTTTCTAATCAGTTCGTCACAATAGATTTACGGACCTATTGAAATAAAATTTAAATCGATTAGTTATGTTTTTCAAAGTTATGGTGTTTACAGAGAGAATGTTATATGTTTTTCATAGAATTTTTTCTGAAAAATTCATTTTTTTATCTAAATTGTGGGTTGGATTGCTGTTTATTGTTTAGAAAAATGACCATTGATGTTTTCTTTTATTATGGTATGAAGGCCAACCTACTTTAAGCACTATATTATTATTTATTTAAAATAAAACTCTGACCGAACCCAGTTTTTGATTTTTAGGCGAGAGTAGAGCATACCTACGCTCGCGCTTAAGGCATGCAAAAATCCCCATCACTTTTATGGTGTAAAAATATTTACATATTATGTATAAAAATAAGATTTGAAAATATTAAATAGAAGTTAGATTTGATGAAGATTAGAGAAAATAATGTAATAAAAAATACTTCATTTCAGATTCTTTATTTTATTTTATGTAATATGACAGTTATTATTTTATAGACTAACAAATGAGATCGCTACATAAATTTCCAAACTCCTACTAATTATAGTAACAATTAGTGTTAAACACAAAATGTAATATCAGTTGCCTGCGATGGGAGATTCAGTATACTAATTCCATATATTATATATGCAATTTAGTGTTATCCAACCATAATTTGGGTATTTAAATCTTCGTAATAAAACATAATTGGTGCATAATATGTAATGAAACTAACTTTAGGAGTGTGTCATGATGCTCGCTTTCCCATTGGAGAGGTGGAAGGAAGGAACAAATATACGGATATTTATGGGCATCGGTCAAAATGCTTTTACTGTTCATTTGTACTATTGAAGTACAAAAAATATAATTCAGCAAACAAGTTATTTGCATGAAAACTATTCAACAAAAAGATGGTCGCGTGTAAGGAGTTCCTTGTAAATTATAAAAAAATACATAAATATAATAATTATATCTATTATGAGCTTTTCCTATTATGTATACAATGATAATAATTATAACTTATAAGGCAACTTGAATGTTTATACAATTACGTGTATTTTTTGCACTTGCACTAGATATATTATAATGAACATCATTATAATTGTGATCACATCACAGATAATTAATAAACTAGCGATCCGCCCTGGCTTTGCTCGTGATTCCGAGGTGCTTATTATGGAAATAAAATGCCATATCCCAATTTGGCTGCATGCATACTTGCAGTGCGGCACTATCTCTTCCTAAATATGTTCTTGTTGGATTAGGTATAATATAAAATACTAGGTTACGCCCGTGGCTTTGCCCGCGGCTGATTTATATCTCTGACAAAAAATATATATATATAAAATAAGAAACTGTGTTATCGTTTTTTTTATTCCTATGTTTATAGACAAAAAAATATTAACTATCTAGAATAGTTTTGATGGTCGAAGAAACTATTTTTTTTTGGTAAGTCTCACTACGAATACAATAATCTAGCCAAATCTTAGTACCTACTCTAACAGCCTTAATGATAAACAAAGATTAACTTTACTCTAAGTATTAAACTAGTATCTGTTAAATGATCTGTCAAATTCCATAGTTTTTTATTATGAAATTTGACAGATTCTAGTTTAATTCTTAGTGTAAAGTAATCTATGTATATTAAGAAGCGGATTAAGATTTAAGTTTTATATTACAGTAAATATACAAATTTTAACATCCATGAACTGGACAGCAGTAATAGGCGTATTATACCGCCACGTTACCGCGTCAAAGGGTTTGTATTGCGGTAATAGATATTGTTTCTATTAACGCAAATGTTATCCTTCCGTCTAACTCTAATCGGATAAATTTCAAAGCAAAATGAAGTCACTTGGAAACATGCGTCTCGTCCACGCGACCGCTCCACGTACCCTCCAGGCCAATAGCGTCTACGGTATAACACGAAAACATCGACATAGGGTTGTGACTCTTAACTGCCATATGTTTGAGCAGATTTGTGCAAAAAGCGTTTATGCTTTACAAACTTACATGAATATAAATATCGACATAGGGTTGTGAATCTTGACCGTCGTGTTCACAATTTCTTTACCTAAAATAAATAAGCTGGAATGCCTTGGAGCAATAATAAAAACTTCTACAACTACTAAACTAATAAATATTTTATATCGAGTTTTTCAGATAAATTTAGTTAACATTCAGCACTATGAAATAAAAATTAAGCATACTAAAATATGATTAAAATTTTGCTGTAATCGAATTCATAACATTTTTCATTAGATATACACCTTTCGATTTGAATCCATGACGTTATTATATTCAGTTATAAAGATTCTATATATTCATTACAACATAATAATAACTTTTATTGAGAGACTTAATCGTCCTTTGAACATTACTGAAAATTATGCGAAACGTAAGATATTTAGATAAACTTTGTTATAATCATTAAGTTTGTGTAAGATAAAATCCTTATCAAATGTAGCACTTGCTACGGGCCACGCGCTTAAAGAGCCCCAACTACAAAGCAACGCCTACATGACTTACAAGTCTATCGCAATATATTTTTTATTTCATTATTTCAATTTGGAACATCGACCTTTTTTAAAGCTGTATACTTGTACAGTGTCAAGATACGAAATCGCGTTCTCAGTTAGTATTATAAAATCTTCTGCCCGGTACACCGACTTACCTATATATTAAATTTAATATAGCCTAGATAAGCCAAATATATTGCTTACGTTTCATAATAAATGAGAAGATTACGCAATTAAATATCAATTCGTGGATACAATTGGCGCAGAACGGCGGATGCGTATCAATTGGTCGGATATTGTCGATCTTTAGCAATATACCTTATTAGTATGCGCTTACGTCAAACATCCAGGACACTTAATACTAATGAAGTCTTAGGTTTACGCGTATATTACTCATTACAATAATACTACTTTAAATAATTATCACGTTTTATTTAAGTACATCTGAAAGAAGCAAGATAAAATAACTTTTGCGTTAATCGGAACAACTAAATAATTATTAATCTTCGCGTGTTTTTAATAGGTTGTGACAAGACTTCTGACAACTCAGTCCACCTTCGACTATGGTTGCCATAAAACTTCTAAACCGTTGGGATTAAAAACAGTAAAATAAAAGAACAATTGAAGTATCTATTTTTATTTTAATATAATTTTATTGTAACCCAAGACACTAATTATCTTTCTTTCTTTTTTTTTTTTTTTTTTTTTTTTATGGTATAGGAGGGCAAACGAGCAGTCGGAGCCATTTTCATGACTACCGACGCCCACAAACATCCGCGTAGAGGCTATACAGATACGCTGCCCTCCTTTCTCCTCCCACCTCTTTAATTAATTTCGATCATATTTCACACTTGTCTTACTACAAGAGGTCATTATCAATGCAGCTGTCGGTGCTAACTTACGTCTGGGGAGGTACCTCTCACTAACATTGTTAAATTTTGTTCGACTTGTGACTTTCTTCTTGTTTATTGGAAAATTGGGAAGGTTGACATATCTACACCGCTACTATTCGGCAAATATTCGGTGTAAAACTAAGAAACACCCTCTTCTACTATAAAAATCTTATGTTGGAATCACAATCCATAATATATATTAGATCTATGTCATTCATGTCCAATGTTTTTTATTATTTTTTACTTTTTTTTCATGTATAATATTTTCGTGTTCATTTTATTGTATTCGAAAACCAAACTGAAAGCAAAGATACGCTTTAATCTAATAACCAGTAGCGGTAATGCAATTTACATCCTACCAATGCAATTAAGTGTACACAATTACGGCTATACGATATATGATTAACATAATCAAAGGTATATCAGGAGCTAACCCTGATAGCTTCGACTATTTAACCGTAACCGATAATTAATTGGAGGACGCTAACCATTTTGTGGTAAATTCTCTTTAACATGTCGTTGTTTTGATTTAAATATAAAATATATATTTGGTTTTCAAATAATTAATAGTTCCAAATGACCACAATTCAATGCATGATATCAGATACTTAATATAAACGCATACATTTGGCTATTGATAATTGTTTAAAATATAAATTGGTATGTAATGTAACCTCCAAATTAGTATTATTTTATTAGTATCGGGTGAATCAAATTTTATTAAGACGCCCTGAATTTTCTATCATTTTGAGTTTTAAGGACATATCTTCTAGAAACGTTCGAGCTTCTAGAAAGGTTTACGTAAACTTTTCCTATAAGTACTGATCCCCTAGGGATTGTTGATTTTGTTGCTATGTTTATCCAGTACTTTTTTTATCGTTGTAAGCTCATTTCTTCAACAATAGTGACTTATTTATTTCCTATTATCATATTACTTGTTACTATCACAATCCACGAACTCATCCCATGGAGAGCGAGGAGGAACGAGGGCAATAACCTCTGTGAGGACATCTATGGACGTCGGAAGTCACGAAAATGTCGTTTGCCCGCAGTAATATAAAAAAGAATACAGGTTTTGCATCGAAAAACTTATTAGTTTCAACACCCTCTATTATAGCAATGAAATTGACGTGAAAAGATAGATCGCCACTAAACGATGCTGAATGTTAACACGTTAAGTTACGGAATATTACAAAAATAGATGTACGTTCTGACAGCGCAATTGCTGATGTCTTAATGATTGACAAATTGACTGTACAAAATTAATGAAAAGCGCGCATCGGCGGTGAGGGCGACTTTGACGTCGGCGCCTTGCTTTGTCATTACTGCGTCACTTTGTACCTGTCCAGCGTAACAGATGTATGATGTAAAATAAGAGAAAACTAAGTTGCAAAACCGTGCTACACCATAACTCTTAACAACTCTTTTCTTGTGTAAATATTATTCTGAAATTCTACGTAGAATCAAAAATAAATGTTAAATGATGTTATTTTTGATTTACATTTTGGCAATAGTTGTGACAATTTATTCATTTAACATTTATTTATGATTCTACGTAGGATTTCAGAATAATTGTTACATGATTTCGTATAACAGTTGTAAAGAAAAATAAATATTTAACTAATACAAGCAATAATGGTTATGTATATCTTTTGCTTTACTATTTTATAGGTACGAGCTAGTGCCACGCTGCATGCATGCATGTAGCTGAATTGGGCCGGCACTACCGGAGAAGTACCTCACTTCTCGCTTATACGACACCGACGAAGTGGCTTATACAATAAAAAAAATACCTTGAGTTTTATGTAAAAGTATGCTTTTCGTAGAAAGTCACATTTCGTCTCACCACACGATGCCGCTACACCGTAGCTCTCTGCTACGAGCTTCACGGTAAACTTCAACTATTAGTCATCATTACAAAGTAAAATCGTTTAGGTTTTTTTTTAGGTTTAAGTTTATCTAAAAGAGTTTTTGTAAGAGGTAGTGCTACATTCATTGGTGCTGAACTGGGCCGGCACGACCGGGTACCTCTCGCTTACACGGGACCGGCGTAAAGTGACAGCTGTCTCGTTTCGTGTGGTGTGTAAGTAGCCGCTGGTTCAGGTAGGTGGAGGGAGAACGGAGGGCAGCGCATCTGTATAGCCTCTATGTGGATGTCTTGGGGGCGTCGGTAGTTATGAAAATGGCTCCGACAGCTCGTTTGCCCCGTATACCATAAAAAACGAGTTTAAAAGTGGGACAACTTTAAACAGCAAAGCTTTTCTTTTATATTTTATTTTTTTAATGGTAATTATTTTTTATTACTATTTTTAATTTTTATATTTTTTTATATCACGTAATATTTTATATACGGATTATCATCGTTGCGTGTGAAAAAGTAGCTGTGTGTTTTTTACACACCCAAATTTAATAGCAAAAATTGATTATTTCAAAACTCACATAGTCACATAGGTGCGATTGTTAACACTCTTTTTGCATTAGTTACAGCTGTTTTTACAATATGTGCGTATATAAATAACAATAGCATTGAAAACCGAAGACGACCAAAAAAACACAGCGAATTTTGCACGCTCAATGATGTTAACTTCTATCTAGTAGACAAATCTGTCGATTGTAACCCCGCTAATGCACTATTTATCAAGGGATATAAAACAACATTGTATTCACCAAAACAGACACGGCTGAGTGTTGTCACCAATGCATGCGGGGGGCATGCATTGATTGGTAACTCATTGTTCTGCGTAGGGACAACTAAAAGTGAATTAGAATTAAGTCAGGTGTTAACCTGCAACTGAATCACGGGTGTATTTGAAGGGTTTGGAAATTTTGATGATGTACATTGTAGGTACCATCGGGGAGATTTGTGTGAGTGGGAAAATCTTGAGAGATGTAACATTTTTTTTGGATTTGAATTTATTTTCTGGACTCAAAAAAAAAGCCCAGTACAGCTTAATGCGATTCTGACTGGCTCTGAAATGGCTCTGTCGTGAATGAAGGTTAATGTAAAGGGTAAAAAAATGATGATTTACTTAAAAAAATTGATATTGATAAGGATACATGTCTTTATATAATATCTTTTTGATTATAATATTCCGTTCCATACGTATATTATGTAGAAAAGCGTGTAAGAAATTAAGGCTAATTTGTATCTATATTTTGTTGTATTTATATTTTGTGTCATAAATATAATATCAATAATATATAAAAAAGTGTTAGGTTTTATCTTGTTTGGCGAAGATCAGAGATCTTGCGATTACGGATTGAGGCTTACGTCATGCTTCTAGTACCACAAAAAGTATAGTATTTTAATTGGAATGAAATTGGAAAAAGCACTGTATTCCGATTATATAATTTACTACCAGCTACTTCACCCGTATGGAATTTATAAATAAAAAAAATATAATCCTCCTTATTACATAAGCTACCTGCCAGCGAAAATACCATTATAATCGGTTCAGCCATTTCAGAGATTAAGGAACAAACACGACAGAAAAAATTGTAAAAAATGTAGATTAAAAACGGTTATTTTAATATTACAAACAGACACTCCAATTTTACGTATTCGCATAGCTATTGCATATTTATATTATATATTATATCGCATATTTAAAAAAAATGCCCCAATATGTGTTCTGTAATTTAAAAAATCCAACATTTGGCATACAAGAGCTTGGCATGATGAGCTCAGAGAAATGGAATCTGGGCAGATCGGGGTAGCCAGAACAAACAGACAGCAGACAGAAAAAAATTATAAAAATGTTATTTAAAAACGGTTTTAATATTAAAAGTCACTCCAATTTTGTTTATCTGTATAGATAAAAGGTCCAAAGGTGTGTTCCATAATTAAAAAATCCAACATTAGGCACACAAGAAATTGACATGATGAGCTCAGAGAACTATCAACTGGCAGATCGGGGTGGGCACGACAAAGCGGGGCTAATCAGGCGCATTTGTTCAGCAAACGTAGCCCCCACCGTCACCGCTGCCCACACCCCGCGCCCCTGCCTCCACACTGTCCCACTGGTGCGTATAATTAACTGGACCTGTCTATCGAAACTCACTTGCCTAACTTATATTGATTTCAAATCTCGCCTTATCGCCATCATCATAAAATGATTTTACTTCCATACCTATAAAGATATTTTTTACTTTATCTTACACAGTATAGTATAATTGGATACATTCAATTATTGCGCACATATTTTTAGTTTAATGTCACTAAAAACTTTTACCCTTGCACTCCTTTCTTTAGAATTAAAAACTGAAATATATATTTTCTTTGATAGTACAATTAATTGGAATATGATACTTGTTGTTGTATTAAAATATAATAAATGTATTTTAATATTTCTCTCCTCGCGTAAAAGCTTTTTCGGGGAATTGAAATTAATACACATGAAACACTGAGAGATATTTAACGTTTTTAATGTAATGAATGCTTCAACATATATTCAATTACATTATTGATAAGTAAGGACTACCAATTATATTAATTAATAGCAGCAGACTTTAATGCAGATTTCCGTTTAATTTTATATTTAACATCGAATAAAGGAAAACCAAAATGTAAAGTCTATTTAAGCTTTCTAAAGTCTAATTTCCTGAAACGACAATAATAGTTTTTCTTTAGAAACTTCAACAGCCGACATCAACGCAGATTTATGTTTAATTTTGTATCAAACATCGAATAAACAAAGGAAAACTAAATATTGTAAAATCTAAACTTGTTCCTTAAGTGTAATTTCCTGAGCAATACAAATAGTTATTCTTTAGAAACTTCTCAAAGAGACAAATAATAGTGAGCAGTCGATAGAAAATCGAATACGGATAAAACGGAAGCAAGACATAAAAACGTTACTCGTCGGAGAAATCAAACGTATTATTTACTAACAGGGGCGTAAGGACGAAACATAAAATCCGAATAAATAATTCAAGCCCACAATTATGTTCTGAGACGCTGAGAAAACTACTGCCATAAATATTTGAGAGAAGCGTTATATGTATTGCAATTTTCATTAATTATTAACGTTAGGCGGGGAAGGTTGTGGCCGTCCACCGTCCATACATAACTTATGTCAACTACGCCTCCTACTAATTTAGGGAGAGCTGTACGATATGTGTATCATTACAATATTCAATAATTTGTTAAACGGAATCTGATTCAGCATATCGGTAGACGAAAATACCTTTAGTACGAAATATCCTTAGATATCATGCAATAATTAAAAGTAGTGCACGAGGTTCTGGGCCTATCCCATTAAAGAAAAGACATGTACAAAAAATATTTAAAAAAATCAGTTCTTTTTTGAACTTAACTAATTTCAAATTCGGAAATCTCCCCAAAACAGTGGACAGGAACACCGCGAATGTCCATATTAAATAAACAGAGGCAGATTTAACCGGCCAGGAGGGTAGGGCTATCTCGGGGCGATCATTTTGACGGGCGGCCGACCATCGATTAATTCACTCGTCGTCACAGAGGTCCTTTGAACAAATGTCCCGTCATACGTTATCTACTCGTCGATAGCTCCAACTTTACTAACGACAATAGCTAACTTCGCTTAAATGACTACAATACGAAGTGCGTTACGGCTACTGACGTCCATTGTAGAAAGACATCTATAGCTAGCGATTCATAAATATACCGACGATGCCTTTGAATGTGGATAATGGCGTACTTAGATCGAACCACTGAGTTTTATTCAGATGAGGATTCGCTTTTCCGATCACCGTCGCTGTTATAAAACAGATTAATTAATCTGCTTCATTTATATTATTATTGCAATCGGTCTATCGTTTAAAATATTTTTGTTCTCGTTTGTAATGAACACTTCAGCCTTTGTCGAGTTTCTCTATTGATGGAACATTTCTGATTTATTTAATGCTAATGTTCTGTAATATTAGCATCAAGTAATTTAATATTGAACTGAAAAGTTATTTAGTTACCACTAACTCATTATATAAGTACAAAAACTCATTATATAATAAACGTGATATATGACGTTTATTAATTTAATAAAGTCAATATCATTACCATAGCATTTCCAACAAACTGAGTGCATGCAAATAACAAAATGACCGCAAAACCAATCACGGTATAGTGAATTTCTGAAAAATAATATATGAAAAAGAAAGACAAACGAAGCCAATAGAAATATCGAATAAACTGTGCTAGTTAACGCAGCGCAGATGTATTCCTAGTTATTTTTTAGCCTCCACCAATACATGTAGTTATGCAAGAACAATAGCAGTTAACGAAGAGCGGGTATTTGGTATTTGAATCAACATAAAAACAGTTGGCCGTCGTTGCCAAAACTCGACTATTCCCAGAGTGCCGGCCAGGTTCTATAACACATGTACATATCCGACAAATAATTTAATATTCCAATGACTGGGGTGCATACGGCGATTTATGTGCAAGTGTAGGCTTCTAATCAAGAACTTGGTGAAGGATCGACTAATGCTTTATTGAGAGTCCGTAGCGTACGGTTGTTACAGAAAGCGTGCAATTCTTAGTAATTTAGAAATGAGTAATGACTTTTGTGTAAGCAATTAGCGCAGTCTTCAGTCAAATTGGTATTTCCGAAAGTAATTCACAATTAATTATAGTTGATCATGTGTGTGATTTAAGAATTTGATGTAACCAACATTTGGTGCCATAGTAGTCGCGACTTCACGAGTTCAAATTATATCAATGCATTTTAAATATTATGTTGTATACAATATAAACAATATAATTTATGATACAAAAGTTGTATATAGTAGAAATAGTTTCAATGTATACATTTCTCAGCATTGAAAAGAAATCTTGTATCCGTAACTTAATATTTTCACTTAGTGAAGATAAAAGTTTAGGAGGTATTCTCTCGATGGTTCTCAATTATTATTGTAAAGTATTGAAATATGAAGTGAGTACATTTTAATTATGAAGTTAGTTTGATTTAGTTAGGTAATTAGGTTTAAGTAACGATATTGAAAATGGATGTCAAGGCAGGTGATCAAAAAGATGTCATTGACCCTGGTGGAGTTTTTTTAATGACAAGGATCCATAAAAAGCAGATCGTGTAGTTAATAAACCCGATAATATGTTTTTTTTTTGAAAGTATATTGTTTTGTCTTGTGAAATTTGTTTTAAATATATTATTTTATGTTTTGCTGTATCAGCCGCTTATTAAGAATACCATATATGGACATAGTTTGACACATTACATGACCTATGTTATAATTTAAGAAGGCTGCCAACTTTTCCTACCCTAATTGACAATTAAAGAGGTACCTATAAGTTAAGGGTTCATTTAATTATAATTTAAACGCAATGCATAGCGTTTGCTAAGCACGGCATATCATGATATGCCATGCATAAATAATACGGTAATGTTATTACCCTGGTTAAGATTTAAACCATTTTGAACAAATGAGCAATACATTTTTTTTATTTACTTATAATAAAAAAAACAAAAATGAAACAAATTATAACTTATAATATATCATCACTAGTCATCATCATCACTAATATTGTATTTTAATATACCTGTTTTATTAATGGTAGTTTTTTTGCTTTCATTCATAATTATCTTTGTTAATAAGAAAGTTTTCTAGTCGGATTTCAGTTCAATTCAGCCGAAATCTGCTCTATCGGTAAGGGTCTAAATATCCTACGTCGTGGGAAAGACACGTGATGAATTTAAAAAAATGCTAGGAAAGGCTAAGTTTCAACCACGTAACTTAGACCCTATGTTAGGTCGTAGATAATGGTATATAGCCTGGACAAGTTGGTCCTCGATAAATCTATCCAAAACTGAAAGAATTTTTAAAAACGTAGAAATAGTTACCGAATAGCGCATACAAACTTTTTATCATTTTAGCATAGCTATACTTTACGCATATGTTATTGTTGTAAATGTAATACTATATTTTACAAATTATTATATATATCCATCACTAAATTCATACGTCATCGTTTTAGTAGGTATAGATCTAAAATCCGTCTTGATACTTTACGGTAGATCATCCTAATCGCCTTTGCAAAGTATACCGGCCTGCGAATCGATTCTATTCGGACGTGTTCCTACCTACTAATTCCAAATTAAAGCTGTACATGCACGTATGCACATACGATTGTAGAATTAAGCCGCGTTTACACTTCACCGTCCGAAAACCGAAGGCCGAAATTATTGTGTACTTTCGTCAGCGGGTATGGCGTCCGAATATCTAATCTGTACGCACCCGCCCATTCGGAAACAATATGCGTTGCTTTATGTAAGTTTCATACATAGCACTGGGTGGGATAAAGTGATAGCTGTTTGTTAATGGGAAAGCAGATAACGCGTGTGGGTATACTATAGTATTCCAATGTATACATTTGGTTTTCGCTCTTCAGCGCCCTCATAAATTTAGTGAGCGTAAGATATTGTTTTCAGGGGCGTAATGGATACTAGTAGGGTTTCTCTTCGAGACTTCTCGAATCGAGAATTCCCGGGAAATTTTGCCTTACTCGAGACGAGAAAAAAGTGGTCGAGAAAACGAGACATCGAGAAATTCAGTAAAGAATTTAAAAAACTCTATAACGCACTTGCGCTCGCTCGCGCCTATCACGTGGTGTGTTGTTAGTTGGCTATTGAAATGGCAGCAACAGACAGTACGAGCAATACTGAAACTGCTTTGACAAGAAGCTTGATTAAAAAAGAATATCAATTATACGAATCAACTGGCAAAAGAACGCCAAATCTAGAATTCTTATACAAAGCTGTTTTGTCAGCAAAGCCTACATCAACAGACAATACACGGGTTTTCTCCTTGTCTGGAAATTTTGTAACAAAAATAAGGAACCGATTGTCAGATGAAGCAATAAGCACCCTCGTATTTTTAAAGGCTTATTTTCCTTAACAACATAACATTTTGTTATTGTAATTAGTCTAAGATGACTCTTAATTAGTAAATTGTGTAAAGAAAAGACTCCATTTATAAGAAATACTTCTAACAAAAAGATTTTTTTTATTTCATCCTAATATTTTGTAGAAATAAGTTTTATTGTAAGTAAATTTCATTGTGGTGATAATATCACCGTGATATTTTATTTGATTTTTCCTAAGAAAAATATTTTTTTTACTTAATCCTAATTGTTTGTAGAAATAAGTTTTATTGTAAGTACGTAAGTTTTATTGTGGTGATATTTTGATTGTTTTTTTCCTAAGAAAAAGATTTTTTTTATTTAATCCTAATTGACTGTAGAAATAATGATTAAAAGATCTCGCTAGAGTTTATTTCGATATTTAGTCTAGAAACTAAAAATAAACGTTGTTGATTTATGGGATGTTATAGTTGTTATAGGATGTTGCACATTGCAAAAAAAAGCGTAGTTTATTGTTAAATCACACATATTTTAATAGTAAATAGTGTAAATAGTGGTCGAGAATTCTCGTGATCCGGGAAATAAAAAAGGTCGAGAAATGAGAAACCCTAGTCATACTAGGCGCTTGTTTAAGAAAGTTTTATACAGTGAGTGAGAAAGAAAATTATCAACTGATTATTTATTTATGAGAGATAGCTTAGGTATAATAATAATTTATTCCTATAATGATAGGAATAATATGAATAAATTTTGTATCTTAAAATAATATTTCATTTAAATTTTTTGGAATGGTAGCATTGTTTTGGTGAAACACTTGAGGTTAATACTTAATAGGTGGTTTTTAAGATTATATTTTATTATCAATAACAACACTAATAAAAATTGCTAAAAAGGTGTTATGTTTATACAATTCGCGTATACCCCAAGGGGAAGACGTAAATAAAAGTGTTAAACATGAATAAAATATTAATCCAAAGTTTTTTATTCACTATTGCGATTTTGTGGAAATATCTATTCTCTTGCATATCTTATTTGGTAGGGAAGAATAACGGAATCCCTAGAGAGACTGCCTTAGAGTGTCGCGAAAATGTTGTGACGCTCAATTTCTCTTGTCTTTACGATGTATCAAATATGGGAAATATTGACTTTTCCAACTGTGTTGTCAGTAAAATTAACTCTCGTGTCACAATGTTAGTTGCCATACTCCTCCGAACCAGCTACACGGATTCTCATGAAATTTTGTGTAGGTCTGTGCATCGGCCAACATCTATTTTTTTATCTCGATATTTCCACGGAATCTAATACAAATTAAAGACATAGGTAGTCTGTAAATAGTATTTAAGCTAAAGTCTAGTTTCACAGCTTATTAATATTCCGCAATATCGGCCACGGAAATTCGGAAAATATAAATTCACTTAAAGTCGAGTTATCGGCAGCGATTACTTTAGTTTTAAAATTATACGTCGCCCGTTCTTACACTTTTTAATTGTACCTTAATAATAGAGTTTCACCACTCTTCCTCGGTATTTCCGATACGACCTAGGGATCTCCAAGAAAAAATCTTACTCTTCTATTAAAGGCAACCCATCTGTTAAACTTCTGGTGTTACAGATGTCTGTGGTGATTACTTAACATCAGGTGGCCCAACTGCTCGTTTCCTCTCTAAAAGTATAGCTTTTAAAATTTTGGGTGGTTGTTTTGTACACGAGTAATACGGGTTAGTCTCGGGGTAAATACATTGATGTAATGTATTTACCCCGAGATTAACCCGTATTACCCGCGTTTACCATTGTATCAATTTTGTTAACCTACGAAACAGTTGCTCGCTTACGGTTGATCTTATTTAAATTAGGAGCAATTCAGAGCACTAAATAATCGAGTACAGGAAGTATTTAGTCGGGGATTAAGCTAAGAGGTGGGTGTATTTTTTCGTACGCGAGTAATTTAATCTCGTGGTAAAAACATTACACCAATGTAATACATTTACCAATGATTAACCGACTACGAAACAGTTGCACGCTGACGGTTGATCTTATTTAAATTAGGAGCAATTCAGCGCACTAAATAAGCGAGTTCGGTAAGTATTTGTCGGGGCTTAATCTAAGAGGTGGGAGTATTTTTTTGTACGGTAATCTGTTGGTAAATACATTACATCAATGTTGACCGACTACGAAACAGTTGCACGCTGCGGTTGATCTTATTTAAATTAGGAACAATTCAGCGCACTAAATAATCGAGTATAGGAAGTATTGTGTAGAGGCTAACAGCGCG
This sequence comes from Calycopis cecrops, assembly GCA_001625245.1. NCBI lineage: Eukaryota > Metazoa > Arthropoda > Insecta > Lepidoptera > Lycaenidae > Calycopis > Calycopis cecrops. Next base: position 210,657 of record LUGF01026018.1, read on the forward strand.
CCAGTGGGGACTGCTTTGCAATTCCGATTCATTATGTACATGTACACACACCCCGGACGCATCTTCGATGGATTTGGGAGCTCTCAATATTACCATGAAAATTTAAAATATCGCCTGCAGTGAACGTAGTTGCGTTTACGGTTTATGGTATAGGAATTGGAGTGAATTATGAGTTTGACTTGTACATAACATTGTTTAGTAAGAGGGAGTGCCACGCTCCATGTGGCCGAATTGCCAGAACGACCGGTGAGGTACCTCTCACTTGCACGAGACCGGCGTAAAGTGACAGTTGTGCTGTTGAGTTTCGTGTGGTGTGTAAGTAGCCGGTGGCCCATGGAGCTGCCTTCCTTCCTCCTCTCACCACCAGAATGACAATAATATGTAATAATAATAAAAACAATAATTATATTATAAGCGATGGTGATATACCGGCCATATTTATTTTTATTTTTTTAAAGAATCATCGTTTAAAGAAATATTGCCAATATATTTGCGAAACTATTAACGTTGGTGATCACTTTACATCAGGTGAACCAACTGCTCGTTTGCCTCCTGTGCCCTAAAAGAAAGGTTGTCAATAGCAGGTTGGAGAGGATTAGTGTGGTCCTTAGGAACAGGGAGCTCTCAAATAATCACAATATCAATTTCACGATAATCTTCTAATTGATAACAATATTCGATTCTACAGAGCCTTAGGTGCTAGCTAAAGATATATTTGCCCAGTAGGTTACATAGAAGTATAGAAACTTCTATGGTGAAAAACAAAAAGCTTTAGGTACCAACCTTTACAAAAATTCGTAAACCAACAAAAGGTGCTAATTCTATTTTTTTGAATTCTTAGGCGTAATTTCAACGAAAGCCCATTTGATATTGTAGTGTATAAATATCCATTTATTTTACAATCATCATCATCAGCACAAGCATCCAGAAGACGCCAACTGCTGGAGATAGTCCTCGCAAAAATCACGGTATATAATATAGTCACATATATAAAATCACAGTATACATTTTATAGCATAAAGGGACAAACTAGTAGTCGGAGCCTACATTTTCATTTCATTTAATTTCAGGACAGCTGTCACTTTACGCCGGTGTCGTGTAAGCGAGACGTTCCACCCCGGTCGTGCCAGTCCCATTCGGCTGCATACAGAATGGCACTATCTCTTGCTACTTGCATCACCTTATTACAAATACTAATGATGCACATCATTGCTTGGTAAACAGTAATGATATCAACGTCTCACAAGTTCACACCATGACACGAAAAAGGTATTCCTATAATCTATTTACTTCACCTTACTCCCCGCGTAGAAAGTTAAAATATTCAAAGTAGAGTGTCGAGAAAAACTGAATTTTTAATACTTTGAAAGGTTCCTTGCTTATTATTGGAATAATGTCACCGTGGCCGGGTTGTCTAGTGTCTCGATCTGGAGGTTCTATTAACGTCTTGCATCCAACTTTAACTTAATGAAAGCTGTAAAGGAACGCCAAGGCGCCACGCGAATCGAACCCGATGCCGCACGAAGTTATTCCAAATCAAAGATAAACACAATTTTCTGTCAGTTATTATATGACTTGTCTTCTTTGCAATGTATCCATGAGAATAAATTTAAGTCTGATTGTAATGACTATGAAATGATTACAGTTTAATCCGCCTCTTTTTACAAAGCCAACAATAAACACGACCTAACAAATTTTATAGGAGCTATGGTCAGTTGAAGCGCTTACTCTACTACTACAAAAGTATTGGCGCATTTCTCTGATCATTAAAGACAATTGCAGATATTGCAGTATTGAATCATTAATGATATTATGAAGAAATAACGAAGAAAGAAGAAACGTTTCCATAAACACGACACTAAGCAAACTTCCGTATTTACTGTACTTGGAACGATGATGGTTACCCATTTCATTGAAAGCCGCCCAACTCTCGGACACAAGTTGACAAAAGAGAAAAATATCTCAATACATTTTTAAAAAACTAGAACAATTGTTACCCTAACAAACACACAAGACGAAAAAGTGGTACAGTCTTTGATAACGTGGATACTTCGTATATTTATTACAGCATTGATAGTCGTTATTAATGATAAACATAATATAATATATGTAAATGACGAATGAAATAAATATGTAGTTAGAATATAATATGCACTGTTATATCAATCTCCGCTGTTAAGAACCTAGTCGATCCAGATGATGGCATTAACTGTAATATTTATAACTATTTTAACATAATACTGAGTCGTATAAGAATATATTACAATCGTACAAAATTTCATCAATAATGTCCCGTGCCAACTTTCTTTTAAATTCTTAAAACGCGAACCGCATTTTAAAATACGTCCACTTTTTCTTGAACAAAAGACCTATTTGGATTGATTGCATTACCGACGTTTCAGCTCCTAACACTAAAGCCGGGTACGGTGTGGACTGAGGTCCCCGTCGTAATTTCATAAACCTATCCATTTTCCAATAGCCGAGTAGTTTGATATTTACCATGAAGCATGTCGTGCTTTAACACTTTCATGAAAATTTCTAAGAACTTTAAAACACGTGAAGCTGTCGTGTTCAGCTTTAAGCTGTCGTAGCTTTGTGTTAATTTAATCAGAAGAATCATCATTTTACGGTTCGGTTCGTTTTTTCCTCCAAATGTTATGTATATTAAGATATTTTATTTTACTTTATTTGGAAAACAAACAGTGATAAAATACTTAAATAATTGAGCTGTATACAAAACAAGACACCATTTATGCGTTTTCACATATAGTTTGCTAAATTAATTACAAAAGCTTGAACGGAAACAAAAGTGATATATTTACATATATATTTAATTTTATATCTTCTTTTTCGGCTTAAATATTCTGTAGCTAAATAATATGAAAATGGTAGGATCAGTTATAAACTTATCGTGTGAAGACTATATAAAAAACAATTTATTTTATTTTACCTACTCTTTGTATAACTATTTAAAATAAAATTATAATAAAAAAACAACGTAGAGGTAATCGCGGATAGGTAGCAGCGGGTCATTAGTACATTATATTATAATATTATACAATATTAATTAAAAAATATATAAACATATGTAATTATGTATATTTTGTTGCATTTTGTCATGCATTTAAATCATTATTTGATATAAGCATCAACAATGGACAGTCCGTGCTCTAGTCACGTAATCAGCGCCGTACACACTTGATTTTACTAATAACTGGTTGGTCAGCGCAGATTTTGACTGACGCCAATGACAGCGGATAATCAAATTTCGTTGTAAGCATGGCGGCAACGAGGACTGAATTTCACGAATGCTGTGTACCTATTTACCTAACACTGTACTCAATTAAGAACTGCATTGAACGCGGAGGCTTCATCTTATAGGGCCCTCGATCAATAGGCCCCCATGATGTAAACGGCTGGAAATTGATGGGGCCCACTCTATGTACGATATTTATAACTTGCACGCGATCGTGATTTGATTGACGAATTACGAATTCCGCTTTAGAATGCATAGGAGTATGACACGAAAATGTAATGAAATAATATTGTCTATTCAACGTGAAGACCTATAAAATAACAAAGCTGCCTGGTGCGAAATTGACTACGACGTATAGGTACTTATTAAGTATTGTTATACACATCCATAGATATATTTCGTTTAAGTTTTCATAACTGGCTGAAAATAATATTCAGAACATTACTTTTAAATCATTGTATCTAATGAATATGGCACGCACAACGACATACATGCACATTCTTTGACAACAATCATATTTTATGAATTTAATTGAAGGAATTAGTGCCAATAGATTTCTCGCATATGGAAATATTTTTATTATGACGACCGAATTTCTTTTAGTAATATAACGCCTACGTCATGAATACGCTAGTGATCTTGGATTTGAATATTTCACGAATAAAATCTTTATAAGCTATTATGTAAATGTAAACATGACATAACTCTTTATATTTTGATAATGAAGATCACATCTTTTACGTTCCGCAGGTACTTAATTTTTCAAATGTTCTTAGATAATATTTTTCCTTTCTTGAACGCGCAGGATAAATTATTTTATATGGGCTAGGTTTAACAAATTTGACACCTCGCACTACTAGAGCTAAAATAACAAGTAATATAGGGTTCTTGATGATAGCATGGGGCAAAATAAGGCAAATATGTATAACGTATAGCGCTGTAAAAGTACTTTTATAAAACAGTTGTGACGCTCATACTTTCCACTCTGTATAATTGGAATGCTAATAATAAGTGTTTATCTCTATTTTTAGTTTGCAAACATTCTCGTGACGGAGGTATATTGGTGAATTAAAAAGTTAAAAGGCACGAATGTCCCGACACATTCACAGGATAATTGTAAGAATGGAAGTTACATCAAAACATACACAAATACAGTGTTTTAGTATTATTGATAGTTTCTTTCCCAATAAGATAGATTTAATTTTCAAACGTGGAAATTAATCCAGAACTAATAGCCCATAGGTCATTTGCACTGCAAGATCTAAACTAAACGGTCTGCATTCAATTATTCAATATGACTATTTTACTCTTTCAACCATATTATTGAACAGCCGTGCAGTCGCGTTACGTGCGGTGTGTAAGTAGCCGGTGGCCCATAGAGATGGGAGAAGAAAGGAGGGCAACGCATCTGTCTAGCCTCTATGCAGATATCTATGATTAGTAGTTGGTAGTCTTGAAAATGACTCCGACTGCTAGTTAGCCCCCCTATACCATAAAAAAGCCTTATTAATAATCTCAAATTCGTTAATATGATACAAACAATAACGAATTTGACGAATTCTAGTGTAACTCTTGGAGTAAAGTTAATCTATGCTAATTAATAAGGCTAAATAAGTAAAAAATTAGTCGTAGACTATAAATAATGTTGTAGTGTAATAATATAAAGTTCAAGTGTTTAGTGGTCGTCTTCATAATCCGTTATTTCAGTTATTTTCAATTAGTACCAGTACTTAATTATAGGAATATTACCGGCAGGTTGTAATCGGTAGGGTCTTGGCTGTCAACATTTCTGACATGGCTAACTGTTAATACAGGGTTGGCAATTACTTGAATGCTGTTGATAATAAAATGGGTACTTAAGTTAAATGGCAATTGAAAGTTTAATCAATTTTAAGCTATAAATCTATCAGTACTTAGAAAAGTGCAGAATAGGCAGACATGTTAAAAAAGATTCTAAGTATACAAAACTTTAATTCCCAACACGGTAACTTTCAATGTATTAGTTTCAAAGTGGACGCGTGCATACGTTCATTCTCATATGATATCGATTTGTCCGCATAATTCGTGGAGATTTCGACCGCACTAGAAAATAGATTATACGTATGCATCGTATATCAGCCCGAAACCACTGCAAATCCAAAATGGTTTGAACTAATTCGTAGCCTCATCCAGGCCTTAACGGTGCGCCTGCGTACCTAAATCAAGTTTGCTACGGTGCATCCCTTGATAATTTGTTCTAATTGAAATTCAAGTCATTGACGTGGTCAACTGACTTAATCGAATATCCCTGGCTCTCCGGACGTCTGTTGCGACGTGTTCCCATGCCGAAAAACATTATAACCCATGGAGTAACAATATATCGACCAGTGTTGCCTAGTTAGTATTTGATGGTTTTAGAGGAAAACTGTTGATGATTTATCGTTAGGCTTATTATTTGTTTTACGCAGCACGACTTGCCATGTACTTATTTATACATGTGTTAGCATCGCTCGTCTCAGCTGGCATTGTAGTCTGTATATTTGTCACGTGCTCATTAAAAATATAATATACTAAATCTTGGATCATTAATTCATAAAACACATTTTTTTAGTTAGGAACAAAAAATATTACACTATTTTCGTAGGTTCTAGACATCATAATTGAAGTAAAGCTTTATGTTTCTCAGGTATAGTTTTCTTTTTGTTAAACAAAACTGTTGTCCAGTTTGTGTAGGTGACAAACCATAGACACAGGGGTAACAGCGATATCAATACATTTGATATAATGCAAAAAATGGTGCATCATTCATAGGTTTTGAAAATTTTTCAATGTCAAACTAATTTACTGTGAATATATCTGTTAGATCGCGCTTAAAGCAATTGTAACATAAGAAAGTTCTCAATTCTAATAGCTTATTGCTTTTACTATGTATTATAAAAATTACTGAGATATTTGTAAAACAATGTATATGTTAAATTATAAAAGTACCTACTGATCAACAGACTAGTGTTACTAGCTACCAGGAATAGACTTTTTAGGCCAATTATTAGGGCTATTGAATCGAAGTTATTTTTGAATAAATTGCTTGATAATCATTAAACAAATATCTGAAATTATCTGTTCTTTAGACATATTGTGACAGTTTATGTGGGTGACCAACCACAGTAATTCATGATAACAATATATCATCGTTTGTTTGTATTAAACAGTAAATGCTATCGAAAGTAAAACAAAAATGTTGGACCGTTTTTGTGGGTGACGAACCGTAGTGATATTTAACCGGGGTTGTAAAAGCGAAAGTCGATCCGGATATTCGTGTTAACAATTCAGCGTGAGGCGAACAGAGGCGAATGGAGTTGGTCGGTAAAAGTTGCGGTGTGGCTTCGCGGACCGGGCCCCGTCAACACACCGCGGCGCGGGCCTAACAGGTTGCCAAAATTTGCCACTATTTTTACGTGTCCCGCGCCCGCCCAGTGATGTGACAGCGCACCTGTTGTTCAGGCGAATTAAACAAAACACTATTCCATCTTCAAATTCGAATCGGAACGTTTGAAACAAACGAACCGCTTTTTCTATTTTTAAGTTTCAAATTAATTCTACTTCATAATTCAAATTTTAGACTTTTATTCCATTTTAAAATTATTTTTAACCCTAGATAAGTATGATGTGTTCTTAAATTCGCAGTTCAATATTAATGATGCGCAAATATTAACTGAACTGAATTTTAACAGCACTTATTGTGATTAAATCGGCAACGAACCCGTTTAATTAATATCGAAATATTATGCTCCTTACATAAGTTAATAAAAGCTAATTAAATACAAAAAGTATTTCGCATTCGCGTTATGAAATGTTTCAGAGTCATGCATTTTGTTAATCAACGAAAAGAGTTCCATAAATAAAACGAAAATATGTGGCGAACTTTTATTAAATTACCATCAAACGTAGCATGTTAATAAACTCTTTTATGGGATTATGATAAAATATGGCATGTTTCAGGGGTTTATATGCGAGTTGAAGTAATATTAGGAAAATGCATGCTGAGACAGATTTGATCATAACACTCTACAGTATTAAGTATAGGTGTTCGCTTTGTAGGAAACTTATTATTTTTTTATATGCTTGGATATAAATATTAAAATTATACTACGGTTGTTTTGTGGCTAAGGATTATGATAAATTGCTTTGTAATAATATACATATTATAATGTTCTCATTATTAGCTATCTTTCGTTATTCGCTTTAGAAAAGTTTTAAAGTTATTAAATCTGCAAAAGTAAGTTTGTCGAACGATAATTTGTCTTAGTAGTAGTGAGTTATTAATTTTAAAATTTAAATATTGTAATGCCTAATAATATTGACTTATAGCTTCTGTAAAATTTAGTGATGTGTTTAGTTGTGTAATCAATAATTTTATTATTTATTGTAGGCTTCTATTATGAGGTTTTATTTTAAGCTCATTTTCTCTATTCGTAAATTCAGTCGCTAAGTAGCATTGGGGATTTCCCGCATACTAGTGTTAGAATGAGTGCTTATTTATCGTATCTCTACTTTACGAAATAGAGATATAATCAGTATCTATGAATATTTTTTTTTAAAGAAGTTTTTCAACATAATTTTAACATTCTAACTTTGGTTAGTAGTACGACTACTCTACTATCGATACGATATACTGATTGTATCGTGAACTTTTTGTCACAAACAGAAATCTATTCTAACTAACCTAATCTAACTATGCACTGTAACCAATGAAACTTTTCATGTTTTTCAGGATAAAAAATATTATTATGTTCAAACTATTATTAGTTTCAAAAATAGATAAGAATTTGTCTATTTGCCTTGTTTATACATATGCCATTTTTTATTAAAATTCCATAAGACGTTTTATTGGAATAACATCAAACACACGTACTAACTTTAGTAATTTTGTTTGGTTATAACCTAATCCAACGCATTACAAAAAAATAAACTATCGATATAAACCCATCCCGGGCCAATCGGCCACGAAACGGTATCGATTCACATCACTAACCCATAACTTTCGGCCATGATTGGCAATGATTCGCGCCATGCCAATTAACCGGTTTTTACGCCGCCGCACATTTGAACCGGGTAATGCCCGGCTGCGCTGCGGTGGTGTCGCGGCCCAATTTTTAGACCACTAGTTGCATGGCATAGAGCATGTTTATGAGTAATTATACTGCGTTCACACTGTGCGATATATCGGATTGTTTTTTTTTTTTGTATTACGATTGTTATCTGTTTACGTAGTTTTGGGATATTTTAGATAAAAATCTAGTGTATCCTTTAGATATAGGTATGTGGCCCTTGGTTGTGGGAGGAGAAAGGAGAGCAGCGCATCTGTATAGCTTCTATGTATAGTCTCTAGTAAGAGGTAGTGCCACACTGCATGCTTGCATGCAGTCGAATTGGGCCGGCACGACCGGGGAGGTACCTCTCGCTTACACGAGACCGGCGTAAAGTGACAGCTGTGCTGTCGCGTTTCGTGCGGTGTGTAAGTAGCCGGTGGCCCATGGAGGTGGGCCGTATAGCCTCTATGCGGATGTTTGTGGGCGTAGGTAGTCATGAAAATGGCTCCGACTGCTCGTTTGCCCTCCTATACCATAAAAAAAAAAAATATGCGGATACCTATCTATGGGCGTCGGTATGAAAATGGCTCCGACTGCTCGTCACCCCTCTATACCATAAAAAGTAGTCGTTTGTGCAATTCTTCATTTGCAACTGAATCGAGTCTCCACGAGGAAGTAACTTTCGATTAAAATGTTGACTATGCTTTCGCAGTTTCGCGCGTGTTTAAATCTGGTCGCCTACTGGGAGCTCCTTAAAGTGGGGTGAAGGAAGGTAAAACATCTGCTAATCTTGCACATGTTAATAGGTGTTTGTGGTTATTATTTGGCTCCGGTTTTTAGTTCCCTACCCCCTGTCTTTTATGAGATAGTTATTGTTATAGTTTGTTAAAATAAAATATAGTGAGAGGTTCATATATCACATTATTAATAACACGAAAAAATAAGGATGTCCAGAATTTCGTAGACACACTAAAGTTTAAAACATACTTATAGCTAAGTGGAATCTTACTTAAATTATCGCAGATTTTTTTGTGGTAACAGTTATAAGATTTATTTATTTTCATGACTACCGACGCCCAAAGACATACTCATAGAGATAAACAGATGCGTTCCCTCTTTTCTCATCCCTCTTCCAGGAGCCACCGGCTATTTACACGCAGCACGAAACACGACAGCACAGCTATCACTTCACGCCGGTCTCGTGTAAGCGAGAGGTACCTCTCCAGTCGTGCCCGCCTGCTTACATGCATGCATGCAGCGTCGCACAACCTCTTCCTCGAATTTACTTCAAGCTATCATCTAAATCAAGCCAAAGAGCGTTTGTTTTTGAAAAGACTTAAGATTGTCGCTCCCGTGTATCCACTCGCATCCTGTTTAAAGTCAGATTGACAGAGAAAGCCAGATGTAAACATAACACAGATACACAACAACACGGTTAACTCAGAAATTATTTTTTTTTACAAAATTACGTCTACGCAATTAACTAATTAATTGAGTAATTTACATATAGAACGTATATAAAGTATAATTAAAAAAATCGAGAACAAATAAATATCGATAAACCCGAACACGCCACCCCCTCAATGTTCATTAACGCATCTGTAATTCAGTTATAACAGGCAATTGAAATTTCATCAAAATCGGAAATCAACTCCAACTGGCGCTCGGCAACGAATATAGTTGTAATGTCCAAAACGGTCAAATCCAAGAAAACAAGGCGACAACACAAACAGGACCATACGCCTGCACGTTAAGTTACAATATCCCGTAATACATTTACGCGATAGGTAAGTGAATTATTTAATTTCACGAAATACATTTACGCGATAGGTAAGTGAATTTTTTAATTGGATATTCGTAAACAATTTGAAGTCAATCAGCGAGCGGAGCTGCAAACATGCCAATTTAATGTTGGCGTCACAGATCTATCAAACAGTCAGTTAAATGTGAAATGATGAATTAAATTCCATGTAACACTCAGTGCAGGCGTTAAACTGACCGGACCAATTATGAAATCAGTGCGATGTCGATTGCTTATATTTAAAATATTTATCGGTTGTTCAGGTTGTGCTTTATGTATTACTTAATGAGCATAACATGTTAGCTTTATTTTCTATTCTGCGGTATTTTTTGCAACTTCGTTTTAAAGGGTCGTTTGATGGGTGTAGCTGCTTCTAACGGTAAAATAATTTTTCAGATCGATAGTTTCGAAGCCTATTCAATACAAACAGACAAACAAATCCTTTTTATAATATTGGTGTAGATGGCTAATTGTGAGAGGTGTCAGGAACTTTGTATTATAAATATTATCAGTCAAAGGGCATGTGTGTAATTGACTATAATAAGAATAATATACGTGCGCGTTCATGTAATCTTGTCCAGCGAAAGCGCGAATAATTAAAAATCGTAAAAAGAACGGATGTGGCTTTTGTGGTGAAGAAAACGAACATATAATTTGATACGACGCGTTTAAGTAATAATATACTTTAACGCGCTTACAAGACCTGCATTACCATAGTTTAATACTACATTGTAACGTGCTTATACAGCGATTTAGTCGGGGTTTCTTCAACGAATAACTCATGATATATTTTTTAATATTTTTCTACTATATTGATCTGTATATGTACCTATATTCAAGCAAATAAATTATCTTATCTTATCTTACGAAATTATTAAGCCGATTAACAACAAAAATATGAAATTGTACTAGTCTGTCATAAAGATGGATAAGGAAAGATGAAGGACAGAAACACTGAGTGCTCTGCAACCAACCAGCTGGCAAGAAATAGCCCAGAATAGAGTACTACTAGTGTAAATTTTGTATTAAGAAACACAACTTTTCATGTTTTTTTACTTGTGAATGTTTTTGTATAAGGACTCTGTCTGAAATAAATATTATTATTATTAATATATATTTTTTTCTAAACATTGATAAGTACATCACCAGCTATGTACTAATTGATACACAAATTATCTAGTTTACACAACTGACCGTCTGCATTAACTAATAAAACGCGTAACATTTTATTTCACCAATATCGAAGTAATGAACGCCTCGGAATCGAACGCTAGTAAAAACTGTAATTAATAACACGCAACGCCGAAACGAAGGGACACTCGCTATTCGTAGGCGTAATACCAAAAATAATCGATCCTTCACCCCATTGCATTAACAGAGTATGTCGGGGGAGTCGTAGGCCAAATTTTTATTATGCATATTTTTTTAATTTTATTTTTTGAACCTCGCCGTTGGGTGACTGCATGTGCCAGTATTAAATCAATACCGGTCCGAGCTGGCTTATTCTTTTTGCTAGGGGGCGAACGTTTGGTCCTCACCTTCAGAGCGAGTGTGTCTCTAATGGAAGGCCGACGTTATGAGTCCACTCACTACATTCGAAACACGACGCCATATATTTTACTTCCATTTTTTCAGAGGTGTCGGAGGCAGAATGAATTTATAGACTTATCAGCGTCTACTTCTTTGTCATAATTCCACGCCACCGGTATTAGTTCTAAACTTTTGTGCTGGTTTCCATTATTCATTTTAGTGCGACGTCAAAGGAATACAATTTCTTTTAAACAATAAAATCTCTTCGTACCTGCCTCTTTTATGGAGGTTGGATTTGAGTGCTTTAAATTGTTTTTACCCAGAAAAGATATCCTAAACTATTCGTCCGCTGAGTGACATTTTTCTCTTATAATATTTTTTTTGATTTATACAACTAACGTAAATAAGAACATTGAAAAAAATATAATATTCTAATACACATATTCTAAAAATAATAAACAGATGTGTGACTCTCGTTAGCCCCATCGTCGCTTCCTTATCAGAAGCAGCATAAGGCATATAGATGATTTGTGAGGGTAAAGTAGGTTTCTGGCCTTTCGAATCATTCAATGATAAAATTTCAAAGATGTGCTTTAAAAAACTATGTATATACAAATATAAGGAGGTACCTTAGAAGCTTCCTATATAACATTACTAGCTGCGCTCCGCGATTTCACCCGCGTAAGTTTCAATCGCATGGAAATATCGAGATGAGTGATAGACGTTGGCCGATTCTCAGATCTACCCAATATTATTTATTTATTATTATTTAAATTAGTTTACAGTCTTATAACTTAATATATTAGGTACATAGCCTCACAAAACTGCTTACGCAGTTTGTCTGTGAGATCTTTCAGTCTCAATTCAATCAAATTATACATTTATATATAGGTACTTGTAAGTAGGTAATCCTATTAATATTATAAATTCGAAAGAGTGTAAGGATGTTTGTTACTCTTCCACACAAAAACTACTTAACGGATTTACATGAAACTTTACAGTAATATAGCTTCCTTAACAGACTAACATAGTTAAATTTTGAAACATTTTTGAAGTCCGAAATCCACGCGGGCGAAGCCGCAGGCAAAAGTTAGTATATTATATTAAACTACTTAATAAATACTTTTTAAGTTCACGTGTAAACTTAATTTTAGAATCCAGATTCCTGATGTCCGCAGGCAAAGTATTTAACAAATAAGGGATGCGCTTTTTGAGCGTCCTGTCACCATAGTAGTTGCCTACTTTAGGTACTTTATATTTACCTGCGGACATCGATCTTGTGGAATATTTATAGTCGATCCGTGAGTTACTCTCCCGACTGCTATCGTAATTATGAACTAGTATTAAATATTTATGTTTTAAGCTAACCGGTAAGATTTTACATATTTTAAATAACTTATAATAATTTCCTTTGCAGTTGTTTTTTGTTTTTTTGTTAACTAATAATTTTAAAAATCTTATTTGAAGTGACTCTAATTTATCAATATTGCTTTTAAAAGTCAGACCATAACAGTCAAGAGAGTAACTCAGGATCGAATCCACTAACGACATATATAAACATTTTAATGTACTCGGAGGTACTTTAAAACTGAGATGGTAGAACTTTCCTAATAATATTCTTAATTTATTACAAATGTAATCTATGTGAGATGATCATGAAAAACTTGCGTCTATTTTCATGCCAAGGTAAGTTACGTTTTTTACTTGTTCTATTGGCTTACACGGACAGTTTAAATTATATATATATAATTATATAATAGGCACACAACATTTCATGAGAATCGGTCTAGCCGTTTCGGAGGAGTATGGTAACAAACATTGTGACACGTGAATTATTATATAATATATATAATTATAGTGATTATATAAGTACCTTCTTCATCATTGTTGCTGTCATTTCTACCAACCACTGTTAAAAAATTACATTCTTGTTAAAATCTGTCGGTTTTCGTGTGCAAAACCCACCGAAAAAGAATATTGATAAACAAAGAAAAAGATTACTAATAAACTCTCTTAACTTGGCGCCAAAAGTATTACATCAAACGTTCTCGAAACATCGAAAGACATCTGTGCAAATTGATGGTACGTGCTCCACTTGGGACCGTTTAATGCGGCTCTGACCAGTTCCGCACCTTTATTTTTAAGTATTAAACAAGACAGTCATTGGCGACATCCGCTTTCCTGTCACGAACACGTAAATTGACCCCCGAGTGTCGCAGACGTCATGTCATCCTCGAGGTACGGGACCAAATTGTAACGTGATAAATATGCCACGTGATGTCTATATATAAAATAGCAATGTTTGTTTCTTCGAGGAGAGTGTAAGGTCAAAGTTTATACAATACTGGCGTAAAATTGCTTGTTGTCTCGTTTAGTGCGGTAAGTATACGGTGGTGAGAGCGGAGACAGGACAGCGCATCTGTATGGCCTCTATGTCTATGGGCTTCGGTAGTCATGAAATTGGCGATTCTCGTTTGCCACTCTATACCTAAAACACCACTAATAAAAATACCCTAAAAAGTATTTGTAATTAAGCTCATATAATTACAAATACACATGATTCGCACGAGCGCCCCCTACAATATGTGTTTCGCATATATATTATACGTTTTTAAATATTCTAAGTATTGTGTTAGTTAAATATTTTCTCCCTAAAACCCAGTATACAAATAACGGAATGCTAAAAGTCATCAACTCCGTCATCGTTTACAAATATGCCCTGACATTGCATTTTACATATTGGCTAAGCTCGTATAAAAAGATCGCAAGTTCTGTTGACTCAACGGAGCGCCCCCTACAACGTGTATCTGAAATATTTATTTCCTTTTTCATTGCATAGCACATGGCTAGCCGTACTTTTACTTTAATGACAATCACTGCGTACAGGATAGAAAATCTCGTGTCACATTTACACTCCTCCGAAATAGCTGGAACGATTTTTATGAAATTTTTTATGTACCGTAGGTCTTCTTAGGTATAATAAGAAGTGACACGCTGCATACATGCATGAAGCCGATTGGGCCGCCACGATCGAGGAGGTACCTCTCGCTTACACACGTCCGGCGTAATGTGACAGTTGTGCTGTCCCGTTAATACGGTGCGTAAGTAGCCGGCGGCCCATGGGGGAGAGGGAAAGTGGCAACACATTTGTATAACCTCTATATGTCTATGGGCATGGGTAGTCTTGAAAATAGTTCAGACTGCTCATTTGCCCCCTTTTATTACAATAAAAAACAGTTGTTCTGAAAATACTTCCTTAGGTTTCTTTGAACTTTTTAATTCGATATTTGAAAACATCGATTGATTGATTTCACACTTTGAAATTACACGAGCGAAATATTAGGGCTGCTGTAATAAATAATATAATATATATGCAAGGTTGATAAAAGCGAGAGTCATTCACCCCGTGCTCGCTGTAGCCGCCCGGTACAAAGCATGATTACATTTTTTCACTATTGTTATTATACTTGTTTGGAAAAAAGCATTTTCTTATGCTTGTCGTAAACTTTTTTTAATAGTTTCAGATTAACTGCAGGCATTTATTTTATATGTGCTTTAATTAATGCCTCTCCTTGTATACATTAGGTACTTTAAGTGTAAAAAATCTGTCCGGTTGTGTAGCGATGCATAAAAATGGATGCGGTAAAAGAAGACACCGCGTCTGGATCACGATGTGAAATTTTGTGAAATAAAAAAGGGCGACAGTGCATAGTGCCAAAAACTGAGTGTCTGGAACTGCCGCGTTTAACAAATGCGGCCTTTCGTTTACGGATATCTTCACCATCATCAGTGTGTTGACGATTTTTTTAATATGAGCAAGGCAAACGAGCATTCGAATTTTAATGACTGCCGGCTACCGCGTGTAAAAACGTATGTTATATAAAATATGTGATACAGATTGTTAAATATATTTCCGTTGTCTAGTACCCTTAACGCAGCTCGTTACGGTACCAAGGGTACCGTGCTACGGGGCTAGGCTAACGTTGTAAAGTCCACAGATATTATAGCCGTCGCTTCAACGCGTGAAGTGAGTGAAGGGTATCTCACAAATATGACTGCGAATACCCAAGTTCTACACCTCATTAACTGCCATAGAAGATTATAAGAAGTACTGAAGAAGCACTTTCGAGGAACGCCAAAACTCCCGACATCGGGAATCAGGATGCCATGTTAATATTACTACGCAAGATTTAGTAAGAGGATGCTTTGCAGCGAAATCTGGGGAAGTACCACTCGTTCACATGGTACCGGCGTAAAGTGACAGCTTTACTGTCGTGTTTCGTGCTGCTGGTGAGTAGCCGGTGGCCTGTTGGTGGGATGGGTGAAGGAGGTACACATATGCATAATATGCGGATGTTAATGGGCGTCGGTAGTCACCAAATGGCTCCGACTGCTGGTTTGTCCTCCTATGCTATATAAAAATTAGTATATAAAAGTCCGCAGTAAAAACCTTGAAGTTTTATCGAAATGCTCAAAAAGCAAACCATTTAAGCCACGTCAAAGAGGATCAATTTGGCTAATGTTTATATACAATATATAGGTGTACTAAAGCAATTAGTAGCAATATTGATGCATAATGCTCCCTTAATTAGAGGTACTCCATATTGATCAATTGGTCTTGCAAGAAATTACGGCAACCGTGTAAGAGCATTTTAAGAATTTTAAGAGTGGATTTACAAGAACAGTGTTAAAAATTATAGGAAACAAAAATGAGAATATTATGTTAAGTAACATATATGACGTTATAAAATTTAGCCTTGTATACATACTTCTCTCGACTTAAAAGCCAAAACAAGCCACGTATTCATGTATGTATACCTAATATAATATGTACACATATACTTATATATTTACATATACTTTTATAGACTCTTCAGTTAGAATATAAATTAGTTTAAAAAATCATTGCAGTAATTACACTGCTAATTACAAACCAACAGTTTCAGTTTTTTATAGAAATATCAGGTATTTATTATAATGCTCTACAAAATAATAGTTAATTAATGTAAAACAAATATACGTTGTGGTCAAATCCAAAATATGATTTAAATGTTGCTAACTAAAACTAACTAAAATAAATCGTTTTGTGTGATAGAGTCTCGATTGCATGTTCCTATCCTCATTGAAATGCAACAAAATTACTCAATCTGTAATTAATTACACGTTAATTAATTTAATAAATATTAATGTAATAAATAAGAGAAGAAACTTCGGTTCAATTAATACCTTAATTACATTCTTTGTCGATTGTCAAGGAACTGTTTAAAGACGAATTGAAATGCAGCTCGTCTTTCGAGTCTCAATAAAAGCTGTAATTATGAATTTGAATTGTACCAAGAACAAACAAGATATCATACTTGGATAATCTTTTAATATCTTCCATTAAATCGGACCTTATAGTCTACGAGATAGGACTTAACTCGCTCTGATGTCAATGCACCGAACAATTGCCATATGTTTTATTAACGTAGGAAATCAAATCTAATCTAGCCGATGCAAAGCAAAAAATAGAATCAATCAATAAAATAATACACCACTTTCGAAACAATCATCCTTTTAAGTATTCCAGCCATTCCAGATAATTGAAGCCAGTTTAAATTGAAATAACAGTTTTACAAGTATTTTCTAATGTATAATCGAATTTATAACATCATCAGCATCGTCTCACTGTGTATATCTATATAAAAGTACAGTGTGTAGATGATGGTCGATGGTGGGAGGAAGAGGAAGGCGGACCACGAATCTGTATAAGTTTTATGCGGATGTCTATGGGCGTCGGTAGTCATGAAAATGGCTCCGAATTCTCGTTTGCCCCTTTATACTATAAAAAACTGCTATTAATTTTTGTGTAAGATCTGTATCTAGTAAGATACTAAGAATGGCGTAAAAAAATATAATTAACTAGGCAATAAATTAATTTTAGACCATATATAAATATGTTAAAAATCCATATTAAATGTATCTAAGCATACATCGGTACTACATTCAAACTTCTTTCTACAAACGAACAGATAGATCAAAATATCAAGGAAACTTTCATTTTGTATACATAACACTTTTATCCTCGGTAATGTATACGGGAGAGCAAAACAAACAATGGGGTGATTATAAATTCAGAAAAATGTGAGAATGTCAAAAATCAATACAAAGCAACCCTCAAATCTCAGCTGTTCAGAGTTGCTCGATTTAGCTCGACGCCTGCGCAGAAATATAAAATCGGCGTGCTGCGCAGGTCTTTCACCCAAGTAACCCCACTAATATTTCACATTAAATTCCTCCCCATTGTTCATTCGCACCCATTATAATTATTTTGAGCGGGATATAAAACATGTAATCTATGGCGAACGCATCTAAATTTAGACCCGGCTACTTCGCGTTTCCAACTTTACAATTACTTGCTAGTATGTTATTACTGTTTGTCTATGGTTTTTACACTATTGAACGAATGGTGAATATGCAAGCTTTTCTTGAGTATGACGACTAAGGCGAAAGGAAGGAAAAAAGCTTACAATTTTTTTTATTTTATTTTAGAAACAGACAGTTATCATAGCATTTAGGATATAACATCCACTAATAACAAACACATTTAAACACATTAATTACTTATTAAATTGACAAAAAAATATATTGATCATTGATTGATAGATCAAGAAATTGAAGCTAAGATAAATTTGTATAATGCTAGTTCATCATAATAATTTTGCTTAAGCGATTTCCTCAAGTTTTTTAATGTAACAACGGCGGGCTTGGTCAGATTATGTTACACACATTAGTAACTCACAGTTTATACAAAATATATTATATTTGAACATGTTGCCCCTCTCTCCCCCTCCACCAATATAAACACAGTCACACAACGTAACAGGCCAATAACCTCACTCAATAAGCCACAATTAATTCGCACATGTCTTGTATCGGTTACTATAAACGTGGTTTATTATAATTCTTATCGCGAAATGATAATAATCATGAGTTAACCGAACACATACAATGGGCGGTGGGCAAAAAAAGGGACGTAATTTTGTTAACGTCATGATCAACCTGCTCCAGAACTTTAATAATCCCTCGTCCCCTGGCACCGAAGACCTCCTGTTGTTCGAAACGTGTTTAAAAGGAATATCTATCTCCATTTAAGTAGAGAAATGTCAACAGCTTATAAAAAAAGCAAAGGCCACATTATTCCACCTATAATAAGCTCTCGATATATTTTTGTTTTTTTTTGTGACATGTAATAGCTATATTGACATATTTTGTCAGCGCGGCGGCCAGGTGGAATATTGCTCTGTATATGATTGGACGTTCGCGGGACGATGAGAGAGTAATTATTAGATTTAAGGAAAAAAGGGATTAAAGGGAAATGTGGGTGGGGTAGTATTTGAGCTGGTGCGACAATTTTCTAGATTTTTGAGCGGAGACAAATCAACTTAACAATTTCGCAAAAAGATAGATAGCTATTGTAGATACCTCTTATTTTTAGTTAAAAATAACTAGTGAAGAAATATAAAATAACTGAGATAGTATGTTGGTAATATTATATAGCAATAGCAAAATAATCTACGGATCCAACTCTATATGAACATTGATAAAATTAAACTAAAGAAGAAACGTGACACAAGATGGATCTTCTCAGTGCCTAAAACAAGTAGGTACTGCCAAAGAATTCTAGCACTTGATAGTCCCCGTGTGAATTTTTCCGTGACACCTAAAAAAACTCAGACAGAAGTGTCACTCTGTAGATTTTTCTTTTTAGTGTCGCGATGAACGCTTTTACGCAATGCCAACCTCACAAGCTTTGCACCCCTCGAGTTATTTAATATTTTCTGGACTTGGGCTGTCGCCCTGTATTGTACTCCCCTCAAATTCTGAACCTGTGAAAGTCTACTTTTTTGCGAAATCAAAAAATTTATACATAAGCGATTTTGATAATTCTGACATCAGATAAATATTTATCTTGCATATATGTGATAATGCAAGTTCAAAACAGATATTAAAATACGTCTTCATTTAACTTCATAGTTCAGCTTAGAATTAAAACTCGACGCTCAAAGTTAGCAAGTAAATTAATTTACCGGCGTTACATTAAGAATTTATATTACTTAGAAAGAACGGAAAATAAGAATTTTCCATTGCGCGCCGGCTGAAAAAAGGACAACGTTCTTGAACTTGTCCAAAGCAGGCGCACGGAAAAAATTAGCCACATAAAAGTGCTCGGCGCCATTATTGCCCCTATAGAAGGCATTCAGGCAGTGTTTCGTTAATTCACAGAAGGCTTGAGAGCGCGAGTTTCACACTTACGTGAATCAGTGCGTAAGCTAAGTAAATTCATAGTGCTCCAACCGCCGGACTAATTTAATGAGAGGGCCTTTTCATCAGCCCGCGTACCGAGCCTCATGCATCGCATTAAAATGAGATTTAACTGAAATGTCATAATTAAGGCACTACACCGTACCTCGCGCCGATGCAAACTGTGATAGAGATATTTAATTATTGTCACTTAAACTAAGGAATGCTTATTTGTAAGCTGTGCAAGCGAGACTTTTTAATGGCGTGCCGTACGCCTCTCGTTACTGTTTATATGAATATGGCTAAGTGTTATAATTTCACGCCACTTCCGCTGAAAGGAACGTGTATGATATAAATCCGAAAGATATACGGACGTGTTCGTCGGATTTAATTTAATATGGCAAGATAAAATGTTTGGGCCGAGGTTGAGCGTCCAAAACGTTGTATAGACGGCGCCTTTACACGTGCGTTCTTACGGAGAGAAATAAATTAAACTTTACGATTTGTGTACGAGCTTTAATAAAATTAAACGCTCCTTGCGATTCTTTGATAGAGACACCGTGCAACATTATTGCCGGCGCCATAACTACGTGGAAATTATCTCAACAACAAAAGATAGCACGCGACGCGCCTTGCTAACATTTTTAAAGCTATTATGCGCTAAAAACGGGGTGACGCAAAGCTTTGCCGCTCTCAATGATCCACTAACGTGCGATGTTGCAATACGGCAACCACAAATTAAAAGACAATTCACACCACAACGTGAGTATGTAATTTTTCCGCTCGCGGCGTCGGGCGCGATATTGTCGCGCCCATGAAAGGGTTGTAGCACTATTAAAACTTACGGCGATACGCGGGAATATAAAAAAAGTATCGTAGACGGTGTGGATAAAATAAAAGCGTTGGTTGGCACACGAAGAAAATGAAAGGGGTAATTGCGGCTGCGACCACAAAAAAGCCAGTGCAGTAAACTAAAAGAAGCCGTTAGCGTTTAAGTCGTGTAACAATCTGAAAGGCGTGTAACATATAGTGGGGGTGTATTTGTTCAGAGTGAGAGCCCACGGTGTTTCGCTTCTCCCATAAATACGTCCTTATTTTAAACGGTATTTCATTAGCACTTTTATATCTGTACAACTAAACCAATTTACATTCATAAATACAAATTGATTGTGAGCATGTCTGAGACATATAAAGTATAACATGTATATACGGAGGAGCACGAAACATGAATAGCATTCTCAGCCCGACTTATGAATAACCATTATTCAATAACTTAATTGTCGTCATAATTAAATGTAGATATTAATTAATCAATCGTGGTTTTCACGCGATCCCACATATTATTGGTGGATAATTGCTGATGGATTTGTTGCTTTCCTTTGCGCATTCCGTTCGGAAAATGAGCGGACGTGCGAGCATTACAGTCAACTGATGCTAAGTGACTACAGTTATATGTCGAGATGTTACACAGATGCGCTACTTCCGTAATACCCGTTGGTAAGCCGGGACCTTTTGTTGCAGGTTACATGGTGTTATGCAGCCGAATCGGACTAGTACGGCTAGAGGTACCTCTAGCTTACGATGCCGCCGTAAATTGGCCGCTTTGTGAATTTCCAGTGGGCCATAAGAGAGTAGGTAATACGTCTGCTTTATAATAATTCGTCGATAGTTGCCACAAGCTCCTTTATGTCATAAAAATAAACGACTAAATCTACTTCCCAGGCCGTGATGACTCCATTCCGTTGTAATGAAGCAACTCTTCTATTATTGATGAATTTATACTACTGCCTCAAATATTGATGTATTTATATTGCTGCCTATTATATCGACAGTCCACGTTACGTAACTCAACTATTTTAAAACGTCATTGGTACATCACTTGTAGTCAAATCCTCAGAATTGTCAACGGCACTAATTATCTTTTGACAAAATCATCTCTATCCCTAGGGACATTCTATAACAGTCCGTAGTGGTTCAGACGAACAAAAAAGTGGTAAGTGATTTTAATTGCTCAAATAGGTAGATTATTAGGTGTATTTTAGGTTTTCAGTTTAGATTTCTGGAGTCTAGTCAGTGTGGAGTATACGGCTAATAACATTCGCACAGTTAAAGGTTATACAGACGTCGGCTTCACCTCATCCATTTGGACCACTAATATAGAGTAAATAGAATTCCAAATTTTCCGTCCATTTTGGTTTGGCAAGTCTAGAAGACCTACACCAACACTTACAAGAGTAGAAGGGATAAAGTCAAGATGAAAACTTGAAACAGAGATTTACTCCAGTGTGCATAAAAATACTTACCTCTACTTACCTTGCTCCTCCTTACTCCACCCTTATCGACATGCATTCTTACTTACCTGAAAATAAAAACAACGAATTAAAATACACTCGTTTTGTACCTACAAAACACACTATATAATTACAAACTGTATACGCATTTATACACTTTAATTTTATCATTAACAATAATTACAGTAGGCAAAAAAAGTGATTATCATATAGATAATACGTAGTGAGTTATTTAATAAATAATTTATTAAATGTTCCATTGTAAGAAACGCTCGGTTGCTGGAAGATGGGCCGGGCTCTATGTAATTAGACCAATTTAAATCTTAATTAATATTAATTGTCCGACGTCGGAACGAATCTGTCGTAATAGACTATCGTGGAAAAAAGTCCTAATGGATACGGTGATTATTAATTTAATAAAATAAAGTGTCTCGAGAAATTGTTCATTGGATTTTGTACAAGTGCTCTACGTAGTACTTTCAGTAAGTAGTGCCACGCTGAATGCGTGCATGTAGACGAATTGGGCAAGCTCGACCCTGGAGGTACCTCTCGGTACTCGGTACTGCCTTAAAGTGACAGCTGTGCTGTCGCGTTTCGTTATGTATGTAGCCGGTGGCCCATAGCAATGAGAGGAGGAAGGAAGGCATCGCATCTGTATAACCTCTATGCGCTTCGGTAGTCATGAAAATAGCTCCGACTGCTCGTTTTCCCCCTTGGACTAGTAAAAAGAAAAAAAAAACGTTGCAACGTGTAGACGTTGGCTACATAAATATAAACTACATCATTATAACATATGTTTCTTTGTTTGTCACATAAATTTGCTACATAATCAAATTGAGACGGAAAGATTAGGTATTTTATTTTTAAAGTTACATTCAATTATTCAGTAGCTATACTACTTGTCAACACAAGTATACTTACATTAAATTATACAATGAAGCTTCTCTACATACGCCCTATTTGCTAGTGATTCGCAAATCTATTTCAGCGCTACATTAGATAGAGCATTCGGCGTTTTGTGGTCTGTGGTTTTTCCGGATCGTCGACCGACGGGGAGCTGAAGTTCGATAACGCACCATCTTATTCTCTAACGATGCGGACCTCGGGCTTCAACGGTTACTAATGCATAGATCTATATTTACTAATGCATAGACATAAAATTCTCTTTTTTTTTTCTAGGTAGACTCTATAGTCTATGCTAACAGGCTGAAGGCCCAGTGCAGCTTCATCTGTATGAGAGGCGAGTGCCCTAAGGTAGCTCGAGCCTCTGGTAAAATTCTCGTGTCACAATGTTAGTTACCATACTCCTCCGAAACGACTCGACCGATACTTATGAAATTTTGTGTGCCTATACCTACCTACCGAGGTCTGCGAATCGGCTCATCACGATAATTACACGGGGTCGACACTTACGCGGGTAAAACTGCGGAGCGCAGCTAGTTCATATATAAACATATAAGATATCTATCTATCAATGCGGATTATATAACTTTTGGCGTTCATTGAACGAAGCACGTGTAGAAATAGATCTGTGAGAATGATATATTAATATTATCATCTCTTCTTCGAATATGTCATGTACAGAGAAGATATACAATTACCAGATATCTGTTTTTTTATAGTATAATAGGGCAAATGAGCAGTAAGAGACATTTTCATGATTATACACCCATAGACATCTGCGTAAAGGTTATTCAGACGCATTACATTCCTTCCTCCCTCCTGCGCTACTCAGGCGTGTTAACACACCGCACGAAACACGACTCACTAACGCCGGTATCGTATAAGTTTATCTCCCCGGTCAAATTTGGTTGCAATGCAGCGTGGCTCTTTAGTTAACATACTTCGATACTCATATTATCAACGTTATTTTTTTTTTTTTAATAATAAAATAATTTATAATTGTATTACTATTACTTCTACCTACTATTACTATTATATAGGTGTATATACGCTTTCGGTCACGAGTGTACAGTAAAATAATACGAGCCTCACACAAGGCGGGCGTATTGTTGTCTCGCTTAAATATAAAATGATGCCCCGTAAGTTCTCTTAATGCGGATGTTATCATTTATTATTCTATTACATTACTTAGTCATTCCGATGTTATATTCCTTATTAAGGGCGTAAGTGCACTGGACAAAAAGCTGTAACTGTGTTACGCCATTTTTAAACTATATGGTTTTTGTTAATGATATTTCATTGACATTTCCCTTTTATCTCTTATTAATGTTTTTATTAGTAATTAGTGTATAATGTATTACGTTTTACTTATATTGTCAATGTATTTTAAGTTATAATTAGGGCTAACTCTTAATATAGAACATATAAAACATTTTTTTTTATAATTTATTCACTGTTTTATATTGATGTAATGGGACAAATGGCATTATTAAAATGCGTTTAGTGGTGAATAAAAATAACTCCATTGGTTTTGAGGTATATGTGTGTGTATGTGTGTGTTTGTGTGTGCATAATGATCGCCAAATGCAATGGCCCTTCTTTGCGTTGCGTCAGGTAAAAAGTCCCCGAAAGATGGACGTGTCACATTCCACACCATCCTTTTATTTCAATCATCATTAAGTTTTGGTGTTTCTTACACAACGAGCGCTCCACAACAAAACAAACTTATGTTAGATCAAAAAGTCTAGAGCCGTCATACAAATGATTCCTCACGCTACGTCGATATTCTGTCAATAATATTATAATGGCTATGCATATAGTATCCATAGCATCTTATATAATATATTTTATTATCATATTATATATTATACAACTACAAAATGTTACAATGTGGATAAAATAACTTACACATATACGATATTTATGATTCTATACCCACACAATAAAGCAGCGAGTATTAATTCAACGAAGTTAATACGAGTGATTTTTTTAAGAAACTTAATTTTTGAGCATTTGACCGTAAAAATAAATTTATAGAACACTACGATATGTTGA
Organism: Calycopis cecrops; assembly: GCA_001625245.1. NCBI lineage: Eukaryota > Metazoa > Arthropoda > Insecta > Lepidoptera > Lycaenidae > Calycopis > Calycopis cecrops. The sequence goes on from LUGF01026018.1 coordinate 235,845, forward strand.
CTTTGTATGAACTCAGTACCCAAATAGGGTTGGCAAAAAGAGAATAGCACTACCAAACATACCCATAGTTATAATTAACACACACATTGAAACACTCGCAAATGAAGGAACGTTTTCAAAGTAATTGTTGTTATATTCCTACAAATTATCGTACGTCTCCATCAGACGTGATGGGAAGAGTAATTGCAAACGGGAGTTATAAAGCAATCAATATAAAAATATGGTATCCACGCCTCAGTTGGTGTCCAAACTTTTTTAATTGATAATACGTTTATCCTAGCGAGGATCCAGGATGCCATGAGCTTTATTGAGTTGAAGAGTTCGGCTATGTTTCCGTGGAGAAAAACAAACGCAGCCGGTTATTGAATTTACCAATTCTATTTTCGAACGCGAACAATTCTTGTCCATCGGTATGGTAAATTAATTTTTGTTTAGTGCAAAATTATTATCGCTATGGCCCCTGAGAGTCGACTCATTCCTGTTTTGTCGATATTTCCAGTAGAGAATTTACTTGCATTGACATTTTAACATTTTCCATTGGAGCAGTGTTATTTGAAAAATCCGTGAAAACGCAGCAATTATCATTTATGTAGGAGTTAAGATCCTTTCCAGAAGTCAACAAAATCTCTTGCGAGTTCATCAACCTTATACCCTTAATCATATTATAAGCGCAGGGAACACCTGCATGATACTTGGGCACCTATTATTCTCAAAACAGAAAAATGAAAGGGGTTTCTGGGTACGTTACGAAAAAATGCACGAATGTACGTGTGCCGACATTAATAGTGGCGAAGAATTAATATTGCCACGCGATTGTGACCGCTGGAGGGCTGGTAATAGGGGCCTCAAGGGTGTGCCGGTATATAGAGCAGGTGGCGCACTCTCGACGGACGTACGCAAGGATAATTTATTTTTATTTCATCATAAATATTAATGAGATTATCTCGCATAACGTAAACGCTCGCGATGTTGCAAACGAATATTATTTATTGTAAAGTTTTCAATACCTTTTTTTTAACATAAACAAATAAATTCACCGAGCGCTAATTTATCTAATTATATTTTATGTTGTCGAGGCACCGCGTTTTAAATGACTCCATTGAACCTTGTAACAATTAAGAATTTTAAATCCTTTGGTTGCATATATAGTGGCTTCAAATCTGAAAAGAAGAAGATAAGGCTAATAGGGTTTGTCCGGAAGCCGTGTTTGGGGCAAAGAAAAGTTCCTAATGTTCAACTGGAGGGGATAAAATATTCATGTACTTGGTACCCACCCATACAGACTTCTAAGATGCAGGCAGTACATACCCACCATTAGTATGGAATGCTCAGAGTATGCAGATTGTCAGCTAAATGAAAAGGACACTGTCATAAACTCTTTCTTCTTTCTCAAAATAAATACAAATCTCACAAACTCTGTTTGTTTTCGCTATTTGCCTTCTCAAAGGATGTACTTTAAGAGCTCGTTACAATATTATAAAAATGTCGCTGAGAGCTGTGACGATTATCAAATTGTGTGTTTCTAAAGGACCTGGAAAAGCTAAAGGTAACTAAATTTAAAATAGTTGTTTAAGAGTGCATGGTAAAGAATATTACAAAGTGAACTTCGTTGAATACGCCATGCCTTATAAATAAGCTATTCCGAGCTTGTTTGTAATATAAATACATTTTAATATCGTGTATATAAAATGGATTCTTTATCACATACTTTATAACGGCTAGAGGTTGTAAGAGAGAGGTTCTCAGCTTTTCTCGCGCGTGGTATAGAATTGGAATGAGTTTGTTTCCTTAGTAACTTTCGAAACGAAAAAAAATCGAATTGCATAGAATTATACATAAATGGTAATCTATCAAACATCGTGTAACCGGTTGATAAATAATTGTGGACGTCCATAGAAATTCGCACATACAAAAGTTTATAATGCTCATGAAACGCGTACCTCTCCTCAACTTACGTGGAAGACTTACTCCTACTTGACTTACTCAAAAATGATAATGATGAACAAAATTCGTGTCAAAGGTAAAAATATGCTGCACACCGTTACCTTACAAAATATGGCGACATTTAAAAGCATCGCAATTAACGTATATAAAAAAAAATTACGTGCGCCAAAAGAAAACATAATTAATATTGAGCCCGCGAACTCGACCTCTTACTCAATGGTGCGATAAAAAAATATAATTTATATATCGTTCATCTGGTGACATTCACCGGAGTGTTTCGTACAGTGTAACACTTCAAAATATCGCTTACAATATCAAATCGATTTTGGATGATCCTTGGGCTCTGGGCCCAAAGTCGGAAGCCACGCTATGTGATATCTGAGGGAGAGTGGGGGTTGGTCCCCTTTAGGACCAACCTAGTCTAGTCCCGAACAGTACTAACATTCCGATAAACCTGTATTGGACTGTCTTCTTTCTAAAGTTCAGGTCCGAAAAAAATATATGGCGAATCGCACTTGATCGTATTTTATACTATAAGGCATTCGCAACCTTTTGGGATACATTGTTATATAAATATGTTGTTCTTTTTCCCAGAATCAAAGCATACATAGAGTACCTACATCGTACTAAGTACATTGTTTTATAAATACGAAAGTATGTATGTTATTTTTTCACGCGATACCACTAAACAAATTCGAATGAAATTTACAACAGCCGTAGTTTGTAAACTAGAATAATATAATATCTTTTACATAAAAATTAGGATACCTAGATTTTAGAAGAGAAGCCGCGGCCACAGCTAATGAATTTAGTGCCACGCACAAGCTTTTCGAGATAATAAAACTTAGCAAACACACATATGAAGAGACAATTAGGCTTTTAAAAGAATTTAACGTCAACGTAAGTCATAACACAGTGTATTCTTCAAAGGCCTTTTCTTTGTAAAGTTGTGATGATTAAAAATTAAAAACTGGCTAAGTACAAGTCGTAGTTGTATTATTGAGTTATATAGGTACTAGTTTAAATAAAAACTAGACAATGCATGATTATGGAGTATGCTCTGGTGGTACCTCTAGTGGTCTATAGGGATGGGTCACTGGATATTCGCAAACCAGAGAAAACATGACAGCGAATTTATCACTTTTCGAAGGTAATAAGCAAAACCTCCACGATTATGCGCCCGCGATGCACCTGGATCGCAAGGCACTACTTTTTACTGAATTGTATTTCACAATCTATTGATATATCACAACTATTTATTATAAAACCTATTAAAAATATACAGGGATACCTCCACTCGGGACGAAGCTGTGTCCAGACGAAGCCACTTAGGACTTTAGGTCTCCAAGACCGGCAGTGATAATTAGTCAGTTAGATATGTAGCACGTCGCTAGAACATATAATTAATTATCGTACAAAAAAAGCATAGGTAATTTGTCATAAGTATGCTTCATTATTTACGCCGACAGATGTCGTCTTTTTGCCACAATAACGGTGCGCCGGTGACTGGTGAGGTAAGACAATGCCAGGTCATACGCACACAAGCAAATAATTATAATATATCGCGACGTAATAAGACATGTTGCATATGCGCAAGCGTAGCGAATTATATTTAACGGATGGCAGTTTATTTATAAATAATCAAACCAGTAATAAAATTCTAATTTGAAACGTCCTCGTATTCAGAAAACGTAGTTTTAGCCTTTCTTTACTACGCTGAATAAAAATCGCTTACGCAAGACCGGCGTAAAGTGACAGCTGTGCTGTCGCGTTTCGTGCGGTGTGTAAGTAGCCGGTGGCCCATGGAGGTGGGAGGAGAAAGGAGAGCAGCGCATTTGTATAGTCTCTATGCGGTTGTCTGTGGGCGACGGTAGTCATGAAAATGGCTCCGACTGCTCGTTTGCCCCCCTTTACCATAAAAAAAAAAAAAAAAAACTCTTTAATGAAGTTTTTGAATCGCACTTTTTAATTCGAAGAAGGCAGATTATACATATTATTAATACCAATTTATTTCCAAAAATAAAATTATGAATAAAAATAGATTAAGTGCCTAAATATTTATTTCAACTTGATAAGTAATCAATTAAATTATTGAATCAACTTATAATAAAATACAAACTAGTAGCCTCTAGAATATTTTTTTTAATTTTTTTTGACAGATTTTTTGTTTTTTTCCTCCTCTGATTTCATATTTTTCTGTACATCTATGGCTGCAGCACTTTACAATGAAATTATAACATGTCCAGCTACTTATCCCGTGATCACTAGGACAAAAATCGGTCTACGCCACGCAACTTAGCATTAAATACCAAATGACATTTTTATGGATTAAGATTATTTTATACTAAATGTAAAAAGACTACTAATAAAGTAATAAATAAGATAAAGGATACTTTTGTTTGTTAACATTCTAATCAAAATTATATAAAGATCTATCTAATTTTTTAAACAAATAAACAGCTGCTATTACATCAAACTTCGTTCCACGCAAAGAATTCAAATTGTGGATGAAAATCAAAACAGTAGATAAAAGTAAAACGCATTAATATAAAACGCTTTCTTCGCATAACGTTTAGTGTATTACGCGCCTAATATCGCGGCATTCGCACGGCACACAGTGAAAGCTTTAATTATAATAATTAAAAAAGTAGTCGGGAATAAAATGTTGCAGTTAAATGCGAGGGACCGGCGGAGAAGCACGCGTCCGATACGCCGATGAGACGAACAGACCGATACGAACAAGAACAGAACGATACGAACGAGAACATGTATCATCATCGTTCAGATCGACTACTGATCACGTTACATCAATTCGTTATACTTACGCTTTTATTACTAGCGGCTGTCAGTTACGCTGTTTTATCGGTTTCATGTCTTGTACAATTATTGATAATACAATCGGGTTATATCCATCTCCTACATTTTTATTATTTTGCACTAAAGATGCCTAAATGTTTGTGTGTATACAAGGAGAAGTTGTATTTTTAATCTAAATTAGATTATAGTAAAAAAATAATAAATTGGAAGAATTTGGAGAATTGGAAGAATTCATAATGAAAGACTATGTCGGTTTTTTATGTATTGTGTCTGAATGAATCCCTTTTTCAAAGTGAACACTTTGACGATACGTGTTTTATGTATTTCAAAACCTCTAAATAAAATTTATTTGCTGTTGTGGTCAAGACATCAGTAGAAAAATAAATGAACGATAATCATCATATTTTTATGTTAGGAAACTTGTTTTAAAATGCCAGTAAAGTGTAGTTAGTGCATAAGCGCCATCTGTACGAAAATATATCAAATAAGTGAATTTGGTATTTACTTTTCTAACGTCTATGATAATATTAAGAATTTCTTGTACCATTTGTTTAGTAAGAAAAAATATAGCATAATTATTAATAATTTACAGATGCAGGAATGCAACTTACGGAAATGGCTAGAACAAAATATTGAAATACCTACATTTACTATCATTTAATTTATTAAGTTATAATGTTGTAAGAATCGAAAAAGGCAGAAACTTAATAAAAATAACTTTATATATATTTTCGTTTATAACGAGTCAAAGTCAATTAAATTTAGATATTCTTTCTTTAAAAGTAAAACTTGTACCAAAGACCTAACTTTCTTCTTCTGATGAAATTTATCGCGATTAATTGGCAAAACTACAGCGTGTTTATGTCGAATGTAATCATCATTATCATCAGCTTTTATCAGGTCATAGATAAAAACAGGTCTCATGAAAGCCAAGGCTCGGAGATCGGACCCCTGCATTTGCGTTTATTAATTTTAACTCGGTAAAGCTCTTCAGTATTTAAAGCAGGGGAATATATTTTATAATATTCCATAAAATATTTAACAAAAACCCTCCCCTTGCATTTCGACCGGAAGGCGGCGAGTTTGGCTACAGCTAATGATATTCAGCTTTTTAATATTTGACGCGCGGTTTCGTATCTAACGACCATCACGTTAAAAGTCAAAATCATTTGTAGTTTGAATGTTAAAAACTCATTTTTTTTTCTCCGACGGACTTAAATGCGGGCCAGAATGGCCTTTACAATGTGTAACGGAGCTTTGTGGGCGAAACTATGGGCTTAAATCCTGTCGTGTTTGTGACCCCAGGCCCCCAGACCTCGGTAGGTAATAGCTGTTAGTGTTCTGAGTTTTGTCTTCTAAGCCAGGTTTAGTCGGTGTGTGGTGGCGGTGTATGAGCGTCCTTTTGGGGTCATTCTAATTGAAACAGTACACAAGAAGTCGTTAATGTGACTTGCTTCGGAGAGCACCGTCAGTCTTGGTGCTTCTCCAGTTACTTTGGAGATCTCCATATTCATTGTTTTTGAAATTGAATTGAATAAGAAGTGAATAGCTTACCTGGGTCAGTATATACAATTGCATGTTTATGCTAGTTTTCTCTAGTGATGACTAAGCGATTTTGGTTAAGACCTCGAAGTAAACAATAATTCAGTTTGAAACACTTTCTTTATATTAAATTAGGACTACTAGTGGTAAATACAACTTTGAAATTCCAGTGACTTTGAGAGTCCTATTTAGCATAAAAATATTTTAATTTCATTATAATCGGGAAGAAGCAAGAAGCCGAGTAGAGGCTTCATGATATTGTGAATGCAATCGAACTTTCTAGTCTTCGGATCCCGCAGACCGCGAATTAGTACGATCCAACACAAACGGCTCGGAATTTAAAAACTTGTGTTGCGGACCGTACACAAGTGACAGCTGCCGTTAAGGCTGATTACTCACGATCGATTCAACCAACTGTTGCGACATTAATATATTAAATATAATTATTGAATTTCGTGCGCCCAAAGTTCATCATTGCACAAGCAACATTAAATAAGACATGGACTGATTATGGGTGCATAATCATCATCAGTGGTTCATTTTCACCCTTTTTTGTATTTTATTTAACATATTTTCTTATACTACTCTTGTACCCCCTTATTAATAAACATAGAATAACTTTATTCAAGCATTAACCTAGTAATAAACTGACATCTCTCAAATTCCATATTAAAAAAAACATAAAAAGCATGGAATTTGACAGATGTCAGTTTAATACTAAGTTAATACTTGAATAAAATTATTCTATGTTTATGAATAAGGGGGGGTAGAGTGGGTTGTTTGAATATACAGCCTATTAACAGTTAAGACACAACTGGAGTGGCGATGGATTGTGATGTTGTTGAAACCTACTACTACTTGTACCTACTATAATTGCAAAGATGTGTATGAATTTGTTGCTGTCTCACACCACAGACAGAATTTGATTGCAATCTGGCACATATATGATAAAATTAACAGTGCGCTAGCGAAACCGAATGGCACGGCTAGTGTTATTGTAGCGTTGTGCAACTTCCTTATCTAACCTACTTGGCAAACCTAACTTTGCTGTCTGGCGTACATTGTGTTAACTAACTGTTGATAATGATGATGTTACCTTTGTTCCAAATTTTATTTCACTTGAGGATGGACTATGACAAATGTTACATCACGTTCAAACAAGAGGTAAAATTTTAATATTTATAGTTTCAAAATATTATAGAAAGGTACATTTTCATTCCGTCTATCCATTCCTTCATTCATTCAGGCATCTTAGTTTCTGTTGTTGAACTAATAAGGTACTCAAAAGATAACAACAGAGTTGTATAAACAGACATTGGCATTTACGGATATTTCCATAGAATGAATAAAAATACGATTTTGTAAAGTTTCTTGAAGAAGAGTATATTTTAATTGGATCTACCTAGGCTTAATGTAATAAATCTGGATGGATTACTGTTAAGGATAGAATCAACGCGTCATCATCAAATTCAGCAATGCGACGATAAAAGGGATGAAATTTCCCATGAAAACAAATACGCATTCGAATGAAAAGACTAATGGAATAGCTGAATGCCATAAAGCTTTGCTTTTGTAAAGTTTTTATTAATGAAAGATACCAAAGGTCGCATCTCAATGATTAATTTCGATATAAAACTTTCGTACTGTTACTAATTGATCGAAATTTTCGATGTATGATACCAACATGTTTTATTAGCATCAGCAACATTGGCCTTACGGTGAATAAAGGCACAACACTATTAAGTAAGAGGCTTCATTGTTACATTATAGACGAATTACCACCACAGTCTATTCCGAGCAAGGAGGTATTTACCTCACACTCTCAAGAAATCGCCGCAAAGTGACATGTAAGCTGTCGACAGGGGCAAACTATGGAATAAAAACGACATCGAGTTCTGGCAGTCAGTACCTGCTATGTAATCAGAAAAACAAATCTAGACTATAGCCATAGGCGCACTCCTATATTTCACATCATACATAATTAAAACCTAATAGTATCACCACACAATTTTACCCGTATGATCAGTTTGAGAAAAAATTTGAACGTTGGCAAAAATTTTTCGAATAAAGAATGTAATTTTATTATACATATTGGTTTTTGAATACAGTAAAACAACAAAAAAGCTCCAACATCATATGATTAATTTGAGGAAAACGAAATTTTTGAAAGTTGGCAAGCAATTTTTGTATCGAGTTACATTTTATTTTAACATGAAGTAATTATGGCGGGCCACTTGCCGCGAGAGAGATCCTTGTCAAAGGGGACGAGATTTCATCATCATCAACTCCCATCAGTTCAATACTTTATTTAGCGAGAGGTAGTGCTATGCTGCATTGCAATTTGTTATTTCTGGGGTAAAATCGTGTGAAACAGTAACGATTACGATCGAACTATGTCTCTTACGTGTCTTACGCATTTTTGCTTTTGAATCACGTTCGTTCACGAGTAAGAAAGAAAGAAAGAAAGAAAGAAAGAAAAGTTTTTATTCAAAATAGAATTACAAGAATTACTTTTTGAAAGTCAACAATTAAATCTACTACCGGTTCAACCCTAGCCCTGTACTGAGAAGAACCGGCGAAACAAACTCAGCGGGCCTCCTGTTTTGATCAGATGTAAATATAAAAATACAAGTACATTTGCACATGATATAATACAATACAATTTATGAATGTACAATAATTATGGTACAGAAACAGAAATAGCCTGGGAGGAGGGTAGGTACTAATCCCAAGATGTGGTATCTGTCATGTAAACTCTAATGCCGTGTCGAAGCTGACACAATTTCCAAAAAAATACTTACACCGTTGACAACATACAGGTCGCAGAATATAACTATTAAATAGTAGGAAATGTTTTTAAATTCAATGTTAGACAGTTCTATAAATTTCCGAAGTCATTGGACCGTCTGACAAGGGACTAACAACGCTATAAACATCCGCACACAGATGCGTCCTTTACTTTGTTGCCGGCCCTTCGATTGCACAAACCGCAGGAACCGCGACAGATGATATTGGAGGTACTTCTCTGGTCATGATTCCATCGGCCGTCCGATCAAGGGCTCGGATATATGGGCTATGTTGGCGCGTTTCGGAAGAGTACTAAGTCGTAACTCGCCCGAAACGCGTCAGTTATGAGTGACCTACTTCTCATAGTCTCATAAATAAATGCATATTTTTCAGTAACTAAATCGCNNNNCCTTAAACCAAAATCCCAAAACCGCCGTTTATATCTAAATACGTCTATATCACACACACATTTAAACGCAGTCGGTTAAATTAGAAACAATCTCCAGCATTCACCGTACGAACAATAATAACATACGGACAAATAATTATAATAACACGGTACATTAGATACAATGTTAATTATGCTATTGTTCAACATAATGGAATAGATATCTTGTAATATTAATAAGAAAAACAACTAAACTCCGTACCCATGCGCGCATTGTGCACACACACTCACACACACAGGGAAAACTGATACAATGTAGTCGGCTTATTAATAATTAATAATATACAATAAAAATAAAATAATGATTTGCCCGCATTCGTGAGGTGGCTCGTCGGCATATAGCGTTAGCGGTTAGCAACGATGTGTTTTAAAATGTAGATGCACAGGTTTTTTATCGAGTTGGCGCAGTTGTTACAGAGAGGTCGCACAGTCGATTCCGCAAATGTGCATTTTTAATGAAAAAATGCAAACATAAAAAATATGTTTATATAATATAAGGTATGTAAAGTGAAAAGTTACTAAAGCTAATAAAATATTTTACATACTACATTGATGATATGACAATTACGTATTTCTTAACATTTTGTTATATATTCTTTTTTTATTTCGATAATAATGTGTTTGACGTGAATCATAATCAACAAAAACATTTTTTAAAAACAAAGATATTTACAAATACAATACAAAAATAAATGTAATTTATACAAATAGCAATATACGTTACACTATGAACTGATAAATTCACAAGATACGGATCTTAGGTAAGTCCATATATACCGTACATGGTAAAAATATAAATGTGTGTATAAAAAACGTTCTTTGTCTCGTATGTACCGAGCATACGTTATCTAAATGAGGATCAGGACGAGCCTAGCTCGCTACCAATACGAACGGGGGCTTGTACAAAAACTCCGAGCCATAGATCACAAGTATAAGAAAAATAAACATAATTAATGAGAAATATAAAGAAAAAAGATGGATATATCATTGAAAATAAATGTTTATTTGCACATCATAATTATATGTTTATTTTGGAGCATTAAAAATGTTCTGAAGGTGAAAAATCCTATACAGAAAATTAATTTAAAAATATATATGAAACTAAAATGTTTCAAATATTTACGAATAAAATGTTACCCAGTCCTCCACGTGAACTATGAGGTAATTTTCTCCCAAATAAACACATTTTCCATACTACATACTGATATATAAAAAGGGAAGATTTTATGTTTGTCTTTATTACTATGTTACTCTATCCAGTGGTGTAGTTAGTAGTAGTGGGCCTATTCGATAGGCCCTACACCACTGGATAGAGTATAACCGTTCTTTCAGTAATAGAAAGCTAAAGTACAACTAAAGTAACAAACAACAACAATTGACAAATATTTGTATTTTTTTTCTTGTAGTATCCTTATACTACAAGATAAAGAAATATATAAAAGATATACGTAAACAAACCGACATAGATATCCATGTACAGATATACAGATTAAATAGATGCGTTGCTCTCCTTCCTCTCCCCCCTCCACGTGACGCTGTATCGTACAAGCTAGAGGTACCTCCCCGGTCGTGCCGACCCAATTCAGCTGCACGCATGCATCAGCGTGGCACTACTTTTTTTTTCTTGTAGTATCCTTATACTACAAGATAAAGAAAAATATAAAAAGATATAAACAAACCGACATAAATATCCATGTACAGGTTATATAGATGCGTTGGTCTCCTTCCTCCNNNNCCCCCCCTCCACGTGCCGGTTTATCGTACAAGTTAGAGGTACCTCCCCGGTCGTGCCGACCCAGTTCAGCTGCACGCATGCATTCAGCGTGGCACTACCTCTTACAAATTTTTATTTTTGACGCTCAAGTGGGCACTTGAGCGTATTATATTCTTGATAACGTCACAAAGTGACAGCTGTGCTGTCGCGTTTCGTGCAGCGTGTAAGTAGCCGGTTAAGATCCTACTAGTATTTACCATTCCTGATATTTAATGTCAAGTATTTCCTTCCCCTACACGTGAACATCTATTTTATATAAGACATCGAGGATCACAATAAAATATACTTTAATTAGAGCCAAGTCGTTGTCGGTTCGGGAGTTCGTCGACCCCCTGTGTACACATTAGGACACTAACATCTATCGATCATTTTTCGCGTAAGTCCACGATACGATCACGTCACGACGTGAAATTGATTGCCTACGTGACATCAATTAACACCTACGGGTAATAATCATCATCACCCTTCATCCGTTCACTTGGCTTTTTTTGTAGCGGGCTAACGAGCTGTCGGAGCCATTTTCATGAGTCCCGATGCCCGTAGACATCAGTTATACAGATGCGTTGCCATCTTTCCTTCTCCCCCCATAGGCCTCTTTTAATGAACGCCAAGACCGATCCCGCGTGCGGCAAATGGTTCGGAACTACCAGCACAGATATCGTTTATGTTCAACACTTATATGTATATAAAAATGTCTTGTCAGTGTTTGTGTTTAGATTAGTTTGTGGTAGAAGATTATGTAATTTTCTGTATGTATTCATTACGTAAGAATAGGTGGTAAAATATATTTCAAGTTTGTCCCGACATTTTCACGGTCTCGTAACTTACGCGGGTGAAATAAAATAAACATAATATAAAATTAAACAGCAAATTATAAATGTTAAAATTATTTAACATGTTAATTCAAATAACATGTGAACTTGTTAATGTGACGACAGTATATTAATTATAATCATGTATCATTATATAATTACACAAATAAAATTTATTAATTACACCTCATAATTACTTTTAATAATTTTTGACAGAAGCTTATTATATGTTTAAAATTACAATTTATTACAATTTACATAAATACATTCGTAATTTAATTTATAAAAACTCATTTTACATTTTGAAATATGATCATTGTTTTTGTAATCGTTTTTCACAATTGTTTTTGTATATACCTAGTGTAGGTATGTATATTGTATATTTGTGTGGTATTTTCGTATATCGTATTGTTGGTCGTAACATGTAAAGAGGTGCAAACTGCAGCTTGCAACCACAAAAACTGACTGCAACACTCACCGAACCTTTTATAATAAATATTATAAATTCCAATTTTTATGGCCGTCGTCCATCTTAAGTTTTTCGCGATGGCAAAATATTCTACCATAAATAGGTATAAGCGATGTTTAATATGCGTGATGTACGTTTGGTAATTCGCGGTTCGATTGATTTGTTCCTTTTGTGCCCTTAGTGGCGTATAAAACAAAACGCGCAACAGATACGGGGCTTTAAAACATCATCGCGTATTTAGTACGTTCAGCTCTTTATTAAGTGTTGCTTTGTTGCAGAATTGACTACTACGAGCCGGTTAAATATTGTACTTGTTACCGCCGTGAAGTGATAGCTGTGTCACGTCTTGTGTTGTGTTTACGCTTAAAGAAACCGCATATCTGCATCTGCAAGCTGGCGAGAGCGTTACAAAAATCACACATCGGTCGAGGCCAATAGAAGTTGTCATTCAAACTCAAAATTCAAAATTCGATTTAAGTGAAACTTTTTTTATTTGAAAAATAAATATCATATGACTTGTTGTCATTGTAACCTACAGTAGGTAATTAAAATCAATAATGAAGTTTTACTTCAGTTGTGTGGTCAACACACACTTTCTTTACAGATGTTCTGGTCTACAGCAACTGTTCTTAGTTTTCCTGCCACATGAAACATAATTACAACACGTTACAAAAAGAATACAACAATAATGTCATCCGATCTCGAACCAGTATCGGAACGCGGACCGATCGAAATAGAGTTATTAAATAATAAACACATATTCTTATGAAACGACTTCAAAACTTATTAACTTATATCGCTTTGACGTAATTAAGGATTAAATATATACCCATTATTAATTTATTCTCGTAATTTGTACCACTGGCCTACAATGTTGAATAAAATATTGTATTTCATGGATACACCTGTCTCAGCTGACATTTTCGATATTTATAAATAATTATTATACGGACACCGTAATGAACCAATTCCATTAAAATACATTATTGAATACACTGATCGAAGAAATACAATCGGTGGTGGCAAGAAATTACATTACGCTTATAGGTTGTAATTTTACTTTTTTTTTTTATGGTTTAGATGGGCAAAAGAGCAGTCGGAGCCATTTTTATGACTACCGATATCCATAGACATCCGTATAGAGGCTATACACATGCGCTGTCCTCCTTTCTTCTCCCACCTCCAAGAGCCACCGGATACTTACACACCGCACGAACGCGACAGTACAGATGTCACTTTACGCCAGTCTCGTGTAAGCGAGAGTTATCTCCCCGGTCGTGCCGGCTTGATTCGGCTGCATGCACGCATACCTATTACTACCTCTTACTAATATAATACTACTACTTAATATATAATAGTGATTATATATTAAGTAGTAGTATAATAAATACATAATAGTGATTAAATAAAAAATTGGAAGTAACCCGTACCTAGTTTTAAAAAATGCGTAAAACTTAGTTTGTACTCAGTCCAAAAATGTGGATGTTGATGTGTGTTGGTAGTCATCAAATGGCTTTACTTTTTTGCCTCCCTTAGCAAGAGAAGTAAAACATGAAATATGACGAAAAAGACAAGTAGATATCCACAGTTCAGAGCACACCCGAGCAAAGTCGAATGAACCCGATTCTGCGTTACTAGACCGCGTCAAAGTTCAGTTATTTTAAATTCCTAACTCTACTTTCTTACTTACTCTCTCTTACTCTCTTCTACTACTTACTCTAGTTTCTACTCTCTAGAGGGGAAATTATGAGTATATAAAGTTATAGTTGATATCTGCAAATTGACATATTTATACTGCTATTACTTTTACTTACTCCACTTTTACTTTTATACTACTATTATAGGCCACTGTTACGTTACACATTCAAATATAAACTTTAACTTCGGGCATTTTGGTTTTATTTCCGTAAATTAATAATGTCCAGAAATGGTCCAAGTGAGCCTTACAGTAGTCTCACTCAGGGTATCGAGCCTTAATTATTTCTGCGCGCGTCTTGTATTTTTTGCGAGTCAAACTTCATTTTTTGTTCTAAAATCATAAATTATAAAATTTCATTAATTATAATAAAGGTTAACAATATTCATATTGCCTTTTTGGTGTGACGAACGAAACATGTTTTGTTTGTTTACATTCATATATAAATGTTAATATGTTGTTAATTAAGATAGTATACTACACTAGCTGCGCTCCGCGGTTTTACCCGCGTAAGTTTCAGTCCCGTGGAAATATCGAGATGAAAAACAGATGTTGATCGATTCTCAGACCTACCCGATAAAAACAAAATTTTATGAGAATCGGTCGAGCAGTTTCGGAGAAGTATTGTAACTAACATTGAGACACGAGAATTTTATATATAGAAGATAATAAAGATGATGACAGTTGACAATAATGCCGTCCTAGCCGAATTCCAACTATGACAACCATCTTTAAAGAGACAAACCATTCCGTCATATACTCCGACTACAGAAGGCATGTTAAGGATGTGGATACACAAGTGTCCAAATCAGTTGCCATGATCAAGACTCCACTACAAAATCCAGAATTATAACAGTTAAAATATACGATTCATCTAATGTACAATACACTTAACCGTGTTCAAGGAGCCCGCCATAATTAAAACGGATAACGAAATTAACATAAAGGAGAAAAATTCAAAATTATATTGAGGGCGAGGAGCTAAAGTAATAATTAAAGCTGAAGCATGAAAAGGCAACTTTGATATTATTTACAGAGTTCAACGTGCAAACTTTTCAACTAATAAAGGATGATGTTCAAAAAACAATTCAACAATTTTTAACCAGACCACGCGGCAGACTAGGGAGTAATGATTTTAATCGTCCGTGTATGTATGTCAGCGTAGCGTAACAACTATTGAACTCTTTATTGAACTAAAACATAACAAAGTCGATCGTTTTCGTAAGAGTGACAAAGCCAAAAAAGTCTTTAACAATTTTGATTAAATACGAGTACTTATGCCTTTTTTCTATATATATAAAACTCAAACGTGACGTAGCCATCTATCAACGCACAGCCCAAACCACTGGACGGATCAAGCTGAAATTTGGCATCCTGGTAGACGTTATGACGTAGGCATCCGCTAAGAAAGGATTTTTAGAAACTCAACCCTATATGTATTTCGCGGTTGAAACCGCGGGGCACAGCTAGTATAGTATACGGAGGCAAACGAGCAGTCGGAGCCCATTTCCTGACTGCCGACGCTCGTAGACGTGGAAGTGGAACTCCATGGACCACCGGCTACTTACACACCGCACGAAACGTGACACTGCTGTCATTTTACGCCGGCATCGTGTAAGCGAGAGGTACCTCCCCGTTTTTAACCCAATTATGTCCACGCAGCGTGGCACTACCTCTTACTAATACAAATAGATCTTCCGAGCAGAGCGCCGAATTTCTTAATTAGATTTTCCATCTCCTGCAACTGCGCCATTTGGATTACCTGCAGATGTAAACGCTGTAGCGAACGCAAACAAGCCGCCTATTACACCGAGCTGAACGAGCGAGCAAATCGCGAAAATGAACCCCCCAATTACCATCGTTTGATAAGTAAATAGTCCCAAAGACGTGTCAAGATCTGCAAGCTTCGTCAGCAAGCGATTTGAACAAGCAATGGTGAAAAGGGAATTACATCTTCAACTATGCAATTACAAATGCAGCCGAATCTGGCACGAGGTACCTCTAGCTTACACTTATGCACACTTATGCACTATGACGACCAGGCTGGCACAGTGGTACAGAGCTCGGATAAACGGAGCATGTGGCACCAGGGGTCGCGTTTTCGAATTCCGCTTACGTCATGGATGTTTCTGTATGTATAATATGTATTTCTATAATAAAAAATTTACATATATAAAATTTCTTGAATTTATAAAACATTAAATATATTGTCAGTTATCTAGTACCCGTAACACAAGTCCTTACGGTACTTAGTACTTTACTAAACTTAAGTAAGACTAAAGTTACTACTACTGAAATAAAGTTGTGTGTAAAAGTCCACAGATATTTATTTATTTACACAATACCAGCGTAAAGCGCCATCTGTGCTGTTGCGTATCATGCGGTGTGTAAGTATCCGGTGACCCATGGAGAAATGAGGAGAGCAAGGCATTTGTATAAGCTTTATGCGATGTTTACAAGCTTCGATAGTCAATTTATATCTAAAACAAACCTCGCCCCTCAAATTTTACCCCCCTTTTTTTGAAAATCCTTTCACGAAGTGCCTATACCAGTTCGAAAAATGAAACCCTCAGAAATTTTTCGTACTAACTTAAAAGCTTTATGGGCTCTTATCGGCACATCAACTATATTAAAAATCATCACATGATCGAATGCATAGTTTACCTACGAATCTATAAAGGACACAGACAAACTTTAATTTTCCTACAGAAAATAAATAAAACTACATGTAACATTCAGACGACGAAAGAATCACCACCAAATCTAGTATCATTCGACAGCTAGCATGTTTAGCGGGAGCTATTAATCTAAGAAACATTTTAATATTTTCCAACACTTGATGAGGTTAATTTCTCGGCATCAGTTAATAGATCGCACGCGTTAGACGCAGCCTCATACTGAACACTCTCCTTAGTCCAGACTGTAACAAATGACAGTCGGGATTTATCCGGACCAACCGCGAATCTGATCCTTAACACGTTTCACTACAGTTTAATTTCGTAAGAACCGACCACAAATTTGCGATATTACAATAATATGAGCAATCGACAAACAAAAGTTCAACACCCAATTGAGTTCGTAATTGATATTGTACCTTCTATCGTATCCAACAAAGCATATTTTAAATCGTAGATATTGTGGATGTTATCACGTTTTTAATTACAGTAATATTTGTTCTTAAGGACGTCCTTTGCCATATCAAACCACACTACCTTCTTTCATTCCTACGAAGATATTTAATAACTTAACGACTTTTTATATTACTTAATGAGTTTTTATATTACAACGTTCTTTTATTATTTGTACGGTAATTTAATTTAACGACGGCCAACAATAAGTTATAAGTTTGTTTGGAGTTTTTCGATTAAGAACGAGAATCCGCGATTATATTAAAAAACACGTATATATAAATTAGTTGCATAAATTATATATTTAAAGGTTTTATTTATAACTCATTTTTTATCGAAACGAATGGCTTACCTGAGTGATATTTCCTCAACATCAGCTTTAGAGTGCATACGTTGGAAGTCCTACCAAGGATATTGCAATTATTTAATTAATTGCATATCCACATGACTAGACTAAATATGACTCGCTGGTGGAAGCGCGGAAGAATGCCATCCCCCGGACTTCCGCCAAGCGATACAAGTCCCGGTTTTAGTCTCACAAGTCCATGCCCTATTCAGCCTTAGCAGGACATGCCATTGCAGCACAAATATTATAACTAAAATAATTACATACAAAATAGTAACGGACAGAGGCAGCCGGCGTGACGGCCTCACTCCCACATACGTCGTTCGTTACAAGCCATATAATCATACATTGTATACGATAATAAATAGAAAAAGCGACAATAGGAATAACGAGACACAAATAGTCATCTAATAATGAAATTGTATCGCGTAAACATACGTTTCGCTCGTCCGGTCTGGCGGATCGTTTAATAGATGCTTTAGGTAATTTAATAAGGTTGCTTCCGTGTTCCCTGATATTGTCCACAATATCTGACGCATATTGGAATTTCGTTTCAGGCATACGTAGTTAATTGGAGACGGGATAGGAGTCGTGTCTATCCAACTAGATGTTAACGAATATTGCGCGTCTGTAATATGAAAGCAATTTCGATTTTATCATCGATTTCTAGCAGTCACCGCCTTAGAAGTGGTTACAACGTCGTGTTTCGTGCAGGTTGATGGACGTCGGTAGTCACAAAATGTCTTTGAATTTCTGGTTTGACCCCCGATACTGTAGAAAATACTGACTCTGTTAAAACTTGTATAAATTGGGAAAGGAGATAATTGTTTCATCTTTTTTCGTACGGATGAAGACTTTATTGATGCTCAAAAATTTTCGCCCCAAGGATTTTTTAAAACTACAGTACGAAAAAGTAGGGTATCCATTGATTAAATACACCGATCGCAATGTAGCTCCATGTTGCTGTTAACCCTGCAGAGGCGAAGGAGCAAATTTCAAAATTTCCTTTTATATTGTGATGTTTTTATACATGACAAGTATATAAATTGTAAAGTTATGTATTTACGATACATAAATGTATTTACGCCATTAATGTTAAACAAGACTATATATAATTTGTTTCCTAAAATATAAAAAAAAATCCTTAAAGCAATATTTTGTCAGTGAAACTCAAGCTTCATAAATTTCAATATCTATTTAATGACATCTAATAAGTTAATATGGTATATCGCTCTATGGGGAATGCCTATGTCCAGCAGTGGACATCCTCCGGCTGATGATGAAATAAGTCAGCCATTATTACATATATTAACTACACTTCGACTAAATCTGATTGGTACCATTATTCTTCACGGGTTACACGTGTAGATAGCCTAGTCGCGTACGTAAAATTTAAGACCTGTGCAGTGTGCACTATAGGGTTAAAGCTGTTGAAGGTGGCAATATCCGATTATTCCGCGTCGTTAACTATTCGACTGGCTCATCTAATACTTTTATTGCTTTTCTACTGGTATTTCCGAAGGGTTGTTTATTCAATGAAGACAATATGAGCTTTTAAATATTATTTTACTTGTACAGCCTCTTAAATTGAAGTGTGGGATCAGGCCATCCCATAGCATGGAATCGACGTCAATGGTGGCTAGCCGTGTCGTCTAAAAGGCACCATTAAAAAGTAGAGCATTTCTACAAGGACAGGTCAGCCCCAAAGGTCATGTCAGCCTAATAGTAAAAATCACCGTGGTCGGCCGATTTAAGGTCAGAATCTGGCACGTCACCTGACCCAATCCAGGTCAGCAGCTCATAAATGATTTACCCCGCGCAAATAAAAAAAATAAGTGAAGTAATTAAAAAAATAAATTTTATTAAGGAGATAATATAATTTTGCGTAAAGCGTATGCTGCAGAGAACTTTTTATTATAATATAATAAATGAAGAAAAAAATACCCCAAAATGGATATGGCGTGAATATGTCCATCACTGATTGTTATGCATAGGGTACAGCGCTCAATTCCAAGCGTAAAAGTCACTCAGAAGTCACGGACATTTTTATAATTATTTGGCATTAATGTCTTTATTTTTTGTATTTTGTATCATATAAAAAATATAGAAAACAATCTGTAAAAACAGTTATAAATATGACTTAAAAGTAACCATAATATACTAACTAATCAGGATTCAAAAGCAGCGTCTATTTATGTGAACATGTATGACACTACAAGTGTGTGTGCGCCCTTAAATAGATTACACACCCATTTTACACTTTTTGTCGGCCGTCCATAATAAAGTGTATTAAAAAGTAAACCCACATACATAATGCCCGTGGATATTATTTAAGCATTCGTTTTTAATTAGCAGCCCGTCCAAACATGGCGAGATTGGCACAACGTTGACGCAGAAAATAATTCCTCAACATAGTTATTAGACAGAGGCAATTGTACCCAAAGTTTACATTCAGATAGTGAATTATATTTTGATATTGATGTAGTATTATTTAATCGGTGTCTCCGAGTGAAGGCAGCAATGGCCTTACAACCTCTTACATAAGAGCTATACCTACCCACTTTCTCGATTATCTGTGGAAGCATTCGATTTGGTGAAGGTTTCGCTATTCGTATCCAATTTCCGCCTACCAGTGTCTTCTTTTCTAAGTTATTTTATTTAAGCCAGAATAACTGCTACAATTCGGATATTCCAACCTCGGAACCCAAGCTTGCATTTTTTTTATTTTATATAAGGCAAACGAGTAATCGGATATACTTTCATGACTACCGACGCTCTTAGCCATCCTCATTGAGGCTACACCGTTGCGTTGCCCCCTTCCTCTTCCTCCATCCATAGGCACAGCTGTCACTTTACTCCGGTGTCATGTAAGCGAGAGGTACCTCCCAAATTCGGATACATGCATGCATTCAGCGTGGCACTACCTTCTACTATTTGGCATTTACAGCATCATAAACGTTTCCAATTTGACCACCCTGACCTCCAAGTCTGAGAACCGCTGTGATAAGTAAATACAAATATCACGCCGGCTTTATTTGGCCTCTCGTACCCGTAAACGTTAATTTGCGGCTATAATATTTTTAAGTGAATTTTTATTGGTGTTGTTCGCTATAATTGCAGTGGCAAGAAAATTGCGACGGAATGTCGTCCAAAAAATTAAATCAGTTTTGGCAATTAGCACTTTGTCTTCGTATATTTTGTTTTGTAACGAAATTGACTTATGTGCTGCGTTGTTTTAAGGAACTAAGGACCCAGTAACGGCTCATAGAGGGAGAGGAGGAAGGATGGCAACGCTATGCGGAGGTCTATTGGCGTGGATAGTCATGAAAATGTCTCCGACTGCTCGTTTGTCCGCGAATACTATAAAAAGTAAGTATGTAAAATCATGTAGAGTTAAATCGCGTGCAGTGATCGAGCAATCAAGCGTAATAAGAACGAAACGCTTAATAGCGCATACTTCGCTGACATCTTTTAAGCTTACATTTCCGAGTTACGTTATTGAGTAAGCTCAAATACAGGGGCAAACCAGTGAGTTATTACTACTACGTACTACGCTTGTTACGATAGTAATATAGTTCAATGGCTGTCACTGACACTTTTCTAACTTCTTCTATTCTCTCTCCTTCTCTTCTTTCGGTAGCAAATAGTAGAGTCGACAGCGACAATCCAAAAAAAAAAATTGACAATATTTTACACACAATAACAATATAAATTTTTGTTCCATCCCGGAATTCAAACCCAGGACCTCACGTCTGTGGTTGAACATGCTTACCACTGGACCACGAGACAGTCAAGCAATCTCATTTACATATCTACTATGTAACTTTAATTAAAGAAGTGCGGACGTGGCATAAGCTATTTACGTAACTGCAGTATAGAGAACTATGCCACATGATCCGAAGACTTTCTTCAATAATTTTGTATAACAATTATGTTATACAACTAATAACCCTGAAAATGTTATTGCTTTTTTTAATTATAAATCATTTCCAAATTCTTGTCCTAATGAGTTATAACTTTGAGAGGACGTACAGAATTTTTATTAAAGTGTATATATATTATTGCTCGTGACTGTACAAAATTTTTATACGCACAGAGGTTTATATATGCGTTGCCCTCCTTCCTTAATTTACACGCCGCACGAAACGTGACAGCACGGCAGGCACTATACCCCGGTGTCCTGTAAGCGAGAGGTACCTCCGATGGTGCCGGCATAAGATTATTCCTATCCTTTTTTTATTTCTAAGGTGTCCCGAACAACGTGAAACGTAACAGCAGTTAACATTTATATTTGCACGAGTATGACGTAACTCACCAACGAAACTGCGAGCGAATATGAACTTTAAAAGAGGTTCTGAAGGTTCATTTTCCCTTTTCGCGTCATAACTAACAAATTGGTAATGTCATTCTGTAAGTACCAAAAAATTGTAAAGTAAACTTTAAAAATTCTTACTTAAAGTTGCAGGTAATCATCAACTTGCTAAACATATAATAATACTAGGTTTTAACCGCGGCTTCGCTTGCGTTCTTATTTTTTTAATATTAAATATCCTATATCCTTTGTGCCTCTAAGAATATAATGTTATATATGTGTAGGTACAGTTTCAGGACGATCGGTTGAGCAGTATTGGCGTTTTGTTCATACATACATACCTGTAAATGAATACAAAATACGATCGCCACTTGAGGGAGGTACCAAATACAACGGAAAATCTAACTTTGAAATGATCATCAATTTTCAAATAGAATGGCTCCTATATAATATTTATGTTCAGAATGTCATAAATATTTATATTTAACTACATTTTTCTGACTATACATTCAATATTCAGTTATCTTCCAAAAGTTAACTTATCTTTATCTATAAAATTGCATCTGAGTTCACATTTACGAACCTAAACAACAAAATAACATCGCCACGCTAATAAAATCTCCGAATATAAAAAGACAATGCAAGAGTCTTATTACAACGTTTAAAAGTCGCACCAAATTTGTGCGGATCAATAGTTTGAGCACAAACAAAGTTGGTTTCCATGCAGACGGTGCAGAAAGTGCTCGGTGGCCTCTTGTATTTTTAATATCCCCTCCCCCCCGGTCCCCGTTTTAACATAATATAAAATTATAAGCGACATGAATCACGATAATGCGGCGTGGGGCTGTGTGCGCGGCCAATTCACAACTTTGCCGAGGCAGGGCCTACCCTCCCAATCGCCTCCACCCCGCCGTAGCCTAACGTAACAGTATCACACATTTAACATAACTATTGCTTTTTGTTTATTAAATTGTTCGATATAAGTATCAAATTATATTTATAATACGTAGCCTTGTTTTTGTTTAAAAAATGTTTTTATGTTGTAAAAATATTATTATTTATTTGTTTTTTACAACATTACTAGTTAGGGAATATTTTTTACAATGTATAGTTGTATGCATTTCAAAAAGTAATGTATAGTGTTATTATGTAATTATTTCAATAAAACAATAGAGCGATAACGGAAAGATAGGGCTGGTGTCGTCTTGTTGTGGTATTAGAAGCAAGGTAAAATATCTCAATATACAACAATATAATACATAAAAGTGGATAATTAGTTGTATAACAATTGTCACGGTTAAAGATAATCGAGAAGCATCGTAGTCCATTCATTTTATCCAAAACGTGGAACATAGGAGATAATGATAATATTTTGAAATTGTCGATTTTTGCAAATTTTATTTTATTTTCAAAATAATGATCTTAGAAGAAAAATTGTATGGGTAAAAATTGTAGAGAATCAAATTTGCTACATTTTTTATACTTACGGTTTTACTGTAAAATAAACAATGGCCGAGTTATTCAAGAAAAACAGCTTTTCTTTGTAAAAAAAAAAAAAACATTTTTCGAATATACGCTGGAGCCTGATCCGGTTTACTTTTTGAATTTACATTCCCAGTGACCCCCCGAGGGACCTACGAAAAAATCCAAGAACTAATTATTCACTGGTCAAAATATATAATGACTGGACTATCTACTCTTTATCAATCTGTTCTTAGTCACGCATTCTCAATTAACAAATCAAGTCAGTAGGTGAGTATGTTTTTAATGAAAATATCTACATAACGTGTACAACTAAATTAAATACTTTTATTCCACTCAATCGAATCATCATCGCCAGTAAAATATCCATATTAGGTATGCAACACATCTACTAAATAATTTACCTACAAGTTGTTTAAGTAACTATGTAACAAATTCACATAATATGTAATCGTTAATGTTGTGATGATTTCTTTAATTTATATATAGAAAAGAATTTTAAACTTTCAGGAAATTTGATTTTTATCGTACCAATTTAAAGCATGTAAGCTAGAATATAAATATTAATTTGTGGATAATACTCTACATTTTAGTGTGATATCCATTAAAATTTCAACATTACATACATAAATAGTAATATATTTAATAACCAAATTATATAACTGACAAACTGCATTCGGCCGCTCTGCGCCGCAGACCCCGCGCAGTAGAGGCAAAAAGAAAAGTTTTATTTTTATAAGACAAGAAATTTATTATAGCTGATGGTCGTGTCGGTTTCGCGTTTCTTCGGAAATAGAACGTAAATGTAGCTCACATCGACCCAAGGGGCTCTGAGAACTGGATTCAGGACGACCCAAACTTGCATACTATCTTAAACAACTTATTGAATATAATTATGATTTAAATTTATTGAAAGTTGGCGGTTTACTTTATTTCATGTACCATGCCAATTGTATTAAGGCTTTTAGGGTTCTGTAGTTATATATATATAGAAGGCATCCTATCTATGTCTAGTAAACCTAAAGGTTACTTCCTTGGGACTGTGACACTATAATACAGATATAGAGAAGGAGATTATCGAAAGTTATATCATATACAGAAACCATTACAAACTAAAATATAAAGCACCGCTACTTAATTACAAGTACAACTATATAACTTACAATTGCATCCGTTTGAAGTATTCGTTATTAATATTAATCCGCGAGAGAACTGGTTTCGAACCCGATACCACCGCACACACCCTACTCACAATTACACGCTGCGTAATATTATAAACCTATATTAAATTTGCGGCTTTACATTTTATTTATTCTCATACAATTGTTGTTCTCATCTTTAGGGTTCAGTAAGTTGCTAAAATTGTCCTCCGAATTGTGACTATGGTTCTCTACTGGCCAAGATCAGGACATATAATAGAGCAATACACGCAGAGTGTACTCTATGTTCATTCTCCTTTTCCGATGGAGTTCGACATGAAAGAAGAGAAGTCAGCAGGAACACCAGCTCAATGTACTTTTCGAGGCACTGGGGTGTAACAACGCTATATTTCTTACTTCGAGCCCTTATTAGAAAATAGTAACAATACCTACTTTATTGGTCACGGGACTCGAACTCGTGACCTCACGATGTTGTAAAAAAATGAAGTGATAAATATTATAGTAGGTAACCGACCATGTCCTATTGCGTACTAGAATACCGCTAGAAGCCTGAGTTTATTCACTGACATGTTGCCTCTATTTTTTTGTAGGTCTATGCTGCGGAAGTACAATATAGCTATAACGGAAGCTAAAAGACGTCTGTAGGTAGGTTTATGGCCAATAGGACAACATATGAAATCTTTCGTAGATGGGAGAGATGCATCCCGACAATGGTTTAGGAATAGCTAGTTTAAACTCTTACTATCATTGCGTCTCTTGAAGTAGTTGTTTGTTCAAGTATGAAAAATACTGATTACTTAATTCGTTAAATGCATTTCACAGTGAAGAGACATGGTTACATTATAAAATAGGTACTACAAATTTAAATATCTAAAAATTGACACGTATTCAACGTTCTTATTTGCACACATAATGTAATAATTAAAAAAAGACGGCGATATAAATTCTCAATCTTTCTCTTTCCATCAGACGCTATATCGAATAAGGTTAAACGTAAATAAAATATGTAATGCAACAAAAATCTTAACAAAAGGAGGAAAATCTTAGTTTTATTGGAATTTCAACCGTAAATGTGAGACACGGTGACACAAAGTGATTCAGCACTGCACAGTTCAAGAGCCTAATAAATATGTACACATTAAAGTCCTCTTTAAAAGTTAAGTTTTTCGCAAAGCCGTCCGACGAATCTCGTCATCTTATAGTTGAAATTTATACATTTTTACTAGAAGCTTCTTTTATACGCTATGATAGTCTGCACTTTCGCATGGCAGACAAAATCTACGCAATACACTTCAATATTTTTTTTAGGTTTAACCTTCATTTCTTGGACTTCTTGGAGTATTTCTAAAATGTGTGATGGTGATAGAAGTGTGTGTGCGTGTGTATGTATGTGTGTGTGTGTGTGTGCGTGTGTATGTATGTGTGTGTGTGTGTGTGTGTGTTTGTGTGCTCGTGTGTGTGTGTGTGTGTTTGTGTATATTATTGTGTATATATTGTGTATATGTGTACGATGATGACGATGCATAAACAAGAAGAAAGAGCTTTTTTTTTTTTTTAGATAGATTCTACGCTAAAGCAGGCAAAATGCCTAGGGCAGCTTCATCGATATGAGAGGCGAGCGTTAACTCGAGCCCCTGTAAAAGAAAGAGCTGTGTAACATATAAAACTTATTTATTAACAGCTTCTGGGACCGCATTATATAATTAGTTTTTCTTATGTATTTTCCATACCCTTAGTAATAATTGCTAGATTGCAAACTGCATAAATATTTTTTTATTTATTACTATTTATTTGGGTGTTATTTTCAATAATCAGACATTCTCTTTTCTCTGCTTTTGTGTGGTTTTATCACCCTGATAAAAGCTGTATCTATAAAAAATATAATATGGAATAAAAAAAATGCCTAACAAGAACCTATAGGAACCTATATAGCTGCACACCGTATTTATCCTTGATCTCAACTTTATAATTTATGCACAGAGATCTAATAAGAAGTTGATAGACATTAGCTGTTCCTTTACAATTTAAACTAAACATATACGCGGATGACTGTGGGCGTTGGTGATTACTTAACATCTGGTGGCCCAACTGCTCGCTTGCACCCTATGCTATAAAAAAATCTCGGTATTCTGTACGCATTGCACAACGCATATGAAGCTACAAAGTTACTTATCATTTCTTATCCACAACAAAACATCCCTATTTTAATAAACAGGGCAGACAAAACAATTATCTCACAAACCACAGATTTCGACAACCCTAAATTGTACGCAATATTGATATACGACCAACATAAAATGGCCGCCGCACATATGAATAAACAGATATAAAAAATTCACAAAACAATAGCAACAACATAAAAAAAACAAAGATTACTATCGCAACGCGATGAAAATACGCTCACTATATAAAATTTTCATACGGCAAATTTTTATTATTACAACATTTTATTTATCATCTAAATCGGCGTTTACGACGAACAATGCCGGGTCCCGAACCAAACAAAAGTGGGACGCGAATAAAGAAAACAATAAAATTAGAATACATAAACACATAAAAACGCCATCCAGAATGTTCGCGGCGGTGGCGCATGCGTCCAGAACCACCGCACGTCCGTCATCATCATCAGCCCTCCAACCGCCCGTGTTCACGTTGACCTTTCGGATTGTGATCCACAAAGATCGTCATACCAAATATTGCGTTTCTGCTTTTAGATAACCTCGTGCTTATAAGAAAAACACCAAATCCCTCATAGCCCACTTGTAATGTCTATTAGGAACTTAGATCTTATATTATAAATATGTTAAGGGCTTGCGTAGAAGAAAATATTTATTTCTCCCCCTTGCCAACCAGTTTTACAAAAATACGTTTCATAAGAAATTCATTAAATTTCTTGTAATTTATATCCTATTAATAATATAAATGCAAAAGTTTGTATGTTGGTTTGTTTGTTACTCCTTGACGCAAAAACTACTGAACCGATTTTCATGAAATTTTCATACAAAAAATTTTTTTTTTGACCAAACTTCACAGATAGATAACAGATATGATAGTTTTGTCCCGAAAAAATGTTCCTATGGGATAATTTTCTATATACCACTGAATTGAAATTTACGTGGGGAAACCGCGGGGCGCAGCTAGTTAAGGTATAAATTATTGAGATTATTTTTTGAAAGTTAAAAGCCTACACGGCTGATCGCCATTTGCCACCGACGACATCGAATTAGACCGCCCCCTCCTCACACTCGTACGGGCCTGGCTAGATTTATATGCAGAATAATATTATCTATTTGACAAATCTACATTAACATTAGCATTTCCGTAAGCACGTTGTATATTCAGATACAAAAGTGTTTTTGCAATAAATTCAATGTGAGTATAAACAATTTAAAACATTTTATACTGCACATTCTCGAATAGATAGTATAAAATGTTTTAAATTGTTTATATAATAAATTAGTACCTATAGCATATTTCTTGTGAATAAGTTATTTATTAAAAAAAGTTCTAAGCAAGAAATATAGTTTAAAACCTTTAAGCCTTAGCAAAATATTACGTCATTCAAAAGTTTAAAAAAAAATTAAAATCAGAAGGC
>LUGF01026018.1:273135-291635 GCA_001625245.1 Calycopis cecrops
ACCGCCTAAAATGACAGCCGCCGACAACGAAACGCGACAGTTTCGTGCGTTTGTAAGTAGCCGGTGGCCCATGGAGGAGGGAGGAGGAAGGAGGGCAACGCATCTGTATAACTTTTTTTTTTTTTTTTATGGTATAGGGGGGCAAACGAGCAGTTGTAGCCATTTTGATGACTACCGACGCCCATAGACATCTGCATAAAGACTATACAGATGCGCTGTGCATATACATCCACTTCTGTGCGGATGTCTATGGGCGTCGGTATTCATGAAAATGGATCCCGCCGCTCTATTGTGACACAATAATTTTATTTATATAGAGAAGCTGGGCCCCGCGGTTTCACCCGCGTAAACTTCGATCCCGTGGAAAACAGAAATTTGTCCCATGGCATCCCATAGCAACATCGGGATAAAAACTATCCTGTGTTAATCCAAGTTACTCTCTATGTGTGTGCCAAATTTCATGAAAATCGATTCCGGTGCTTTTGCGTGAAGGAGTAACAAACAAACAAACATACAAACTTCGCATCTATAATATTAGTAGGATCATTAGGTATTACTGTAATGGTGCTTATGGCGCTCTATGGCTCCAGTGGAAATCCAGCTCATGATGATACGTAACTCTAATGATCTGTAATGATGTGTTCATGTAGTTGTTTTATAAATAACTAATACAATAACAATTGTATTATCACATCATGTATGATAAATGTACAGTTTGCGTCAGCTACTTTTTAATGCCGTGACGGAAGCCACTTTGAGGAATGTATCTTTTTCTTGTAGCAAAGGGGGCAAACGAGCAGTCCGAGCCATTTTCGTGTCGACGCCATGGGCCAGGTACCTTCCTGTTGTTGTAACAGAAGTAGCTGATGCAGTAGAAGCAAATCTTTAACGACGGGATGCAGAGGCAGCAGTCTGGAGTTTGGGAGGTGGACTGCTGACTGCCAGTTATTTATCTGAACTGTTCTCCGAACTATCTCGAGTACCTCCTGTCACCTGACCAGGTACGTATTCGGATTAAAAATAAAGTTAATGCTCATTTTTTTTTGTACGAGCATGTATGAAAACGAGCAGTCGTCGCCCTTTTCATTATCCACGCCCATCACATCCTCCCTATTCTCTAGACGGGCCACCGGCTTACACACAGCACGAAACGCGACAGCGCAGCTGGCACCTCTTTTCAGTTGCCGTTTCCTGCGACTACCTTTTTATAAAAGGAGGCAAAAGAGCAGTCGGAATGCTTAGATGACTGCCGACTCCTACGAAACTCCACATCTTAATCCAAAAGCCCTTCTTGGACCCTGCCAATTTTCACAACGCTAGGCTCAGCGGCAGGCTGTACGCTGTCTCTCCGTCTGTCACAGAATTTTATGTAGATAACGCAGACATTTTTAATTTGTCAGACTATTAAAGACTATAGACATAATCATATCATGATATATACATTGAGGAATACATGTGTACCTTTTTTTTTATTTATTTAAAGTCGTTTAAACATCTAAGGTCATTCGCGACTACTTAATATTCTATATAACATTATAAATATTAATTAGTTTTAAGAATTTTACAGTTGTTTCGGTATTATTTAAACAATCTATTAAACATTTAAGTAAATCTAATTTCAATCTTTGTTATCTCCTTTGTTTCTTTCTAGGAGTTAATCTTCGGAAATACGGCTTAGGTGGCGTTTCACTAATCTAAATATAATAGAATAGAAATCACATATAAGAATAGAATTATGTAAAGTAACGGCGGAAATCAGTTGGTTTACTATATTTTAAATATGTTGTCGACTTATTTCGTCGTCCTTAAGTACCTCCCCTGGAGGTGGGAGGGGGGAGAGCAAAGCATCTGTATAAACTAAGAAAAGAGTTTAATCTTTCCTCAAAGGTCGGCAACGCATCTGTTAGACCTCTGATGTTACGGATGTCTGTGGGCGTTGGTGTTCACTTTACATCAGGTGACCTAACTGCTCGTTTGCCTCCTATGCTATAAAAAAAAACTCCATGCAAATGTCTACAGGCGTGATGATCAAAAAGTCCGCGGCTGCTCATTTGCCCCTTATAAAACACACGTGTGACTATAAATACAAGTGCATCCCATGTATTTAATCTCGGTAAATAATAAATTTCCGTTCCTCTTGATAAGTGATATTATATTATATCGCACACATGCGTATTTAGTTTTTTTGTCGATGAACTAATACTATTGTATGCAACTAACTATATAATAAACGCACGCTACACACACGTGCAAAGTAAACACACACAAGTCAATTGAAGCAAATAGTAATAATTGTAATAAAGAATACTCAATAGGTGTTGGCGGAAGCCAATTTGTACACGAGCTAAGAGTCATGAGTTTTGAGTATATGCATGTATGTAGATGACCTGTGACTAGATGGAGTGACGACATACGCCAAGCTGTGGGCAGGAAGTGGGAAAGGTTAGCCGAGAATCGAGGCCAGTGGCGTGATGTGGGAGAGCCGTCCAACAGTGGACTGCAATAGGCTGATGATGATGTTGTATGTAAATTCTGTTCCTTGCTTAAGTCGGAATTTCAGCCTAAAAGGAATTGTATGCATGTGTCTTTTTTATAACATAAGGGGGCAAACGACCAATCGAAGTAATTTTCATGACTACCGAGAGGAGTACTTAGAGGTTATACAGATGCGTTGCCCTCCTTCCTCCTCCCTCCATGGGCCACCGCCTACTTACTTACACACTAATTTGTATAATCAATTAATTATAATTTGCATAAGTAATTAATTATACAAATAAAATAAATTAAAAACAATAGCACCGTTATCATTATTAAATTATTAACAATAGTGAAAACAACACGCCACTTAGCGCCAGCTCTAATCATTTCCTGTTATTTACTCTGAAATAGTAAAAAGTTACTTATAAATATCATATGCGCTCCGATGCATCTAGAATGTTTTATTATAAAACCATCATCGCGCTAAATCAGTGCCTACGACTAAAGGTCAGCGCAGACGAGAGTTTTGTCTGCGGACTTTAGTAGCCGCGGCCAAAAAAAAAATTTGCGTTACTCGATACAGTTGTCGAAAATGTCGAAAAGTCCGCGGACAAAAATCCCTCGTCTTCAAGAAAAGGGCATACCTCTTTCTTAAAGGTTGGCAACGCGTCTGCAAGACACCTAGTTTTGCGGATGTCTATGAGCGGTGGTAATCACTAATCACCTGCTCGTTTGCAACTTAAAAAAAACGTGTTTTTTTTTCTTTGGACCCGAACTTTTGCTGTGGAAACGAAGAGAAACCCAACACAGCGTCATAGGGGGCTCTGGCGACAAGAGAGGTTTGGGGTAGAAAGGGGAACCGGCTCTTCTCCCGCAATTGAACACTAAATCCCTTCACACTCTTGCTTCTTGGAATTGAGTAAATGTATCAGTAGCTGTCATAAGCTGCTCAAAATAACAAGGAAGCCTGCTTAATTTCGCCTAGTATATCATTAAAGCAACTAGAAAAATGTATAAGCTAGCATTTTTCTGTAACTTCGTGTGCATTGTTCAATACCAATTTGTCTACATGCACGCATGCGGCGTTGCACAGTAAGAGGAAGTACCATGCGTGCATGCATCTGTATAACCTCTATGCGGATGTCTATGGGCGTCGGTAGTCATAAAAATGACTCCGACTGTTCGTTCGCCTCCTTATAGTGTTAAAAAAAGTATTTCTCAAAATCCCTTGTAATTTTTATAAGAGTTAAGAATCATTGCATTATACCTCAACAATCAACATACATTAAATATAATGTTAAAGTATTATGTTAACCTTATCTTGTGTGTTAAAATCTTTTAAGCTGATCTGTTAATTTGATTACAACATTTGTTTTAATTGTAATATTTATGAATACAACTTGTAATTTAATCGCAAAAGTAATTTTTAAGTTTAAGATAACAATTTTGCACCTTCTATTTTTGTTTTAACAAGTTTTGCAACAAAAAGAAACCAAAAAAATAACAAATTTATACAGATTAACAAAGGTTTTTTTATCTTTATTAAAATGCCGTACATCATTAAGATAAATTCATCCTTACATCACATTAAAACTATAAATTAACCTGTAAATTATTATAATTTTAACGCATACATTTGACGCTCTGTGCATTCATGTTCAATTTAGCTACAATGCAGGAATAGAAAATTGTAACGTTATGACACCTTTTACCCTCCATTTTCGTGGTCATTTTGGCAATACGTTTATATACATTAAGCTAGCAAATCCATGGTTTATACAAAAACTTGCGTACACACACCTTGCGTGTTTCTTGTCTAGATTCGAACCCGGAATAGTAAAATCTAACCTGCTTTAGTAAGAGGTAGTGCCACGCGGCATGCATGCAACCGAATTGTGTCGGCATTATCTGGGTACCTCTCGTTTACACGACATCGGTGTAGTGACAGCTGTGATGTTTCGTGAGGTGACTGAGTAGCCGGTGGCCCGTGGAGGGGGCAGGAGGAAGGAGGGCAAGGCATCTGCGGATGTGTATTACCAACTGCTCGTTTACCCTCGTATACTATAAAAAAACCTAGACTTTCAGCTCAACTAATACCTACTTACTAATAGCTTAGGCAAAAATCTGGTGATCTCTTCCACTTGTAATTTCGTACACGAGGTTAAAAATAATATAGACGCGTTTTGCTTCGTTTCATCTTGCCTCGCGTAAATCATTTGCCGCAAAAAAATCGAGTCAAAAGTAATGGCCGCAGTGTGGGAGTTGCGTTACGAAATATTGTAATTGCTCACCGCACTGTACGATTTTAACAAACGAATGTGACGAAACAACGTCTAAGTCTAATCTAATTCTAATGTATCTAATAAATCCAAGTCTATTCGTTATTTTATTGTTTTTATATATTATTAAGCTAATAGGGATGTAAGAGATAGTGGCGTGCTGCAGCAGAATTAGGAACGCATAACCGGGGACAAACTCATACGGTATCGCCGTATGACGGCTGACGCGTTTCGTGCGGCATGTGTGGCGCGTGGAGTGAGAGGGGAAGAGTACAGCGCATTTGTAAATCGACTACGCGTTGGTAGTCATCAATATGCTCTTACTACTCGTTTGCCCCCGTATTTATACTACAAATAATAACATTATTCATACACTGGTCGTGTGAGATATTCATTTATAAATTATGACATCAACGTGTTGATTAGACAAGACATTCAGTGTACGCTTTCTTATTACTAATTATTTAATAAGTTATGCGGAACACAATGTTTAAAGAGTTTAAACGTTCATAGTGAACTCATTCATTTTTTTTAACGTTTTGAGAGCTAGTAAATGGGATAATCATTCATAACTTTCGTCACATTGGGATCGCATAAAAAAAATTGTCACTATCATAAATTTATGATAGTGACAAAATGCCAATTTTCATAATACTGCTTCTGTACATAGTCACATCTATACTTTTCTTAAAATATGAATGCGGAAATGTACTTTTTCTGATGTCATTAGATTATAAGAACACATTTTGAGGCATGTGTTTAACACAGCCCGTAATGTAAAACCTCATTCCTCGTCCTTGCAGACAAAACAGAAAACAAACAAAAAAATAACACATCTTGTGATAAAACTGTTACTTCAATTCCCACTTCACACGAGTCAAAGCAATTTCGTTTCCGACTGGCATTACGATTTATTAACTTGCATTGATTTATTATATTTCATATGAGACTCGGTGAATTTAATAAAAACGTTGAAAATCGGTGCGAATTTTTTACGATAGTCCGTTTAATATTTATGACGTTATTGAAATAAAACTACGATTTGGAGTAAAAAGACATTTAGTTGTCTTTATAATGGTCACTTTTAAAAAGAAAATGATATTAAATGTGTTGTTTCCGAAAAAAGTAAATGAGAGAATGTGGACAAATATGAAAGATTTTTCAGAATTTTACTGTTGCTGTGTAGGACTCTAGGACTAGTCAAAGGTTTAGCAGTGCACAGTTAGCCAGTAATATAATGATGACCAACATTGCATTTTGAGAACATTTTTTTCAAAAAGGGAATTAAGAATTTCAGACAAACAAATACTTTTTTTTTAAGTTTGAATTCATTGCAAAGACTTTAGACATTAGAAAAAGAGAAATGTTACAGCGCAAGCACAAGACTAACACATGAAAAACGACTAAACTAAATCGTTCACACCACGCCTCATCAGCGGATATACTTTTATAGAAACTTGAATAACTTATATTACCTATTTATTGTTAATAGCTAAATATACAACAATGTGCCTTAGCATACGCACCATAAACACGCTTTTCCGTAGGCACAACAGCTGTGCGTAAGAAAATTGTCGTTCGGAAGCATAACATAAACATTCGATCGTAAAAGACGGTACACTGGTTTAATGCTTCATCGAACTTTATATTTTATTTGCAATATAATATGTATATTATATTATTCTATAAATTCATCACCATCAGTATTTATGTGCTGACATTTGCCATCTTTTATTGAACGCCAAGTAGATGTCCTGCCACTCGCATCCATACCGGACCGGCCACTGCACGGAGATAGCCTTGGCACAGATACGTGGCCTTCCTATTCTCCCGACCAATGGGCCACCGAAAATTCACTTTACGGTGGTGTTGCTACGGAGAGGTATCCCAGGGAGACATATTAGGTTACATTATTTACTGAAAACGCAATAGGCAACTGGGGCCAAATCTGTCAATCTATGCCATCAATTCAACAATCGATAAAGATGGTCGAAAACATTTCAAGTCCTATTTCTTGGCTCGTTGAACGAAGTCATTCTGTTTCACTTGGCCACCACGTGATCCGAAAGGACCTTCGAAGGGTACAAATAAATCAAACGAACCTCAAGTTGTAAACATTTAATACACAACGACAGATGAGAGCAAATAGATTTTAACACCGCTTCGCAACCTTAGCGTCCCAACGATAAGGTCCACTTTGCAACCTCAATAAGGCTTTAATAATAGCAGCGAATGTTGCGAGTATAAAAAATATGTAAATGTTTTATGCGTTTAAGCCGCGTGCACACTGATTCCTCAATAAAATACGAGTGAATTAGAATATTGTAAGACGTTAGTTTAGTCTAGACTAATACTATAAATCTGAAGACTTCGTCGACTAATCTAAAGGTCTAATGGTGTGATTTTAAAAATTATTAGCGTGAGATAGCTATCAAGTATATCATATTTTAACATATATAAACATAGATTAACGTTGTCCAAGTATTAACCTAGTATTAAACTAACATCTGTCAAATTCCATACTATTAAACGCATAAACAGTATGGATTTTTTTTATGATATAGGAGTGCAAACGAGCAGCCGAAGCCATTTTCTTGACTACCAACGCCCACAAACATCCGCATAGAGGCTATACAGATGCGCTGCCCTCCTTTCTCCTCCCACCTCCATGGGCCACATTAGATAGATGTCAGTTTAGTACTAGGTTAATGCTTGGATAAAGTTAACCTATGTTTATTATTAAGGCCCATAGACTTCGTATTTTTCGTTCGCATAACACGAATGTTTGTGATATAAGTAACTATATATATACACTGTGACAAAATAGCTTTATATATTAGATTATAGAGTCCAGCGTAATACTGTCACAAAACAAAATAAGAAAACTCGTCGTACAAAATGTGTCCTAAAGTGTCACTTTAGGAAATGAGTTCGACGCGTATTATTAAAAGTCGCAAATGGTTACTTCCATCTGTACTCGTGAAAATTGTCGTGTAATGTTCGCGTGTTTATATTTTATCCTTGTATCGCAATTACAATTAAGCTGATCGGAATCACCGGGTCACATGACCGCTGACAGGAATGATGCAAAAACACCCCGAGTTACCGCGGTAAACAGCCGGGTTACCGCGGTAATAAGTAGATTAATCGTATTCGCTTTCGACTTGTGACAAAACGGATACAATAAAATTCAAATAGATTTTATCGGTTTACTTGAAGCCATAAAGTTACGTTATGCAAGATATCTAAAAAACTGTCTTTTTAACTGTTAAATTCTTTTTATTGTTTTAAATGTATTATAAAAATTTTAACTCCATTGATTAATTAAATATAGAATTGTATAAAATAGATATTAAATCGATAAAATTAACTAAATATAACTACGGTAAGTGAGTTATTAATAGGTATATAGGTACATTGGTTGTGGTAAGACATAGGTCACCACGCCTCACCTCAGCATTCAATCAATTCCACGCACTCAGGAAATAGGACAATACCGTAGCATATTATTGTCCCATTTCAGCTAATGACCTGATCTAGTCTCCTCGCCTCATGCCCACTCTCGACAGTGGCCACAAATAACACTTTAGTGATGTGTTGATGTGACTGAATTCACAACCGTATACAGCAATATGGTCTTTTTCCCCCAAAAAAAACTCTGCTCTGCTATAATTTTAAGGTTGTAACATTGTGGTCGAAAGAATATTACTTGATATTCGTGATAATAGAGATCACGTTCTTCAGTAAACAGAAAGGACATCTGTTATTTTTTGTTGTATAATTTCATTTATTGTAAGATTACGTACCTATTGTTTTCTTACTACAGTGTGCTGACTTTAAGCTATGTGGATCTCTTCTTTTTCGTTTTTACTACGAAATAGGAAACCAATATTTTGAAATCGAAACACAGTGACACGACCAATTAATTGACAATGTAAATTGACGAGTATGGCATTCATGCCAAGTTCCAAGGTCATAAAAATACTTACCTGCATTATACGCGCGTAAATTCAAAGTACGGGTCCAACTGGTATATCTATAAAAAGCCCGATCGTCCATGATTATATACGAAAACAGAAATAGTACACCTAATTCCCGCGATAAATAATACAGAGCCACTCTTCAGTGCAACTTGAATGTAAATTGGCTAATTAAAGTTAAACGCCTGTATACAAACCAAACACGCCCGGGGAACGATGACACTGGGTATGAAACATTCAGCCCAGAAGGCCTGTAGAGAATAACACACACATGCAAGTTAACTTACACGCAACCGTCGAGGTATTAGAAAATTAACTGACAAACTTGTAATTAAAAGCAATCGCTCTTGATTTTCTATAGAAAATCAATGTTTGTTTGTACTTTGAATTCTAAAATGGCAAGAGAGTACTGTCTTTACCATTTGGATTTCTTTGAAAAAGGTTTGCGATAAAAAAACCGTAAATTACCCGCGCACGGATTAAATACAAAACTTATAATATAAATGAAGCCAATTATTTACAACACTGAAATAGTGATTCAATAATTTTTTAATCTTCATAATTGCCAATTAATAAGTAATTACATGTGTGTCCGTTAAAATATAATTTAAAGAACTGATTATACTAACCGATCATTAGTCGTAATTGTATCCAAATGTTTTTATTTCTGACTAATTTTAGACTCCGATTGTATATCTCATGGAAAGTCAATATGATATTAAGAAATCTCTACATCACTACATAGTATAAAATGAAGTCGCTTTCCGCCGTCTGTGTGTCAGTATGCTTAGATCTTTAAAATAACGCAACATATTTTGATAGGTTTTTTTAATGGATAGAGTGATTCAAGAGGAAGGTTTTTATGTACAATAACTCCATTTTTGAATTCCGAAATCCACGCATTCGAAGCCGCGGATGGACGCTAGTATTATAATAACACTACTTATATAACTGTTTAGTTGTTTCAGCGAAATGTGGCAAAGTATTATATCTAAGAAAATTCTAATTTTGCAAATATAAATGTGAATGTTTGTACATATATTTTATGTGCTGTTTTGTTATTCTTGCACACAAAATCTATTAAACTGATTCAAATTAAATGCACATGTAC
The DNA here is from genome assembly GCA_001625245.1 of Calycopis cecrops. Classification (NCBI taxonomy): domain Eukaryota; kingdom Metazoa; phylum Arthropoda; class Insecta; order Lepidoptera; family Lycaenidae; genus Calycopis; species Calycopis cecrops. Next base: position 282,984 of record LUGF01026018.1, read on the forward strand.
GCTACTGAGCGATAGTTACTTCTTGTGCCATTCTTGTGTCATTTCATGATCATTGCAAACCATAAGTACCCTATTCTATAAACCTGAGCACTCCTCACGACAGAAAAGCTTTTAATAATATTGAAACTGACAGGGTTCAGTTCGTTTTATGGCCGTAAGATGGTGTGATGTCGATACTGTAACTTAGTGACGATATAAGTGCAAGCTATATGATGACATCAAATGCAATTGTAATTGCTTTATATAATTTATTACAATATGTATGTAATTATGTAGCTATTTCGTATAGACCAGAGTATATTAACAAATAAATTATTAGAAATAGCGAAACTTTTCACCAATTCAGATTTTCAATGCTAGTTCTTCAAAAAAATCCAAATACATAATTTTAGATGTTTACGCTGCAATAAGCTTGTTGGGCAATTTTCCTGCTATCTTTTCAGGCCATTTGGAGCCTTTAAAGGATTTAGATTTGTCTCCCACAGTACAGACTTTTCTGTTAGGTTTCGTCTAAATTATGAGAGACAAAATTGTGAAAATTTTTATGCGTAATGCAACAGCATCCTACAATGAACTCCATTTATCCAACTGCTCGCTCGCCTTAAAAATGAGGACAAACCTCATTTTATTTCGATTACATTATATGTATTTATCAATATTAATTAAAATTTTAATATACACATTCGTTTCTTATCCTATCTATTACACTATATTATTATACTAGCTGGCGCCTGCGACTTCGTTCGCGTAGCATAGTAATATAATAATCAAAGTGATTTCTTAATTGTTTGCTCGCAATGTGTCACGAAATTTCGATTTCCCGTAGGAATGAGCGATTTTACCGCAGTAAAAAGTATTTTTGATGTTGGCCAGGCTTTGTATCTATACACCTGAAAAAGATTCATTCGAATCCGCCCAGTAGTTTCAGAGATTAGCCTGGACAAACAGACAAACAGACAGTCAAAAATATAAAAAAAAACAGAAAAGTATACTAATACTATTTTAACATCGCCCCCAATTAGTTTTTCGTAAATATATTCAATGTCAGCACACGAATTTTACTGTTTTATTATACGTATAGATACTATTATATTTTTAATATAACTTAGTGGATGTGCAAACCTGGGCAGATAAAGTTGTATTAGAAAGAAAGAAAGAAAGAAAGAAAATATTCTTTTCACAATGAATATTTATATACAGTAATACAACTTAAAGATAAGAGCAAACAGTTATCTTATCGCTAAGGAAGCGATTTCTTCCAGACAACCGGGAAAAAGGACATTTAAAATAATTAATTAGAGATGAGTAGGTCCATTAAAAAAAAAACAACAATAATATTATTGCTGAAAAAGGATTACAAATACCGTTTTTCTCGCTCATTTTCTTATCTCCAAAATTAATTGGCGTGCAATAATTTAATGATTGCAATGATGTTAAAAATTAACTCCTAATTGCTGTATGAATGTAAACGTAATAATGGTCGTAAAAATTTTTTAATCATTAAATTTATGCGCAAATTTAAATGAGAGGCAAAGAGTCTTATATATGGGCATCATTTTAATTCATCATTATAAATTAATCATCATTAACTAACGATACCTTAGTTTAACAAATGATTCATTGTAATAAAACTACTTAAATAGATTTTAACGCGGTTTAAGTAATTTTACAATCTCGACAATTAATTATCTAATCTGCTTTTAATTATGTATGACATCAGGACATTATCATCTCAGTCCAGTGACCGAGGTTGCTATAAGCTTGGTGAGGTTTGTGGGTTTCCGATGTCCCATTGGACGGTGAAAGTGGAGGACGGCACGTGAGTATAGAAAAAATAAGGAAGACAACACATATACTTGAAAGTTAGGTTAGCCCTAGCAAAAGCTCTCTTGATAAGAGGCCAATATTTATCTTCAGGTTTCTTAACGCCACAGTTTACATATACAAAAGCTAGCTGACATAATAAAAAATAACGTAGAATGAAACAAAACATCATGTAGAAGGTCACGCTCGGTTTAATGCCTACTCGCATTTGTTCTGTGGTGGGAATAAACTCCTGTGATCACTTCAACAACGACGCAACATAAAATTCGCTTTATTTGTCCGCCGACTGACACAATGCTCTCAATGACTCACAATGGCGAATTAAGTATTATTTTAAATTGACGTAATTGAAAAATATGCAGTCGCTCGCGCGCACTGCTCGGATAAATTGATTCATGTATAATATTGTTATCATAGATTGCGATTGCAGACGGTACAGTTGGTAAAATTTTGATTGAGACAAGAAATGAAAGGTTACTTTGTTTTAGATTATTTGAGGAAATCACTTCATGTGTTTCACCTCCGACACACAGGCCTTTAAGGCATAATGCAGAAGTGTGCCTTCTTTTCTCCTCTCGCTCTGATGTTACAAATTTTTATAGCGGAATCAAGGGAGAGAGCGACTGTCTTGCCGGCCTGTTTCGGCAAAAAATCACTTTCAGGATAATTTGTTTATTTTACCGCAGTTTCCATATAACCATTAAAAAAAACTACAAAACAAGAGAGGCTTCTTTAGACAGAGCAAGATATTATAAGTTCACGTCAGTAAACATTTTAAAATTCGATTTCTATTTACATACATACGTGAGTTCGTGAGCCGTAAATATTTCATTCTATCAAAACATTTTAAAATCTGCCCATTTACGTCCTTCAGGTCACTGCACCAGCCTACACACAAACGTTGCTTGTTAGTTGAAATAAAATAATTTATTGTTTTAAATGTCCACAAATTGATTAAGCTTACACTAACTATATACTTAATTAATTATCGAATTGTAAACAGCAAATGGATTTTTTACCTAAGAGCATATCTCAAATATTTGAAATCGACAATAAATGCAGTACCTATTCAAACGAGAACTTTAACTTATTAGCAGTAAATGCATATTTTTTACCAATCAACATTGTACAGTACAATATATACATTACTACAGGTGTATAGCATAATGTGTAGAATTAATTAGCAGATGTTTTGTGTGTCGTATCTGTTTTTCTTATTACATGACCGCAAGGGCCAACGCACCGTCTGATGGTCACAAAGCAAATAAAATGTTATTAATATCACAATGTTGCAAATACTATATTTAAGATTTAACGATTGGAATTTTTTGTATAATTTAAATTTTAATTTTAAAAAACTTGTTGCAGCTGTTTGTACGGCCATAATAGGCGAGCTTTAATGTTTAAAGCTCATTATATGTATATTATACTTTGTAATAATTGTGGTTACATTGTAGAAAGTCTGTGAGTAAACACATTGAGAACAGGTGATAGATGGAATGTTCTAGGATCTAGTAAGCCATTACTGTCTTTGCGGTGTTGCTTTCAAATCGGGCACCACAGACGCCTCGCTCACCACTACAAGCAAAAACTATGCTGTTGTGTTTCGTGTGAGTTTCCGGTGGTCTTAAAGGGACGGAGAAGGAGCAGTGTTAGCAGAGCCTCATCGATGATAATGGGCGTGTGCAGTCATTAAAACCGGCTGCTTTTTCAGCTCCATAAAAAAACCCAATAGGCCAGCGTCTAAACAAACCGTACATTGCTATGCTGCTATTAATTTAGCTACAGAGATGAGATCCAAAGGTCACGATTATTGCTTCCAATCATATCAAAATATGTTAAGATATTACAATGTACAGATCTGATTCTCGCTAAATAGTGTAAAGAATATAATCAGAAAGCTTACCCTCGCCGGCATGGGGCCCCAAACCCATCGGAGCGCCGAATACTATAATTACGGACGATATAAGCCTTTCGGTTCTGTTATTAGTATATTTTGTGAACAAAAAATATAATAAACTTAATAATAATGTGACTGTATCATTGCCGGCGCGTTGTAGATTAAATTTAACCGACTTTGTATGTTGTGTACGTGTTTGTTGGCTCACTTGTAGCGCCATGTTAATTTGGATTTAAAAAAGTACGGGTGGGGTGTTCCTTGACCTATCTATATCTTTATTAACACTGGATCTAGAGTCTATGTGGGCAAAAAATAGAATATCATTCAATAAACTAGAATTAAGATTATTTATATAACATAGTTTTATAACTAAGAAGCTTTTTATTATAGAGTTAAAAAGCGAATTAAGTAGCGCGGTATAAAGAATATGAAGTAAAATCAACCGTAACAATAGCGTAAGGGTTAACCGCACTTACTTTACTAGCTCTTTTATCTTTGATTTTAGACAGTTCATTCTTACGGAGTACCTAACCACATTTATTTTTGTTTTACTCAACTTCACCCACCCAATATTCATTTCAGGCACTTCATTTTTAGGCTGTAGGTAAGCACTTTTCTTTGTTTTACTCAACTTCACTCATATCATAATCGACACCAGGGTCATTCTCCCACTAAGTACATCATTTCACGCCAGTGTCAATTGTTTTTACTAGTACTTTTTACTAACCATATATAGATTAGCAATGATTACAATACAATTAAAAATAGAACTTACCACTATAATAAGGTAAAACTTGTTGCATATGCATCATTTGCAAAATAGAAAAACAACGTAACAAACAAATAAATAATTGATATTAAACATTGCATACGCACGCAACAATTGCTGCAACGTATTTAATATAATATGTCTTAGATGCTATCGTAAATACTAAATATTTATTGTTTCCTCTAGACCATTGTGAAAATCGATTATATTTTAATTACATTCTCTGTTATATCGATGCTTGCATTATCTTATAATCTATTGATGTGAAAACAGCAAATGTTCATTTATAATGTGCTATATAATACAAAGATGTATCTTTTTTTTACTTGCTTTAGATTTATAAAATGTTTTACTTAATAAAGCGGTACTTTTTATTGTTGGCTTTAACTATTTTTAGAGCATACGATAATATGTAGATGTGTAATTTACGTAGAGAAAGAAAGCCATACTTAGAAACCTTCAAAACTTAAAACTTTTCAGAAATATATCATTTAATGTGTAAAGTTTTGACAATTACTTTCGGTAGGTAATGGTGCGACAGCTTGACATCGTCATATCTATACAGACTTATGAAGGAGTTCTCCATCGCAACCCCATCAGCTTCACTTTCACGAACCGTACGATACGCGACAGCAGGGTGTACCAACCCCATACAAATTTTAGGTAGATGGTGTCTATCATATAATACACTACATTTCAACAATAATACGTTGCTGACTGTAAAATCTTGCCAGATACCACAGATAACGGAAATAAATTTAAGAAATGCACTCATGGACGGCTGCGCAGACATTTACATCCATCATACATATCGCCAGACGGCTGACGGACTTGTATTTAAATTGTACATTGTTTTTACATAAGTCTCAAAATGTGTATCACCGAGTACTTTTATTATAGTCCACCCACTTCGTACGACGAAGTGACTTTTACGCTTCAGGTTAAAATCCTTGAACTATTATTTATGATTTTATTTGACTAAATCTGTTCCCTTGCCTGGAAAACTGTTTTATGTCAACTTTTTCCCGCTTTTTGATAGCGGACAAGCGAAATAAATATATAGCCTATGACCATGTACATGCACATACTACGGTCCTATGACGATAGGTTCTGTCAATACTGTCCACATTCGCAGAAGTAGAAAATCACTATGATAAAATGATCATATTTAAGATTATTATAGATCATATTGAAATTAAGAAATTAATTAAACAATATGTATGTATGCTGGTGATATTATCACATAAAAACTAATCGGCTACATTTATAATACTGCATATTATACATTATATAATTATTACATTTAGGAAAAAACCTAATTACTATTATCCCTAAATACGAATGATTCTATCAACAATATTGTTGATCAAATGGATCTATCTGTATAGTCGATAAATGTGATAAAAACAAGGCAATTGAACATGCGAATACAATTAAACGGAAGGGCTGTTATTTAGAAATGGGATTAAAGTGAACCCGTCGGTAAAAAGCTCGTGAAGTCGATGGGCTGACAATCGCGCATAAATTTCCTATAACGATATACATTTACCGATAACATGCTTGACACTTAATGGCAGTGACAGTGTCCACGCGAATAGCTAAACACAGGTGGAGTTGGTGAAATATATTGATATTGAATCTCAATTATGAAAGAATCCATTCGGCTTTGAATACTATTGACTAAGTAAATTAGAATATAATTTAATATCATTTTTAATTATACGTTTGACAATGTCATAATGGTAATCAATATAATAGCAATACAGCTAAATACAAATTTAGTAATTTGCGGTAGAGTGGGTGAGAAATATTGATATTGAATCTCAATTATAGAAGAATAATAATCCATTCAACTTGGAATACAGTTTGACTATGTCTAAGTAAAACTTTTTAGTAAATAAAAATAAATGTCATAATTTGTTTGACAATGTCAAACATATTATGATAATCAATATTATTATGAGTTTTAAGCATTTGCGTGCCGCAGTGTTCGATTTATTAAAATTTTTTTTAGAATAAGAGAGCAAACGATCAGTCAGAGCCCTTAGGCGACTGCCGACGCTTGTAAACATCCGCCTAATAGTTATGCAGAGGCAATGGGCCACCGGACACTCGCAAACTACACATTCCAGCTGTCTGAGACGGTATCGTATGAGCAAGAGATATTCCAGTCACGCCGCACACATCACTATTGTATTACAATTGATTTTAAAGCCGCATATTTCGCCTCGGAAAATCTTCAAGAAACATAAAGTGTGACAGCTAGTGTGGCGTATCCCAGCCTCTCCCGTTTATATGTTTAGATAATTATTTTATTCTTGTAGTTAGCCGTATATTCGGTTGAGACATCGCTTTACTTTCCAACTAAACAAACACACGGACAGTTAAAACGCGTTGTAATCGTGAACAGATTTTTCATTTCGTCCACTATTCTATTGTTTAATGCGTGGTCTTGCGTGCAAAGGAATGCGTGCCTTGTGTGAATGGTGTAAGGTGTATTTTCGCCGGTTAGCATTAAAATGACATTAAGGTTTTTTCTTTGAGAGTTAATTATACACAACTACTTCAAAACGGATTTCGTACATACGTATATTTCATAATCATCAGTTTTTGTGTGAGCTGTACCTAGCAATACAGTTGCTACGTTGCGTTCCAATTGGGCGGGCACTGCCGTGAAAGTAAGTAGTTCACTAAATATTTCATGACATGACACGACATGTTTTCGGTGGCCCATTTGAGAGCATGGAAGAAGGGCAGCATGTCTGAGCAATAATTATGCTGATATCTATAGGTACCGGTCATTCCGACTGGTCTTTTGAGACGTTAGTTCGTTAAAAAAATATTTTAGTAGTTTTGATTTTGTTTTTTTTTTGCGACCAGTATTGTATAATCATCGGGTTAATCTTTTCGCGCACGCAAATACAGATTATAGCAGTCTTGGATTTCATTGAAGAAGGAAGGTATACGTCGGTTGATTCTACCAGTTCATCAACCCTCAACTCAATATCCTAAACAAAGAATCTAAACTCCTTTCATAAATTTACATTACATTGCATTGCATTGCGTTGCATTCTGGCCAAATAGATAGATAAGATAAACGGGCTATTTCAGCTTCTACGAATTCATCATCAATCCTTATTTCAATATTCCAAGACAAAGAATTTATACTCCCTTTATTAATTTACATTACATTACATTACATTCTGGCCAAATAGATAGTTAAAAAACGAGCTGTTTGAGCTTCTACCAATTAGTAATAGTTCGAAAAGCGAGGGGTCTCTTATTCGTTACCTGTCACTTAATATTATTATAAATGGAAATAATATTTTTATAAATGGCCAGCATTCGAGCAGATTTTTTTATTATTGCAGATGCACAAACAGGCACCTGCATCACAAATTAGGAACAGGTGCGTTTTCAAATTGAGAAGTCCCGTTTGGATCAGGGCCACTACAGACCACATAATTATGGCATATGTTTGTGTGGCAGAGCGTGGAGGTTAGGGTTAGGTAATTACGCCCATAGACATCCGCACGGCTCATAGAATACAAGGAAGATTGGCTTCTTTAATGCTTAATATATCCGTTGCTTTTTGGAAGCTGAACCGTCGTGTGATTCTTTTCTGTTTTTTTAAGAGTATAAGAGGTCAAACGACCAATCGGAGCCAGTTGGGATATATTTTTCCGGTGACCAACAGTGAACGGGGCTAAATAAAAATAAGAATAATATAAACTATATCAGCAAAATAGCATTTACAAATCCTTTACACCTTATCATCGTCAGTTTCTTGCCTTGATCCACGTTTTAGTAACGGAACAACATGTTTTGTACTTCCACTATTTTCTATCCAAATACTTTATACATATTCGCGGATTTGAATCTCACCTAAGCCGTGGATGTTTATCTATGTAATATACTCGTATGAATTTCTTTAATATAAATTTCAAATATATATCAAATTCTTAAATTTATGTTTCCGTTCTCTAGTATTCCTAACACAAGGCCAACTAACTGATATTATTATATTATATTATTATTATATTATAATAATAAAATAGTAGTTTATGCAACTGTCATATAATGAAGGGTATTAAAACACGAGTGGAATTTTTGAAACGAGCGATAGCGAGTTTCAAAATAGTTAACAAGTGTTTTAATA
>LUGF01026018.1:291821-331122 GCA_001625245.1 Calycopis cecrops
AATAAAATGTCAATTGAGTTTTTTGTTGTCTGAGCTATAACAGTAGTCATTATAAGTCAAGTATTGAAAACATAAGTAGAATGTTACAACATTAGTGTAGATAAAAAATATAATATGGTCATTAATTTTCCCTGTAATATAATTCGATCCCTGTATAATGTACCTATATATTGCAATGTATATCTTTACCAAATTTCAACCAAATACGTAAAAGTATAACATACATACTTATTAACTTTATATAATATTAGTACAATAGGATATAGTGATAGGATAATACGTATACCTATATCTGATAACATAATATACAATTACGGGACATAAAACATGAATGTGTAATTAGTAATTACGCACGCCGTATTTTTGTGCAACGAAACACGATCATGTAGTGAAACAATAGATTATTATTGTAATGTGGTTGCAGACTGTTATTTGTATAAGATGCGTTCATCTTTGCCCCAGCTAGGGTTGACACTTTATTTTTCAATTCTACTCATTTAAATATAAAAGTTTTCATGGGGTTGACGTCACATTTCATTTCACAGTCTTATTTATTTAAATGTTAAAGTCTGTGTGTAACATACCTTATTACGTTATTCATACGTTATATATTTATACGTTATTCTTTCATGTAAATGTTGTATATAGTACATTTATTATAATATTTAATGGTGTTGAACGTGTTATTCTTTCACTCAAAATGCTGAATACATTTGGATGAGGGTTACAGCTACTATTATATATATCTAGGTACAACATGGTCATCCTGCCGTTGCTCTTGCGTTGCGAGAACGCTTTTGACTTTCAATTTAAAAAATAATCCTTCACATAACCATATCATAGACGCCCTTAAGACAAATATTTTTTGTATAGCATAGGAGAAGTTAAGTCACCTGATGTAAAGTGATCACCAACGCCCACAGACATCCGTAACACCAGAGGTCTAACAGATGCGTTACTTACCGATACTTACAGAGGTTTCTTTCAATAATATTAATAAACAGTTCTAAAATAAATTATTTTACATAGAAATTTATTTTAAGCAGTCAGTTTTTTTTCAAAAGCGAGTAATAATAAATAACTAATGTAAATAATAAGTGTTAATTAAGTATCAAATTATATATTATATTTTTTTCTACGTATAAGCCTTTAACATGTGTAAAAAAATCATTAATCATCATCATCGTCATCCTGTTTTCGTAAATCATTAATTTACGTACCTAAATAAATTTTGCGCGGTGCACAGCCCTGCAGTTGCAGCGAGACAACAGCGGTTGTCGTGTGTAAAGGATACCGAGAGACATGAGACATTAGAGGGTCAACGCGGTTTGTACACCCCTCACACTTAGATATAAGCGTGCGTTTTGGTTGGCAGAACCATCGCCTGCATCACTAATGCTGCATCTTGGCGCTTATTCAATTTTTGAAGCAGCATTTTTTTCCATTTTAAAATATTCGGGGTGAATGAGCAGCCAGAGTCATTTTTGTGATCGACCATAGAGAACAGACGTAATGCAGATACGTTGCCTTACTGACTATGGGTCACACCTACTTACCCCACGAACTGACTGCAAAGCTGTCACTTTTACGATATCGTGTAACCGAGAGGTACCTCCCCGTGCCGATATAATTCAGCGTGCAGTGCAGCGTGACACCTCGTACTATAAGGCCCCTGAAGTGTGAGTACGTAGATAATAGATAACGTCATCGAAGCATCTGCAACCATTACACAATCACAAGATCGGTTGAGCGTATTTTGATGAAACGTTACATTCATATTGTCTATGAATTGGATATAAACATAGGTAGGTAAGCATTTATCATCATATATTGTAGAGCAATGTTTCGATAGATGATGTGATGTAATAATAAACAATAACTTTATTATATTAAACTAGCTTTTACCCGCCGCTTTGCTCGCGTAATTCTTTCATGCAAATTATCTTATGTCCTTTCTAATACCTCTAAAAGTATGTGTATAAAGTATGACGGTGATCGGTTGAGCAGTTTTGGTGTGAAAGCGTAACAAACAAACTTACATTCACATTATTAGTAGTAGGCCAAACATTATTTAGTAATAAAAGTCGGTATTTAGTCATGAAAGGTCAACCTCCGAACCTAACGGAAAAGCTATATTTTGGTCCGAGACTTCGATTGGTAGGTACTGTTAACATTTTTTTTTAATTAATTGATTTCAAGTTAAAATGCTTACTTATGTTTTCTTTTTTGGAAATATATTTTTACTACTTACAAACAAAATCATCCTTTTCATAAACACCATAATACCTGAACAGTACTAGGGCATACGGAAAAATGTAACCCCATGTAACCTAAAGCGCTTTGCATTTTTGATGGCGTAAATTATGGAGTTTCGCTGATTGGGCTGAGGTTATGTCACAATGTTATTTGTGGCCAAGTTGTCGAGCAGTCGGAGCGGGCCCGGTCAGCCCCGTGCTCACCCCATTACAATAATCTGCGAGCGAGCGGGACGGCATTAGAAACGCTTGCCATTACGTCGAATAAAAAGAAAGTTATTATATTTTTTATTGGGGAGGGCTGCCACCCTCGCCGCCAAGAGGGTTATTTTTATTTTATTCGAAAAGTTTATGTTTTTCCATTTGTTTTAACTTCTATTTTCGCGAGGCGAGAGCTCAAAGTCGCTGGGCAGCCACGCACGCACTCAATGACTCACTAATGCGTGCCGCATCATTATATTTTTATATTTAAACTTCGCCGGCGTACAACATTAAAATGAGAAAAGTTGGGCCCCGTATTATTATACCTACTAGCGCGCCGACTTCCGATCTTTTAATATCGTTTCAGCTTAATACAGTTGCTTTGTTTCAATTTTGTTTACTGCTAAATGGATATTATTTGTCGGCTCGTGCGGTAGACGCGGAATTGTTTTTTCGTTATTGTGTTTTATAATAAGTATTGCAAATATCTTGGCTTGATAAGTTAACGAAGTTTAGCCACACGACAGATAACTTGATAGAGATATCTATATGCAATAAGTATGTACCTTACGTGTAGTGGAATCCTTCGGCCATGAGGAAAAATACCCAAAACCAGATTGTGATGAAGAAACCACTGTGGCTGGTTTGTAAATACCGAATCCATTGACCACCATGTCACAGTTAAAGACACATACTAATGCATCGAAAGTTCTCGAACGTTTAATACGTGCGAAAAAATCGTGTAAACACACCGAACGTGGCAATACGTAAATACAATTACTTACGATAATTCCAGACAAACATTGCTTAAAGTTATTAAGCTACAAAAGGTAAATCTACGCCATGTTGAGACAAAGTCGGACCCGGTCGTAGCCATAAGCAAATACGAGGTGTCAAGTATAGCGACCACCGTGCGTAGCCACCGTGAAATGTTGTCATTGCTTTTTCAACCTTAGGTAGTCTATTTACCCCCCAAAAATAAAGTAGTCCATGTAATTTTTTAACAAGCACACCCGAAAAAAAACACAATGCCATAACACGTATTGTCTATTGATTGTATGAATGCTGGTGTATGGTAGCGTAGGGGTGGGTAAAACGCGTCTAATTGCTGTTAAAACATTCGAGCCTCGAACACAGTACGGTTTAAAAGTGATATTCTCAAACCATAAAGCAGTTTCACATGAGCATGTGAAATATTTATCTTAATATTATAAGTAAACTTAAAGGCAGCCTGGCCCTTCTGCCTGGTCCGACTATAAAACGTTTTGATACTTGCATTTAAAATGCCGCTTCTCTGCATAGATTTATCTACCTACTTATTAAATTCAACAATGGTTTTCTAGGTAATTTTCAACACGATAATTTATTCTTATTTATTAGTTGCTTTTATTTTTTTTATTTATGAAATTTTGTTTGAAATTTCTAAATTTATGAACAATGGACGGAGGAACGCTGATGATAATCATAAAGAATATACTCATAATACATTTTTCAAAACGTACGTATTTACAAGAGAGAGCTGTTCTTTTAAAGTTAGTATATTAAATATTTTAGATATAAATAAGTATTGTAAGTCGTTGTAACTTGCAAATATTAAATGAATATCAACTTAAATAGCACAATCGAATATTTACTCATTGTTATTATATTGTAATTTGTAATTATTCGCGTAAATTATCATTGTTAAAATAAAGCAGTAAAAACTGAATAATTTATTTGTATATCAATTGTTTATCCGTTCGCAAGAAAATATCATTAAAAAGTAATAATTGTGACAATTAAATTGTTTAAGTACGTAAATGTCATAATAAAATCAAACAAACGACTGTGATTATCTGATTATTATTATGACATTTATGGACAGGATAGTTTTTTACGTAATCATTAAATATCTTTAACAATAGTTGTCTTGAGTGACATGGCATGATGATGTATGCAATCGACTCAAGTATTAATTAGGAAGGTGAAGGTTAATTTATGAGAGCATTACCGAAACACTACCGGAAGATATCTCTCACAAACATAATACCAGCGTGAAGAGATGGCTATGCTAGTTTGGTTAGTGAGCTACCGTAGTACTCCAAATGGAAGAGGGAGAAGAACAAATCAGCATCATTAATGTAAGAAATTGCTGACGTTCCGAATCCCCGTAAGACTGATCACGCGTTTGCCCCCTTTTATGACACAAAAAAAACTAATCTAACTCCAAGCACTTTAATACTAAAAACTTTTTGAAACCTGTCTCGACTGATAGGAAAACTTCGTCCTCAAACAATTTAATATGAGCAATTTAATGGCCTATGGAGGGGGGTGGCGGAAGGGGGCAATGTCTATATAGCCTCTATGCGGATGTCTAAAGGCGTCAGTACCTAGTCAAGAAAATGGCTCCGATTGCTTGTTTGTCCTCTTACACTATAAAAAAAAATATATTTGAAAGTATCAAGACGTGTGGAGCGTATCGGTACGTTTCAATTAGGTACATAGTAGTAGTGGAGGTAGGAGCTCCCTTCACACCGCAGGCCCTCTGCGCCCTTTGTTTGAGAATACATTTAAATACTATACTGTAGGCTCGATGCGTCCGGTTTTAAAAAATAAACACGCCAACACCAATATTTGGACAAAAGTAATAATTTATGAGTGGCTGTCCTTTTTAGAATATTTTTTGTTGCCACCCCGAACGGACGGGTGTTAGTTCTAGAACAATTCACGTATAAACCTGGGACTATTGTTGCCGTTTCTGTACTTTGAAAAAAATAAAAGCCAATGATTATATTTTGGTTTAGAATTTTGAACGTTCATTGTATAATGTTGATAAAATTTGTGAAGTTGCATACAACTCTATCGATAATCTTATCTATGTTAGTTTTATGATATTGTCGTTTCTCTGTAGTCTTCAGCAACTTTTACTCAGTACAGTTTTTGATAAAACAATGGAACAGTTAATTTAAGTAAGTCGTCACTTTGAGCAGAACACCATCATTGTACCGTTGCAGCTGACTCAACGCGCGTCGCTACCGATTAGGACGTGTGCATTTAAATGCCAAAACGCAAACATTTTTATAAATCAGTTCGCCAAAGCTTTTTTCTGTGATATTTAAATACACACTTTTATAGAAGATGTCACCCGAGTTGATTGGTTTTGGTTGAGACTGGTTGCAGAATGAACCGACAACTAAACTATGTAATACTTACTTTGACAGTTTCTTTTAATTCATATCCGTGAAACCCATATTCGCTAAATTTCACATTAAATCGCAATTAGTTAATCATGGAATGCCCAAAAGTTGCCTTAGACTGCTAGATACTAGCGGCAATGCCGCTTAAAGCTTCTTTGAATTCTATTGTTCAGTTGCCTCTATGCGGATGTCTATGGGCGTCGGTAGTGATGAAAATATCTCCGATTGCTTGTTTGCCTACTATAAAAAAACACGTTAAGTCCGTAACAATAGTTCATCAAAACTGTGGTATAAAAATGTTTGTTTTCATCCGATTACGAAGGGGGCGGTAGTTTTAACGGCTACCTCAATACACCTTTCATAAATTGAGGCGATTCCATTGTCGTTGGAAAGGGGGCGCGTGGTCCGAACTGTCCGCGGTTTATTTTCGGATGCGTTTTATTCAAAGAATTATATTTGCAAGTTCTGTTTTAATATTTTAAGCCTTTTCATAGAGTATTTTAAGTCTGTATATAGTATTTAGAGCCTCTACATAGAGTAGTTTAAGACTCTACATAGAGTATTTTAAGCCTCTACATAGAGTATTTTAAGCCTCTTCATAGAGTATTTTAAGCCTCCTCATAGAGTAAAAACCTTTGAAAAGCTAATTAGACGAGGGTTCAGTACTACGAGCACGTACAATTGACAAACTTACATATGCTGGCGAAAGCATTCATTTTTTATGAAATACGTTGATGAAATTGACTATTAATCTCCTGGCATGTAGCTTGGAGATACAGAATAAAAAAACACCACAAGAATTATATATTGTTAATAACGCTTTTTTGCTTACCCGTGAACTTATCGTCAAGTTCATGGGTAAGTACCCCTTAGGTTTTCTAGACAAACAGAGTGTAACATTATTATAAATATAAGGGTTCTTTTTTTAAAGTACGGAACTCGTAATAAATCTAGGGCTTGATTGACCTTTTGCTGTCATGTGCTCCATTACAGGATAGAGTAGATTGACATTTTCAAGTTAATAAAATGTCAATTCATTTTCAATTAAGTTTCAAGTTGTATAACAGTTTTACTATTGTAATTACGGCTTTATAAGCTTTTCATGTACTCTCAACTGTATATTACTTATTATTAACCTTGTTTTATAATAGTATTATAAAACGTGTTATATAAATATTTGGACTGAGTTTTGAGCTGTTAGATATTTTTAAGATTTAAATTAAAACAAAGGCCAGAAAAAAAACAGCGTTTTTTCGAAATTGCTTCAGTTGTATATTTTGACATTCTTGCAAGTACTTCCTAGATATAAGTTCCTAGTTTTTTATAGCATAGAAGACAAGCAAGCAGTTGGGCCACCTGATGGTAAGTGATCACCACAGCCCACAGACATCCGCAACACCAGAGGTCTAACAGATGCGTTGCCGGCCTTTGAGAGAAGAAGAAGCTCTAATTATTCCCGTTATAACTAAAGAAACGGCTTTTAATTTTTAAGACTTAAACTAGAAGAAAATTATATTAATCTTATAACGACATATTAAGATGGAGTATTTTTAACAAGAAATGACACTACTCTGAAACTTCCTTTGTCGTTCGAACAAAATAAAGCAGAATCAAAATAAATGATGCGTAAAATAAAACGCAAACAAATCCTCTGAAGGTTATTTACAAATATTTTAGCAACTGTGATATAATACATATTAGTATTACTAAAACAATTATGTAAGTAATTATATTTCGCTTACACTAAACCGGCGTAAACGACAACTGAGCTGTCACGTTTCATGTGGTGTGTGAGTAGCCGGTGCCCCATAGAGGGAGGAGGAAGACGGGCAACGCATCTGTATATCTGCGAACGTCTGTGGGCGTCGGTAGTCATGAGAATGGCTCCCACTGCTACTTTGTCCCCTTATACTATAAAAAGAAAACAAAAAAGAGCCATTGCTTCTCAACTGATATTTAACGACGTTATTGATCTAAATAAAATATGGAGCGCATTTTCTGAGTAGAACTAATTTAATAAATGATGAGGCACACTTTTAAATAGTTTAATAGGCTAGGTGACTAGGCAATTATGCATTGATTGATTTTAATGCGCACTCAAGGTCTTAGGCTGGCAACTACCAAAATATATGATTTATACACGAGGTACAAGAATATTTAAAGATGTCAGCGCCATTTTTTTTTATTATGGTATAGGGGGGCCATTTTCATGACTACCGACGCCCATTGACATCCACATAGAAGCTTTACAGATGCGCTACCCTCCTTTTTCCTCCCACCTTTTCGAGCCACCGGCTACTTACACACCGCACGAAACGCTACAGGACTGCTGTCACTTTACGCCGGTATCGTATAAGCGAGTGATACCTCACTGGTCGTTCCGGCCTCATTTCGCCACACTGCATGCTGGCATGTGCAAGCATGCAGTGTGGCACTTTTACTATTGCCATTGCTGTACAGCAGACGAAACTAACAAGTGTAAAGTGCTACTCTTCTACATAAAATCTGCGCTACTTGGATATAATGTTAACTTGTTGTGCGGTTCGACTCC
This sequence comes from Calycopis cecrops, assembly GCA_001625245.1. Taxonomy (NCBI): domain Eukaryota; kingdom Metazoa; phylum Arthropoda; class Insecta; order Lepidoptera; family Lycaenidae; genus Calycopis; species Calycopis cecrops. Next base: position 300,005 of record LUGF01026018.1, read on the forward strand.
AAATTATCGTCCAGTGCAGTTTATGAATAGCCATAACGTCACAAAAGAGTAATAATACTTTATCGTGCCATCGTAATTCGGCTGTAATGCTGAAAAGGCGTCTCCAAATCTAAAAACTGCGTCAGGTGCTCGGATATTTTAGGTAAATGCATTAAAAGGGAAACATTCTAGGTCCACGTAATTCGAAAATGTGTGGGATATCCCGACAAGAAAGAATGTTCTAATAAAGATTTAAGCCCAAAATCCGTCTGCTACATCCACTGCATGGCTGTTGGATTATGAAATAGGAATTTTTGACCGACTTGAAAACGGGAGGTTCTATATTTGTAAATCTAACTTTACGTTAATCATTGTCTAATCAAAGGAAAACTTATAACACTATTACAAGGAAAATGTTTTTGATTTTGAATTTGAAATTAAATGTTCAATGACAAACAATAAAGATTTGATTGTTGCAAAGATTTATGATAATGTTCAATTAAGTATTCACTAAATATAGAATTACAAGACGCGCTCCGCGTTTTCACCCGCGTAACTTTCGATCCCGTGGGAATATCGGGATGAAAAATAGATGTTGGCCGATTCTCAGACCTACTCAATATGCTCACAAAATTTCATGAGAATCGGTCAAGCCGTTTCGGAGGAGTATGGCAACGAAAACTGTGACACGAGAATTTTAAATATTAGATAATAGAGAAGACAATCATAGTTTTGTTATACCATTTTTAGGACATCTGTTAAAGGAACACCTAAGCCAAATATTGACTGAAATGCGGTTGAAACCGGGGATAAAACCTAATCTGTAGTCACGCTTGATAATCCAGGTAATATTGGGAAATAGGCGATTTGCAGGCAGGCTCAGGATCGATAGTCTGCCCTAATGTAAAAAAAAAACAAAACATGAAATGGAGGGTTGGTTTTTTACACGTATGTGCGCTTGAGCGGTTCCTGATGTCCCAGTCAGATGGTCGAGACGCATTAGTTCATTAAGAAATGCCGCTACATTGCGGCTTAATCAGATCGGCACGCCCGCTTATCACGCTTAGATGATACCGCTCCAAAATTTGACTTTGCTGTCGCGTTTTTGCGATTTGTGGTCAAAGGACGAGGGCAGAGTCACTCGGAAGAACTCATGACTACACACTACGTCTCACTTGACCAGTGTGATTTAATTATCAACATTATCACCAGCATACCTAAGGTATAGCCTAGTATGCATCTCTCAACACCAGTCCTCGCATTCACCGCCGCTAGACTACGTACATTACCAAGTCCCTCCCAGCGCTGTCCCTCGCCTTGAACATCGCTACTTAAGTACATAACCACTAACTGTAATAAATTAGTATTTTTTTGTTGTAAATCAACTATTATGGCTCGTACAAAACGCCGGCCGTCACGGTGCGAGCCATTTAATTAGCCCAGGCCTTTGACCGCCCGCGTATTATGGAGATGAGATCAAACCTGACGTTATCCTTGGCAAGGCCTTTAACTGTATCACAGTAGCTGTTGCTGGCGAAACGTGCTACCACGACCGGGGAACCGATTACAACTTCACCCGGCTGATACAAGGTTACGTAGCTTATAAGCTTGTTAACTTATGGGCCACCGAAAATTGATAGACCGCACGAAACGCGACAGTATAGCTGGCTCTTTAAGGCATGTGACGGAGAGGTATTATGCCGTGCCGTGATTTCGAACTGCAAATAGTAGAATTTGGATGATACGTCTAATCATGGATAAAATTTACTTTGTAATATTTATTTCTATGAAACAATATTTAATTTGGCAATGAAAGGAATAACGCTTTCATGACGAAACATAATTATATTTTGCATTCTGTAAAATTAATTCAACATGTAACCCAACCTCATTGTTGGACGGACAAAAGAAAAAAATATTTATTTCATTATTTATATCCTACGAGCTAATATTTCAAATGTGATTTGCGAGCTTCATAAAAGGCTATATTTACTTCAGTGCGAATGTGAGCCAGATTTATATCTATCCTCTATCAGCCTTATTAATAAACATAGACTTACTTTACTTTAGAAACTTTACTCCAAGTATTAAACTAGAATCTATCAAGTTATGTCAATAATCAAAAAATATGTCCGAGATGTAGATGTAGATGCCGAGCTTGTAAATATGTCCGTAGATGCCAAGCTCGGCATCTACGGACATATTTTTTATGTTTACTTTTCTTTTTAATTTTTTTAATGTGAATGATTATTTTTGTTCTACTAGGTATATGTAAATTTGAAAATAACCGTTTATTTATATATTTATTTAAAATCGTTTTTGCTTATGTGTTTTATACTAACGAATTTGACAGATGCTGGTTTAATACTTGGATTAAAGCTTATCTGTTTATTAATAAGGCTGTATATGTGTAAAGATTGGTTCTATGTACTTTACAAAAAAGTTGCACTTAAATCGAATTTAAATTTAGAATTTGAATAAATTTCATTGGCCTCGCCCGATCACATACTTTTGTAACGCTCTCGCCAGCTTACTCCCCAAGTCAAGCGCGAGAAGAAGAAAGAAGAAGAAGAAGAAGTTTTACTTCAATAAAAAATGAACTGGTAACCTCTCAATCGAACGTAAAAAATATCGTGAATCGTTGACGTGACTAGCCACTAGATGCCAACGCTTTTTTCAACGGTCGCCAAATGAGTTGTAAATGCGTTAGAAACAACGACAAAAGCTGCCGACGCGACGGTGAACGCTATTATGTGCTTAAGCCTCACGCGTTTAATAGACATTTATATTATCATTTACACTGTGGGTTGGCTTTAGTAAGCAATATTGTATTGAAAATGTTAACATTTATTGTAATATTTATCATGTAATATTAATATTTTACTACTATTACAATTGGTGTATATTCGCGGGCCAGTCCCGGACGGGATATACAGCCTCTGTGGATATCGAGGGGACAAAAGAGCGTTAGTTTTCTTAAAGCTTGGCAACTCGTGTACAAGTTTATGAACGGCGGTAGACACTCTCTGCTTATTTGCCCCATATCTCATTAACAATCATTTTCAGCGATTTACCTTTAGCACAATGTATATATTGTGAGTATAGAAGCCAACAAACATCCGCGTTTTCATTTGCGGTATGAATTAGAGTACATAAATTAATCTACAGACTTGAAATCAATTGATGAATTGGCCGTAAGAAAGAAATAGGAACATATTTTATATTCTAGTAAATAAAAATTTTACTAACGAGTTAGTAAAAATACCATCTGTCCAAACCCATGGCCACCCATAATTATACAGATATTACAATTAAAATCATTTATACGTGTGAATATAATTACATAATTACGTTATCCAACATATGCTTACGTTTAATATATTTAATATACACAAATTGTTTATATGATTGCTAGATAAATGCCTATTATATAAAACCTGTTTTGCTGTATATTTAAGAATCAGAGCGTCCACGTTTTTTACTATCACTCATTTAGCTTTTAATTAATTCGTACAGTAATAAACGACGAAATTAATATATTCTTATAGGCGGCAGTTAACTTTTATGTGTTCTTACACCAGTCAAGTGGCAAACGTATACTATCGGCGACATTATTATCTTTTTTATTGCTTTAAACGAGCGAAGTCATCTTGTGAGTGATGACCATAGGATACCATAGCCAGCGTAATTGAGGCGGTGCTGGCGATAGAGGAAGATGCAGTGCCATGCTGCAATGGGCCAGTGCCATGACTGACATATACTTTAAAGGAGTGCCAAATAGGTTATATGTTTTGGGTAAAAAAGGAGAATACATTTTGCCTCTTAATATGGTTATTTGATAAATCATATCGAAGGCAAGATGGCCGAATCATACAGACAACAGCAAGTGTAGTTGCGTTGCCCGCCTTCGGAGTGAGAATGAACTCTTGAAGATCGAAAGGAAGACATCAAAGTCACAGGATTCGTCAAAAAAGTAATGAGCGGAAAGAATTTCCGCCAAAAAAAAATAGATCGATAAACAAAATAAAAATAAAAAAAAATGATTACGATGCATATGCGTCTAATAAATATTTATTGGCTTAACGCCGACTGCTCATTTGCTTTATTCTATTTTTTAATTACACATTCTGTATCCGATTGTACTGTTTTAAGTTAAGCGCGTATGTCTTCGCGTGTTACGACTTCAAGCGTAGTTTTATAGCTACCTATTACATTATTATATATCATTATATCATTATTAGATTCTGTAGTGGCTGATTAATGAAGAATATAATTATATGTGTGCGTAAAAACATCATCATTATCATAAGTGCGTTTTGCGAGAGAAAAATTCTTGTTGCTCTTTAAATGCACTCGCTAAATAGATTATTGTACATAGAGAACGCGATCATCCAATTTTTATATATAACGTGGTGATTTTTTTACTGTGGTTGACAAATGAGCAGTCAAGTTACATGATGGTGACGTTCAGAAACGCCCACAGACATCCCCACGTCTCATGCATTCTATCAGGTATTGACAAACCAAGGGCGTCGTTTACGATGATTACATTCGGTTCATGTCTTTTATTTTATCTATGTATGTATGTATTTTAATTTTGTAATACGATAAATTTATAAATTAGCCATTACCTATGATTAAATACGCCATTAATTTCAACACCGTAGACACATTCTCTAAACACATCAGTTAATATGAACAGAAAAAAATATGGTAATGCCGCAAAGTAATTCTATGTTGTACCGCTTTGTATTTTGATCCGGCGGCAGATAGTATGTGTACCAACATTACAGAATAATTAAATAAATGTTGCGCTTTCTGGATTTAACTCTAAAATAACAGTAAGTGCGTACGAAATGTATTCATTAGCGGTGCTCTAATAAGGTATATACGAAGGCATATGATTTACCATTCGCATCAATTGGGAGATTATAATTAGTGTTGGAATATACTGGGAACGGGAACAATCAAAACCGAATTCTCCCCAACGCCTAGTGTTGGAATTTTGAATCTAAATCATTCACAATTATGACAAAACGGCACGGTTTTGATTAGTTCGTTGCGAAGGTCTATTTTAAAGGATTTCAAAAAGGAGCAGTCAATTATTAAATTGTATGTAATATATCATTAATATATTTAATTAATATCTAATATATAAAATTCTCGTGTCACAGTTTTCGTTGCCATACTCCTCCGAAACGGCTTGACCGATTCTCATGAAATTTTGTGAGCATATTGAGTAGGTCTGAGAATCGGCCAACATCTATTTTTCATCCCGATATTCCCACGGGATCGAAAGTTACGCGGGTGAAACCGCGGGGCGCAGCTAGTATTAATATCGTTTCTTTTTTTTAATTTGTTAGCTCGGAACTCTTAATTGGACGAAATTATAGTAATGATCCTTTTATTGTTTGAAAGGGTGTTTGTTACTTGTTAGACATTTGAGGCGGTTCCACCCCGTTGTAGCTAGATCAATAAAGCTATCTTCTCTTCATTTTTCCGTTTAATATCCCACTAATATTATAAATGCGAAAGTTCGTAAGGATGTTTGTTGCTCTTTCACACAAAAACTACTGAACGGATTTTCATGTAACTTTACAGTAATATAAATAGTTTTCATATCAGAATAACATAATAAGTTAAAATTTTGAATAATTTTTGAGGTCCGAAATCCAGGCGGGCGAAGCCGCAGGCGGAAGCTAGCAAACTTATAATCTTTTGTTCTTTTAGTTTAAAGGAAAAATGACAAAAAAGTTGAATAAAGTCATGTTTGTGGTCGAATTCACCAAAAATAGCTGAATAACGCCCATAAACATCCGTATCAGAGGTTGTTGGCCTCCTTTAATCCCTCATCACTCTATTGGGCCAATGGATGTCTATGGATGTGTTCATGGAGGCCTATAGTTCTTTTTTATGGTATAGGAAGGCAAACGAGCAGTCGGAACCATCTTCATGACTGCCGACGCCCTTGGACATCCGCATAGAGGCGAGAGATCTGCTGCCCTCCTTTCTACTCTCATCTCCATGGGCTACCGGATACTTACACATCGCACGAAACGCGATAGCACAGCTGTCACTTTACCTCCCAGGTCGTGCCGACCCAATTCGACAGCATGCAAGCTTGCAATGTGGCACTACCTCTTACTATGGTCATACTAAAATCCATACATCCAGATATGCACGAAACAGTTATCAAAAATGTTGTCTTGTTCACAACGATCCAAATTGTGTATTCCCCTTCGTACAAGCCAACGAAAAAAACACGAGAATTGAACCAGTATTTTTTTGCGTCCAAACATTAATTAAGTTACATGTACAAATACATGTAATTACAACATGAAATTACTAATTATATTTCTTAATTTAATGCATTACTTCAAGCCGAGTTGTCCGAGTTCAACAACCTTACCTTAAGCGGAGAAGTTGATTTAATAAAAAACATACCTGAAACAAAGATGGAATATTAAAACACGACTGGAATATGACAATTGGCCTTATATTTACAAGTTTACACCTTACTCATTATGGTGGCCTCGGCAATTACTGTAAAATGAGAATCGTAACGGCAAATGTAATTACATTTATCTATCTATATATATACCGGATGTTCCAGACCACCCGTTCAGGCTGATTATTTCGAAAAGTTTCAAATAAAATCAAAACAAAAAAATACGTGTCAAATATTTTTTGGAACAGATTCGGATTCGTCATGAAAAAAGACAAACATTTTGTCTGGAACATTTTTTTTTATTCTCCATAGAATCTGCAATCGACAAAAAACGATTTTCTTTGATTTTGACAAAAATCAAAGTCAAAAACAAAAATAAAAACAAAAACAAAACTAGAACCATGAATAAAAACAAAAACAAAACAGAATTAGTTCAAAAGCAAAACAAAAACAAAAATAATCTCCGATAAAAAATCCGAATCTGTAAAAAAAATACGGGTTTCCATTTGAATTTTTTAATTTGCACCCCCTACCCCTAACAGGAGGTTGGGGGTGAGGGGTGTTTTTGGTATGATTTGATAGAGTTTCAAAAAATATTTGACACGTATTTTTTTGTTTTGATTTTTTTTTGAAACTTTTCGAAATAATCAGCCTGGACGGGTGGTCTGGAACACCCGGTATACTTATATATAAAACTCAAGGGTGACATAGTGATCTATCAACGCACAGCCCAAACCACTCTGATCGGGCTGAAATTTGGCATGCAAGTAGATGTTATGACGTAGGCATACGCTAATAGAGGATTTTCAGAAATTCAAGCCATAAGGGGGTGAATAGGGTGTCGAAGTTTATATGGATTTCTTAGAAATTAAACGCAGGTGAAACTGCGGGGTACAGCTAGATAATTATAAAGGTGTTATGTCTTGGCATGGTGTAGAAAACTCCTAAATACATACTACATATTAAATTGTGTTTTTGTTATGTTAAGTGTGATTTGACTTTGTATACTACGTTTCGGTCGCAGCTTACCTACACTCAGAAAAGGTAAGGAGCGCCCTAAGCTCCGAGAGAGCGGATTAGAAAATTCTCTTACTATTAGATCTCCATTTATTAAGGAAGCCTATACAGGCAACACCTATAAAGGCTACGTGGGTGGCATCTTTATATCAATATATCGGTGGCCCGTGGAGGTGGGTTAAGGGCAACACATCGTTATACCTCTACGCGGAGGTCTATGGGCGTCAGTAGTCATGAAAATGTCTCCAACTTCCTCCTTATATCACAAAAACAATAACGCATTAACACCTGCTCGTTTGCCCCCTATACCATAAAAAAAGTCATTTTAAAATAAGATATTAAAGGCTAATTGATAATATAACTTTATATATTCTATAGCTTGTCTTAAACTTTATATAACTTTATTTAATCTATAGTCTGTATATTTGAGTGACCCACTTCTCTATTGTAACTCAGCGCCCTAAGTTCTAGATTTAAGCATAGCTAAATCTTACTGGGATTTTAGAAACTAACTGTAGCTAAATTTGGGATCCTTAAGTTTGATAATTTAGATTTCAAATGTCTGCCATGTGGTTCAGATTTTAGCGGTGACTATCTGCATATCCTAGATATCGTATTTAAAATTTTGACTCGAGACACTAATAAGAAATCCATCTTAAAAAATAAACGCAACGTACAGGTAGTAACTACTAGACCAATAGTCACAGACAGAAAATCCTAAACCCTATCAAAAAATTTAAAATAACAATTACTTTGTAAATATATAAAACATACTAAAAATACTTATCATTGTTCATACACTATTATAATGTATTACTACAACGATGACGGTCAGACAATGTGACGAATGACGTTTCATTCTAGGAAGCCCGTCTAATAATATGTGATGAATAAAAAAGATTTCGTAAAAATTTAACAAACAAAGAGTGAATGTTATTTTAAGATCAAATTAACGCACATTATGATCGTATGTGCCGCTTCCAGAGATGAATCATTGTTGGGTACAGCGTCACTGTAAGCGGATACGATATTTACACCATCTGTTGTTTCGAAGGCTTGTGGGCTGTGGCACCATTTAACATACAATTTTAGATGAAATATTACGGCCATACTTTAACATCTCAACTAATGTCACAACTTTTACACTACTACACTACTTCTACTTCTATGTCTACTACTTCACTACTTTACTATTTCCATTGGTAGGTTTCCAACATATTGCAGTTACTGCTGAAGTGTTGAAATCTCTAAGGTCGATCGCACTCTAGCAAAACATATCTCCGATGTTCTTTATTTGTTGCAATAAATATATTTTTACTTTTTATAAATTTCACAACTACATTTCAAATAAAGCCAAGTAATTGTTAGAATATTATAGAGATTTTAGTAAGTTTATATATTTTTTTAATGCCTTCTTAAAATCATAAATATCGCAAAGTATAATAAATATTTGAATATAATATTTATGTTTCGATTTATGTATTTTTTTTGTCTTAACGCAATCGCGGTAAACTTATTATTAGGTAAATAATAAAACACCTATTACTGATTAAAAGTTAACCTAGTTAAAAGGGTATTTCTGATTATGGAAAGCTTTAACTTATCTGTCAAAGAGACAAGTTCACGAAGACATTGCCAGAAACAAGATGTCTGCCAATAAACTGTATAAATCCTATATCAAAAATCGCTCAGCTTAACGCCACGCTAACACTACTGCCACTCGTGGCTACGTCATCGCAATATCTAATATTTTCCACTATGGCCATTGTATTTTGTTGGTTTTTCTTATTAAAACTCAAGTTTCCAGTAACCTTTTTTAACCTCACACGGTAGCGTTGAGGCGATACACTGGTTGGCCGATGGTTAGATATGCTAAACAGTCAGCGATTGCGTTCCGTACAACTGGAAGTGGGCCTTGGTGTAATTACACTGCAATTACAATAAAACACATCGCTACAGTGGAATATTTCTTTGCGTATTTGTCCGGGTGAAATTTTGACGTTGAGTTCTGAGGTTTTGAGTGTGAGACAAAGTGACAGTTCCACCAAGAGTTTCGTCCGTCTTAGACATACGTTAAGGCTTAGGATATAGCGCTGCATGACCCTTTTTATAGTATAAGGGGGAAAATGAGTAGCAGAATCCATTTTCATGACTACCGACGCACATAAACATCCGCAAGGATGTTACACAGATGCGTTACACTCCGTCCACAATTTATCATAGTTTTTAGGGGGTTAATGCGTTGCTCTTCTTCCTCTTTTCCATGCTCCACCGGCTACTTACACCGCGCGAAACGCGACAGCACAACACATTACGCCGGTACTGTCTAAGCGAAAGGCTGTCCCGGTCGTGCCAGCCCAATTCATCAGCGTGGCACTACCTCTTACTAAACCTAACGATAATGACTTTTATGTTTGGATTACGCGTACGGTATGAAATCAGAATACATAATTGTATTAATATAGACATGTTGATATAATATTATACACCCGCTACTATATATGGAGTTAAGAAACTGAACATGCGGAAAGTTCTCACAAGCGAAGCCAATTATCCGCTTAATAATAATAGTAAAAAGGTAGACTCTCACAATAAACGTCGAGACAATAAAATATACAAGCAACATTTGTTGCAAGAGGAAAAAAGGGGGAAAATATAATTTTGCTCCTACGAAAGTTCGCACTTTTGTCCTTGCGGGAGGAACTATAGCACTTTCCTCCCTTGTGGCATAATGTAGGTACTATATCGTTATATAAATAAAGTAGAGTAATATTATGATTGTGCCTTTGTTTATGCGACATTGCAGCCGAATTAAGTCGGCGCGGCTAAAATATTTTACGTTCACGTCACTTCGCCCTTTGATGACAAATTTGTGAGGAAATGTACGTCCCGATGGATTTCGCCCGTAAATTATTTACTCAATATAATAATATATTAATTCATTTATTTATCTATTTGGTAAAACAGTTGATAAATAGAAAAATCCCAACACAAATACTCTATCATTAACAACACTAGCCTATTAATTTATACACGAGCAAAAAGTACAACTCGCCTTTGCGATTATAACTAAATGATATGCGCATGCAACCGCAGATTCAATCGACATTTCGTCGTGTTAATAACCCATAAAACTTCATCACAACTATTTTGAGAAGCTACTTTATACATAATTATACGTTGATATAGAAATGAGCTAGCTATTAAAAGAAATATATAAGTCATAATCGCCACAACTCGCCATTAGTGGCATTAAAAGGTGCAAAATTATACCTCGATCTTTCGTTTCGATGGAAAACAAATGTAAAATGAAATAAGTTATAGTCTTAAATTGTAGCTTGAATGTTTTGTTCATGGTAATGGCGGATTATTATACATTCGTAATATATCCACGAGGTAAATGCCCATTCACTCGTTTATTTAATAATATAGAGTATTCTATTGAAGATATCGCACATTGGGAATAAAGAAAGACAGCTCGCGCTGTGTGGTGTAATATAATTATAATGAAAAAGATATTTTTTTTAAAGAATAACGTTGGAATTTCAAAATATTTTTCATGTTCAACAGCCTTTTGCAGTCCACTGTTGGACAAAGTCCTCTCCCATAGCACGCCACTGGCATCGATCTTCGACTATCTTTTCCCATTTCGCCTTAAAATATTTTAATTACATTTTAGTATTATTACTATTATATATTGTAGCTAATAGAGTGTATTGGTCACTTTTTGAAGGAAATTCATATTATACTTGTAAATAATACACGTTTTTTATACTATTATCACTTTTTATTAATTATGTTACGACCGGTTTCGATAACTCAAGTATATACTCGTATTGCTATTACTGGGCTTATCAAGTCCGGGCTTGGGTTGTGAATAGTGGTTGAGGATTAATTGACATCTGTAAATTACATTTCGATGAAAAACATTTGGAATCCAAATCATTCATTCATTCACAGAGGACGGAGATTGTGCGATTCAATTACAAACTATCTGTAGTTAGCGCATGTGATTTAGTTACAAAATCAAATCCGAATGTGCAGATATTTCAGACCGATGCAATATTGCAGTCTATTTGGCGTAATATGATTTTGAAGGAGTTCCAGCTCCAGAACCGGTGACCCATGGAAACTAGCTTAGTCTGCGATCGGTTTATCAGATTGACAATTCCAGTCGTGCGTGTATGTGAAATCATCATCGTCATAGAAGTCTAATTGTAAGTCTTCGTTTTTTTATGTCTACACTTTTACACTAATAATATCAAGCTGGATAGTGTGTGTTTGAACGCGCTAATCTCTGGAACTACTTCTCCGATTTGAAAATTATTTCAGTATTAGTTAGTCCATTTAGCGAGGAAGGATATAGACTACTTTTTAACTGACTGCGGTAAAAAATGGATAAATGAAGTTGGTCAGGCATTAATAATAACTGATTATGTAAACTATGCTTAAAAACGATTGAAATAAAATAAGGGACCTTTAAAAGGCAAATCCTTTTTTTCTATCAAAGTCGTAAGTATAAACTATTGCATATTATATAAAACTGACGCCCGCGTGATTTCGGACTTCAAAAATTATTCAAAATTTTAACTTATTATATTATTCTGATATAAAAGCTATATTACTGTAAAGTTTCATGAAAATCCGTTCAGTAGTTTTTGTGTGAAAGAGTAACAAACATCTTTGCAAACTTTCGCATTTATAATATTAGTCGTATGGAACTTATGAGTAACTTAGGGTCTGTTCCACAAGTTCCTATTTGCTCCCCTTTGTCCAGGAACTGGAAAATAAACTACAAATTTAGTTTTCACTGCTTCCGGTTAAAAGCAAGAACAACTTAACCGGTTATTGAGAATTAAGCATTGACCAACTAGTTCACATTATAATAACCTGTACAACCGGACCTTGTTCTGCTATTTTTCAGTAAATCATTTTTTTCTCTAAATAAGAAGCAGCCTTATTATGTCCTTCAGATAGAGTACCATCAAAGCCCATCATAAACTCACACGGGATAAATAAACATGCTCATTACAATGTGCGAATGTGTGTATGTATGTGTACGAGGGACTTTCGTGCCGCACCGCTGCGTCGGGTGATGTCATTGGCTGTTTGTACACGGGACAGCGTTATTAGATTCCACTAATCATCATGCATTTTTAATACAAGTGCATACCCACTCATGCATTCCCATTAAAAATGCAACACAATGTACGGTCAACAGAATCTCGTTGGATGCTTAATGATGTTTTTACTTTAATGAACTAGGATGTTTTTTGCTGTGTGTACGGATGTCGCGCGTATTGCGATTGGCCGCGTAAGTGGTATTCGCATGGGTCCCGAGTTCAAATCCCGAGTCTGACAAAAGTGTGAGATTTTTAGTTTGTATAATAAAACAATAAACTTCCGTGGAGGAAATATGACAACGCGACGGAAGTATACATATAATTTGTACTCTTTTAGTTATAAAGCCCGATTGGCTCAATGGGTAGAGCAGCGTGTATGTCGTTAACGTAACGCCAGCAGTCGCGAGTTCAAATCCCACACAGTTTTTGTATAGCATATATGTTTATATTACAAACAATAATTATATGAAAGTAACTAATCTATCGTAATATGATAAATCTACAGACATTACATTGTTACATTTAATTATTATAAAAACCAAGAATCTTTTCATAATGCCCAATTACTTTTTTTTTTGTATAACTCCAAAACGCAAAAAATACTAGATATAATTTCATATTTCCACACTCGTAATGACGTTAAAAACAACATTTATTAATACGCGTAGAATCCAAAATGCACAAAAATTCCGTATGTAGTCAAAAGCCAAATAAAAAATAAATAACCTTACTGAATCAGTCAATCACAAAATCAATATGTATATTGTAATTAAGCACTTATTCATTAAGAGTTAAACATTTCTCTTTATGCCGACGGTACGGCTGATGGCACGTTTAATTATTTAATTTTATATCATTCACTAATGATTGTCCTGCCTTTTTTCCATTGTTACAGCATAATGTTACCTTGTCATTGTAACTACTTTGTTCTTCGCTATTTTTCTATTATACTCTATCCTATAGAATCTAGATCGAATTACAGTCATTCGGTCCGTTGTGGAAGAATGCGTTTCGGTATTATCATCAGCTATTGTCCGTCCACTGGACGAGGAACTCTCACAGTTAAGGGTGACAGCACACATGCTACTAGCAGTGGCATTTGGCGATTTTGCGACTGCGTCGATGCTGAATCAAGATTTTGCGACTCTACGTTCAGTCGCGGTATCGTAATCGCGCGATTTAGCGACTACTCGTGTTTTTGCGCTGGGCAGCGTGTGGTCGCTGCATTCGCCGATCGCCGATGCTAAAAGTAGCAAGTGTGCGGTGGCTCTAATAGCAAGATAGCTATGTATACCACCTAAAACGACTACAGAACGGAGACCAATAAAATATAGTTTTCCCATCAATATCGAATACTACTGGCGTTTAATTTTGACTTTTAATTGATACTGTTTAATTGGCCATTCGATGTATCGGTATACGATAAATCGATTAAGATTACTGTTAGATGTTTTGACGGTTAATAGGAGAGGTTTACTATTACCCTTTGGAAAGTAAAATAAGAAAACGTGCCTGTATATCAAATCAAATCTGATTAGAAAATAGTAGGATACTGCTTATAGAAGTCTATGTATCCACCAGAGAAGAAGAATTCTGGTGGGTCTTTCTGCAACAGTTTCTACGAAACTGGTGACGTGCCTTTCCCAAATTACACAGACTTGAAGAGACAGCTACTCTGCCACTTTACTTAATTTATAGTACAAGGGGGCAAACGAACAGTCGGAGCCATTTTTATGACGACGCCAATAGACATCCTCATAGGGGTTATAGCTACAGATGTGTTGCCCTCTGTCGTACTACCACCTCCATGGGCTACTTACACACCTCACGAAACGCGACAGCACAATCACTTCACGCCTGTATCGCGTAAGCGAGGTACCTCCCCGGTCGTGCCTTCCCAATCTATATGCATCCATGATCTAAAAATCGCCAATTATCAATATAAAAAACAATCCAATTCGCCACCTAATAATCGTGTCAAATAAAATAAACGCCAACTAAAATGGCGCCACAAAACCGATATTAACAAAATGGCACGATATTTCGCTCCACATCTCTCCGTTCCAATGCACCTGAGAGTTAAAATTGTATTCGATAAAAAATTCCGACGCCATCTAATTAGATTTACAGAACAAAAAGCGATATATTTATTGAGGAAGAAATTTTCAACGTCGCACTACTGAAAGCCCACGCTTATGGTGCTTAAGGGTGGCCACACATGGTTTTAAATATTATTTTCTTTATTATGCACCGATTGGGGAAAACTATTGGTTTCGTTTTAGTATTGTGTTTTGGAATTGATTATATAGATTTTTTAAACTCATATTGAATGTCAATACTTTTCTTTTTTGGTCTTCCTTTTTAAAATTCTATTTAAAATTTTACAATTTATTACAAGAGTAAAACTTCGCTTTTGATTAGGACCATATTTTCATAGTGTGTATATTCAATAAAAAAATTGAAACCTATAAAGTTTACAATCATTGGTATGCCTAATAATAATTGATTTACATTAACAGTTAAAATTGACTCAATTGTTTTTGCATTAAGATCGAAAATACATACTACTAATATTATTACTTCGTCGCTACGAAGTATATGTAGTCTATATTCTCTAGTCAAGAGTACGCATCTTTTTCTAATGTGCCTAAATATCAGTTGTTTACTGGCTAAAGCCATTGAGGGGGTATTTTCAAGCGCGTCACAGTAAATAATACAGTCTTGATCGTTGCCCTTTAGATTGAAACTATAATCGAGCTACGGCCATTAATACGCCTGTCGGGCGACGCAAATATCATTTATCACGTATCAGACTATATCTACGTGCTACGATAGATACGTCACGAAGCCAGGGAGACTGGCGCGAGTATGTTATAGTTTGGGAACTGCCTTATATCCAAATACCTACCTTGTACCTTGTACCTATATTTAACCTAGATTTGATCTCATACATTTGTACCTCTAACTAAACAGAAAAAAAAATGTGGACTCGGAAATAATAGAAGATAACATTGACGTTTTCAGCAACATAAAATACGCGCAAAGTAGGTGGACCGGGGTATATATATAGAAATAATTTTATAAATTATTTCTTTTACATATTTTTACTTTATTTCAATACGTTCACCCCGAGTGGTTGATATAGACCAAAACGTATTAAGATTTTTTACCGAATGGTTTGTGTAGAAAAGGCAAACAATTTTTGCATCCCAAACTATGTAGTGACCGACTTAAGCCATGTCATTGAATATGTCCAATCATCAACATCATCATCAGCCTACTGCAGTCCAGTTGGACGGCGGCCTATCCCAGAGCACACCACTGGCCTCGAAGTTCGGCAAACCGGGAAAGGTTTGCCGAACTTCCTGTACAGAGCTTTGCGTCCAATGTCCAATAATAAAAAAGGTCGATTATAAATAAAAATCCATATAATCCATCCCACCATTTCATAGATATTGTAACCTTTCATTAGTTGATCAAAATGTGCGTTGGAAACAAATATTAATATCGAGCCTCGTGTAGTCAGCCTTAAATTATTTTCATTACAGCGGAGCGAAGGCGGTGAACGCGTTAAATGGGATTTATCAATAACAAGTGGGAAAATTAATTGAAAATGCTTTTCAGCTACCTTTGAATCGAAGATGCGAAGTGGCCAATATCTGCCCTCGCTTAGCCACAGCTTTATATGGATACGTGTGGATTATGATCCACTTTTGTGTTTAATCTCTATATTATAAAATCCTCGTGTCACAATGTTAGTTACCATACTCCGAAACGGCTGTGCCGATTCTCATCGAAATTTCTGTGCCTATTGGGAAGGTCTGATAATCGGCCAAAATAATTTTCCTCTAGATACTTCCACGGGATAGAAACTTACGCGGGTGAAACCGGGGAGCGCAACTAATAAACTATAAGATCGGAAAACTGTTTTTCAAAACGGAGTCCCTGCTACGTGAATGCACGAATTTGAACCCGCGGCCGCTGGTCTAACATCTGACCTAATCTTTAAAATTACTTACTTTAATTATTTAATTATTATTAGATTTGATGGGGTTTTTTTATTAGATAGAGCGATTCAAAAGAAAGGTTTATATGTATTTCTGAAATATACGCGGGCGGAAGCTAGTGTAAATCTAAACTGTCTTTCATTATAACAGACTAGCTTCCGCCCGCGGCTTCGCCCGCGGCTTCGCCCGCGTGGATTTCGGACTTCAAAAATTATTCAAAATCTTAACTTATTATGTTATTCTGATATAAAAGCTAAATTACTGTAAATTTTAATGAATATTCGTTCAGTTGTTTTTGTGTAAAAAACATTCTTACAAACTTTCGCCAGAGAAGCCTTACATGATTCGGCTACACAATTACCATTGGTTCTTTTATTAGATTGCAAACAATTTGATCACGTTTTCAAAGTTGGTTATAAAGTTTACGAGTTTCAAATGTCAAGATGAAGTCTTAAAACGGCATAAAGTGTTTCTGTTCTTTATAAAAAAAGACAAAGAACGCGTAAATATCACGTTAACGTCCAACGTCTGTATTAAGATTAGTTTTCTTATTTATATTATATAAGGAGAAACGTTGCTAAGTTATATTTATACTAGCTTCCGCCCGCAGCGTCGCCCGCGTGGATTTCGTATTTCAAAAATGGGGTTATTATACATATAAACCTTCCTAAGAGGATGTCACTCTATCTATCAAAAAACCCCATCAAAATCTGTTGCGTAATTTTAAAGATCTAAGCATACAGACACACAGACGGCGGAAAGCGACTTTGTTTTATACTATGCAGTGATAACCATCATCTGCTCTGTCTACGAGACAAAGTATGAACTATGAACTGTTCATAGCTCATTAACGCCCACAATAATCCGAACAATCCGGTTATTCGGTGACGATTCGTTTTTTTTATGGTATAAGGGGCAAAAGAGCAGTCGGAGCCATTTTATTAAGACTACCGATGCCCATAGATATCCGCATAGAGGCTATACAAATGCGCTGCCTCCTTTCTCCTCCCCCCTTCACGGGCCACCGGCTACTTACAGACCGCACGAAACACGACAGTACAGCTGTCACTTTACGCCGGTCTCGTGCAAGCGAGAGGCACCTCCCCGGCCGCGCCGGCCCAATTCGGCTGCATGCAAGCATGCAATGTGGCACTACCACTCACCTCCGTGGTGATGCCACAACGGAGGTGATAGGCTAATAGACGACAACACATCATTTTGTAAGTATGGAGTGTTGGTCACCAATCCGGAGGACTGTCTTTGTTAGGGTGGCGGGCAGCTGGTAGCAACCGACCGTGACCGTGACTTGAGGTGCTCTATAGCGGAGGCCTATGTGGAGTTTTTTTTTATAGTATAAGAGAGCAAACGAGCAGTCTGAGGAGAGGCTATACAGACGCCTTGCCCTCCATCCTTCTTCCTCCTACATGGGCCACTGACGACTAACACACCGCACGAAACTCGATAGCACAGCTAACGCTTTACGCCGGTACACATTGTATCGCATAGAATGTGCTAGGTGGACAAAATTCATGTTATTATTTCGGCAATTTTTTTTTTTTTTTTTAGATAGACAATACGCTAAAGCAGGCACAAAGCCTAGGGCAGCTTCATCGCTAAGGCAGCTTCATCGCTAATTTCGGCTAATCTTAATTGCAAAACGTAAGAACCACCGCCACTGATTCTCCAAATTCGGAGAATCGGTTGTTTGTCAAATGCGTAAGTGAGTCATAGAGGTTAGAAGTCAGGATACGAGTTTAATGCAACCCTTTTAATCAACTTATAGCTTATCGTTGTAAAGAGAAAATTAGGTAAGAGGTAGTGCCACACTGCGTGCTTGCATGCAGTCGAATTGGGCCGGTACTACCGGGGAGGTACCCCTAGCTTACACGAGACTGTCGTAAAGTGACAGCTGTGCTGTCGCGTTTCGTGCGGTGTGTAAGTAGCCGGTGGCCCATGGAGGTGGAAGGAGAAAGGAGGGCAGCGCATCTGTATAGCCTCTATGCGGATGTTTGCCCTCCTATATCACAAAAAAAAAAGATTTATTTATTTAATTTTTTTTATAGCATAGGAGGCAAACGAGCAGTTAGATCACCTGATGTAAAGTTAACACCAACACCCACAGACATCCGTAACACCAGAGGTCTAACAGATGCTTTGCCGACCTTTGAGGAAAGAATAAGCTCCTTTCTTAATTAAAAATCAGTTGCAATTTAGCGATGTTTCGTGCACATCTAATAGGGGCTCATAGTAATATTGGAAGTGTTTGTGATGGATATTAATACAGAGGGTCCTTTTTTAATAAGTATTTATTTAAATCAGAATCTATTAAAATTAATTTATCATCGTTATAACATAATTTTAGCGTATATTTTTTCATATAAAACTTTGAAAGAGCTAAATTTACACACATCTCCATCACCATCCGGGCTAGTTGTAGGAAAGTTATTCCTATAATATATCTAACAACTAGCCCTATTCTTTATAAAAACACATATACACTTCATCACATATTTTTTTTCTATTTTTTTCAGAACACGTTTATTCTATTTCAAGGGTAGACCTTTTCAAGGAGTGGTTGAAACACACGAAGAATAATAAATAAAGTTGAAGATATCCAACTTTTCTAACAAGATTGGTAACAAATGGTTACAAAAACATGACGTAAATAAGTAAACATATGTAAAATAAGTAAAAGGATCGTTATATAACATTAAATTATTTTATCCACCTAGCATGTTCCACGCGATAAACCGTGCGGTGTCGTGTAAGCGTGAGATGCCTTCCCCTCGAGCCGGATGGCCTCTAGCTGATCATGGAGGTGGGAGGAGAAAAGTGGGGCAGCGCATCTGTATAGCCTCTATGCGGATGTTTGTGGGCGTCGGTAGTCATGAAACTGGTTCCGACTGCTCGTTTGCCCTCCAATACCATAAAAAAAATGATTACTTGCCATCAGACGACCCAAATGCCCGTTATCTTTTGTTTAACAATCTAACAAGAAAATAAAATTATTTTAATGTGTCCTTCACGTTATCAAGACGAATCTGATAACACCCTACACATAGAAATCTGTCAAGCCGTTCACACTGTAAAAGGGAATATACAAACAAACACACATACGCGCGACAAACAAAAAAAAGCAAAATGAACCCACAAAGCACGATATGCCACAACCTATTCGGCAGTAAAGAAACTAACACCATTTAAAACACTAAATAAAATATGTAAAACCCATTGCACAGTTTAACTTATAATTATTTAATTTCAAATATTCCGCGTTCCTTGTAAAATAATTGTTAACATATATTATATCATTATAATAATTATACTGATAACTTTATGTTAATTCCACTTATATATTTTTATAACACAAAATTATATCGTCTGTTGAAAACTTTAATTTTCACTAATTACAACCTAAGTGTATAATTAAATATATTGTTTCCGGTTCGGTCGTGGCACCTTGGTGGATCGAATTGAATAATTAGGGAAGGTATATTTTTATCGTCAACGAATTTATATTATTCATCATCATGAACACGTTCCCGTTCAATGTTGAGTGTTTCTAAAATGTTTTATGTTTAATTTATATGTTATAGGATTTAAAAACATATCTTTTGTAAGGGTAGATAGACACGTGTAATTTTGTATGTTTATTTTACGCTTTTTTGCTTATTGCTAGGTTTCACAATCAACGCAGTATATAACTAAAGAAAGCCAGAGCAAAGGCCCAATCCACGACAGGGGGCCAAAAAAAAGGAGTACATAAACAGTTGGAGAAGTTTTACTAACCTAACTAAAAACGCTTTAGTGAGACGAGGAGGTAAGAGAAGGAACACGCTGCATTGCAGCTGAATTGGGCCGTCGACACCGAGGAGGTACCTCTCGCTAGCTATGCTGTCGCGTTTCGTGCGGGTGCAAGTATCCGGTGGCCCATGGAGGGAGGAGGACGTGGAAGAAGGGGACAATGCATCTGTATCAACTTTATGCTGATATCTATGGCCGGGCGTTAGTAGTCATGAAAATGACGTTGACTGCTCTTTTGCACTATTACTCTATTCTCTATACTATAAAAAATGTAACTAAAAAGTTTTCAATAGGTGGCTTGCCTGTGAGGCTGTCTGTGTCAATTTTTATATATTTATTCATGGATCTATCAAATCATTTTTCGTAGCGAGAAAGAGAGAGAGCATCATCTGTAGCGTGTATGCTAGAGGTACCTCTCAAGTCTTGATTCAATTCGAGAGCGAAAATCGCAAAAATAATAACAAATTCAGACGCGATGTTCGCAATAAAAGGCAATACTGTGGTCGGGACGGGCTCGTTAAGTGTTTGTTCAATTTAATTAAGAGACAATAATGATAACTGTCTGGGGATTCTAAACGTTATTGTTTTAAATCTCATAATCGGTTTAGCTCTGTCTATAGACTGTCTCGAAAATACAAATGATACGTTCTTTTTGACGAGGAGTCGGAAACATTTTTATGACTATTGACGCCAATAGACATCCGCAGAGATAAACAGATGCGCTGCCTAAAGAGGGCAGCGCATTCACCACCTCCTCTCACCTCCATGGGCCACCGGCTACTTACACACCGCATGAAACCCGACAGCACAGCTGTCACTTTACGCCGGTCTCGTGTAAGCGAGTACCTCCCCGGTCGTGCCCAGTTCGAGTACATCCATGCATGCAGCGTGACTCCTTTTCCATAAAGTCTGTCTATAGACTGCCTCTAAAATACAACACGTGACACGCGACCGCTGTTCTTTTTTAGGCCTTCAATCCGTCAGTCGACGCCTATAAAGAATAATTTAATTTCCAAATTGCGATCTTTCAAAGCGAAAATAACTTGTGAATTTCCCAAACCAATTTATGAAGAGTGATACAATTTTAAATTAGAATTAAATTACTTTTTTATAGTAGGTATAAGGGGCAAATAAGCAGTCGCTATTTTCATGACTATCGACACCCATAGATATCCGCATGGAGGTTATACAGATGCGTTGCTCTCCTTCCTCCTCACCATGGGCTATATAACTGCTTGGTAGCATATCAGGTCGTTGACAGGTACTGCAAAGTAGAGAGGGTCATTACTGTAACCCAAAAAAGAAATAGGGATACTTATAAGTCACCGTTATCCACACGTTTTATATTTGCCTTGCCCACTTTTACCCCATCAGGCCTCAAAGATGTATAAGCTTACGTAAGGTGCTTAGTATTGTATAACACTATCGCTCGTATCTACAACTATTAAAAAATTGTTTGCTCAAATAAATCGTCTTGTGCCCGCGTCGCGAAAATAAGGCCACGTACACATGGCACCGTCTGTCGCGAAAGTTGCAAGAAATGGTTCCTATAAGTGCAAGTGATTCGGGCATGATACTTAAGCCTCATTCTGATTTACAAGCTGTTTTACCTAAGTTAAATCTATCCCATCGCTATTCCAGATCTATATTTCTTGCGATAAAAAAAGATTAACATTTTTTTAATCCATATTGTAATCTATATGTGTGCTAAATTCTGATCAAAACAGTGGTTTTTGCGTCAAAAAAACAAATATACAAACAAACTTCTATTACATATTAGAATTACCGGCCGCATTTTAAAGTTTTGGTTATATTTAAAGTGCGTAGATTTGTGATAGCCGGTAGGCTCCATTGAATGAGGTGAAGGAGGGCAATACTGTCTTAACCTTGATTGTGCCTATGTTTATGGACTTTGGTAGTAAAAAAAAACGCAATTGTTCGTTCACATCCAAGTACTATAAACATATCAGCCTTCAATTAATTATTAGTCATAACAATTATGATACATTATAAATTAAATTATACAGCCATTTTTACATAACTTATATTAAATAGGCACTTATAAACACCGTTGGTTTTTTATAATACAATTATTCATAAAAATATTCCACATTTCAATGAGGGATTTTTTTATATATAACGCATAATTTTATTTATCACCATGGTCATGCTAATTTACTGCCGAATAAGTAATGCGAGAAGCGTGTACGGTTTTTTACAACTTGCCGGTGACATGTCAACCTTTTACTTTTAATGTAATGACTTGGTATCGGCTGACCTTTGGAGTTTCGCGAGAGTAGCCCCATTTCAACATGACATATTGACCAAATTATTGTAATTATCTGATTATGCTACATAATCGGTTTCCACTTGGTGGCAACGGAATTCAAATTTACCACTATTGGCCTGATTTTACGCATTTTTTAAAAGCGTGGACCGCAACGAAGGAGGTACCTCCCGCTAACAAAATACAGACGCTAAGTAACTGTTTCAAAGTGCCTTTTTTATGGTATAGGGGGCAAACGAGCAGGTGGTTAGTGACTACCGCCGCCCATAGACATCCGCAAAACTAGGTGTCTTGCAGACGCGTTGCCGGCCTTTAAGGAAGAGGAATGCTCTTTTTTTGAAGATCCCTAAGTCGTATCGGATCGGAAATACCGAGGAAGGCAGCTGGTTCCATAGTACAGTTGTACGAGGTAAAAAATGGCGTTTATACCGCTCAGTACTACATTTAGGAATATCGAGATTTAACCTATTGGAAGATGTCTTGTGCGGATCGTCAAAACTCCGACGGCTCGTTTGCCAGTCGTACTATATAAAAATGTTTTAATTCTCTGCTACGTTCATTTATCTCACAAGACATATTTCAACGATATGTAATTTAAAGCTATCTATCCATATAGAAGCAAAAAACTGTTTTTAGTCGTGCACCGAAAACTTTTATTGATACTTACCTACAAAGTATTTTTTATACTTAAAAATCTTTAAGAAGCGACCTTAATCATATTTAAAAGACAGCAAAATTTGATAATCCCCAGTGGCGTAGCAGATTATAGCCCTTGCTTGACTGGCTGTACAATCAGACCCCACGTCTGTCCCATATACAAAACGTGCAGTGTACACACCGCCTTATAATCCAATGTCGCGTGCTTCCCGGTTCGGTGGCACGGTGAGAAGGCATTGTTGATGTAATCTCACCCGTACGCTTGTCACAATCAAACGCTTTGTACCTGTTCACTCTGTTACCCCACTGTAACAAGTTATGGGTACCCACTTGACATCTATTGTAAGGTCAAATGTCACTTGAAGATGGTCGAAGAGTTTGTTTAATAAAATGAGATGTTAAATATATTAAAGCTATTTTAACGAATTTTATCGTAGTTTATTTAAATACTTTACAATCTGGACTATTTGTTGTAAAGCTTTTGATATATCGGGATTGTAAAATATTCAAATAAACCGCAATAAACTCTGTTAAAATTTCTTTATTACAATGTGTAACATTCGCGTGAACTTATTAAAAATATTTTAGCGAGATCCGACGCTGAATTTCAGCCGAATCGAGCCACATGATAAAGCCATAAAACGATGCTATGCTATCGCAATTCGTGTGGTTTTAAAGAAGCCTGAGGTTCATTGATGATGTGAGTTTCCTCTCAAACCACAAATACACTACAACTGTCTCTTTGGAAGGGATGTGCCGCACTTAGGGTTGCCACCCGTACTTTATATTAATGAAAATATAATAAATAATAAAAATATAAATATTAATAAAATTTTATTGTACGTTATTTCAAACATTTGTACTCTATACTTAACGTGAATTATAAAGTTCGCGGAAATACTTTATATTGCACAATCAAAAATTTATGAGATTTTTAAAGAGTTAGTCGTCAGCATGCCACCGAAAACCTATGTTTTACATATTAAAATTAAATAGGACGTAGTACTGATGAGCAGCGTGATAATACTTGTGAAAAGTGAAATAAAGTACCTAGGTACTACCTACTGCTACGAGTATGTTTTTGTAAGTATAAAAAAATTACTTTATTTGAAAATCATGTACTTTATTTTCTTACCATTTGTAACCTATTCATTTATTTGCAAGAGAAAAAGGTGGTAAACCTAGCCGTACTCGTGCCCAGTTCGTCTGCAATGCATCCCCGCATGAACTAGACCAGTTGAATCTGAATAACGCTTCCCATCAACCGGTACACGGGGTCGACGCACTTGCAAAAAAGCAGCCATTGAAATACATTAGATATATAAATAACCATAATTACATTCTTGTCTGTAATTTAGTTATATGCTTTTTATTGCCGCTAGTTGCATAGGACTCATATTAGTTCGCGGTCCGTTGCCCACGCGCACACTGGGACCGAGATGCCCACAGATACATTAAACCGACTTATAAGTTTTATTACGCGACAACATGTTTTAATACAAGCGGGTTGTACAGTGGCGTAGCGTCTCTCTGGCGGGGCCTCCTATAAAAATTGTTTTAGGGGCCCTTTGGAAGGTTTTTATTCATTTTAGTTTCGCACATTGGGGCCCCCCGTGGCCCGGGCTCCCCGTACAATTGATACGGCAGATTCAACGATAGCTACGCTCCTGAATACTAGTTGTTCCCCGCGGTTTGATTCGAGTTTCATCCACGTGAAAATAAGGGGATAAAAAGTGGAAGGACTTATTACCATACCTATCGAGTATATTTAAAGACAATTAAATTTTCATAACCACGAATGAGTAGTGTTACAGTTAAATTTTGTTGAGGTAGTGGCATCAGGTAGCAGAATTGGTTCGGCACGCCCAGGTAGCACATTTGCCGCTCCAAAGTGACAGCTGCGTTGTCACGTTTCGTGCGTTTTGAGGGTTTCCGTTGACCCTACGGAGGGGGAAGAGGGAAATGCTAAATTATACTTATGCGGATGTTTATGGGCGTTAGTCATCGAAGACTCTGGATTTTCGTGTCACACTTATAATTAAAAAGTTAATAGTTGATGAGTATTTATTATATTATATTCTTTTTTATTTATTTGAAAAATTTATTCTATGGAGGAAAAATTTAAATTTTAGTGTAAACAGTAATTGACTAGTCAATCTACTTTACAAAGATAATTCCGAGGGGATCGGCCGTCTCGCCATAGGCTGATGATGATGATGCTATAGCTGATGACAACTGCCTACTAAATTAGCAACAATTCTTTATTAATTATTTTAACGCATTGCCATATTTAGTTTAATAAAAGGATATACACTTCACCCCAATTTTATTTAAATTACCTATATAAACGTTCGCACACATAAATTAATTTGATCTTCATTATAATGTGTAAAAATATAATTTATAATTAAGAACCTGTTATAAAATATTTTAAAGCATGTTTATTTAATTACTGATTTATATTATAATGCGTTACAATATAATTTATAATTAGTAACACGTGTTATAAAATAATTTTAAAATATACCAAGTCAATTATTTATCTACATTATGAAGTGTTTATGCAGTGTTATAATATAATTTATAATTAGTAACACCGGCGTGTTATAAAATAATTTTAAAACATGTTAATTTAATTACTGGAATTACTATTCGCTACAGTAGGTAAGGTGACATCGCTCAGCAGGACAAATGGCTTGCGCTTAGTGTTGCCATACTTTAGATAAATACACGGACATTCCTAGTTATAAAATTATAAGTTTTGTATAAATCTAGACTATATATTAAAGTAAATGTAAGTGTGTATGTCGTTTATAGAATCGTAAATTGTGCATTTGATCTTGTGATGATCTTTAACAAAGTTATTGTGCATGGACCCAAAGGATTGTCTGATACAGGTTTTTAGAACTTCAAACCCTAAGGGGGTGAAATAGGGGGGCGAAGTTATTATTTATGTAATACAAATGGTATAATATATTATAGTACAACATTGTTCTTTTTTATGTTATGTGCAATAGTTATTTCAAACCTGAGCTTTCATAACACCATACATATTGTAACGAGAACGTATAACCTATTCCATGTGAAAAAAGTCCCATAATCCACTAGAAGCATGGCAACAGCGTAGACACACGCCATTGTAGATATAATCTCGAACACGTGTCAACAACTGAACGCTTTTTAAAGCTCGTTTAACTTAATCGTTGACACTGGCTCAGTGTGTTTTTAGACCACATCCCGACCATGCTGTTTATATGTCATTCCGCGTACACATTTACATAATACACTTTTATCCGACTGCGAATGTATGTTTAGTATGTCTTTTTATAGGGTAAGAGGAAATGAAGTATCGTTGCCCACAGACATCCGCAAATGTTTGCAGGCGTGTTGCCGGCCTTTCTTCTCTTCTTTTTATAGATTTAAAATTTGGTCATTTGGCCCGACGTTGTGGCGTTCGACGTTTGAAGAGAATAGACAGCCTTTAGAAAGATTGAGACTGACAAGGATAACTGAATTTTAAAAACCGTATTTTTTTCCTAATTATTTAATTTTATTCATGGTCCCTATATTGTCAGGAATTTTACACTGAATACGACTCGACGGTGACGGTATAATTTTCCCACCTCATCCTATAATCCCGAAATGCCAGTCTCGATTTACCCACCTTCTCACAACCACCTAACTTTAGCGCATAAAAATAGCAAAATAATTGACAAAAAAATCATTTAATTTTAATCAACACCGACGAATCACCGCAACATAATTTTCGTGCACGTAACACGGTCGGCCATTTTAAATTAATTATAACTATATATGCTCGGGTAATAAAAACTAATTACCTTATATATCACGATAAGCGTTTAATGAATATTTATTATATAAAAAAATGTAAATGATATATTAAGGGACGAAATACGCGTACCGTTAAACAATGAAATATTATGTTTTCGTCGTCGGATGTTTCATCCTAGGACAAAATATCGGTCTTGTAAAGCGGGAGAAATGTGTTTGAGTCTACACAGGGATGACACTATTTTTCATGAACAGCACGAGAAAACTGGCTCTCTTTTAGCCCCGGGATGAGAGAGAGTAAGAGAGACGAGAGAGAGACGTTGTGAACCGTGTGAAAGGTTTACACATCTTTCTCTATTGACAGGATCTAAAGTATAACTTTCAGACTTGGTAGGAGGAAAAAAACATTAACATATACTTTTACTGCATTTTTTTGAGTATTCGAGAAGTATGCTCTACAAGAAGGACAAAATGTAGCACTTCCTCCTGGCAGTGTTTTTTTATATCTCTTGGTATAAAAATGTCGATTGCTTGACGATAGTACCAACCGACGCCCATAGATATCCACATAACCCTGCCTTATCAATATGCCCTGCCCAATGACGTAACTTCCGGTGTTTCGCGAGAGAGTTCCCAAACGCTCCAGCCTGCTTCGGCAACAATGCCGCAACGACCTACTACGCAATTCGTCGCAATATAATAAACATTTAAATGCTGTTAAAGGGTCATAAAACATTTTAAACCAATCCACAAAGGCAGGTGTAACATTTCTATTAGCCACTAGCGGTATACATAAATTACATCAACCCTTTATAATAGTTGTATCCAGATATGATCGGCCCTTTTCCGTCGAGGTTAAATTAAACGAACATTTATATGTAGGTATTTTACGTACCTCCCGATTTTTATTTTTACATAAAAATACATAATTACGAAATGATGAAGTGTATGCGAGCGCTGATCCTCAATGACCTTAGTGAAAAAAACGTGATATTTTGAAAAAAAAAGTTATAAGTATTGCTGAAGGCTGTGGCATGTTTCATTACAACCTAGATGGACCTCGAGTGGTGCCTCTCGCTTACCTGATACCTCCATAAAGTGACCAAGACTATCACTTTGCGTCGGTGTCCTGTGAATGACAGATACCTCTCCGGTTGTCCATCCCAATTGGACTGCAATAAGGCACTACCTCAGTTACAATCTTTAAATTTATATTTAACTAGCTGCGCGCCGCGGTTTCACCCGCGTAAATTTCGATCCCGTGAAAGTATCGAGATAAAAAAAAGATATTGGCCGATTCTTAACCCTACCCGAAATGCACACAACATTTTATGAGAATCGGTCGAGCCGTATCTGAGGAGTATGATAACTAACATTGTAACACGAGAATCTATACTAATAATATAAGCCCGAAGAGTTTGTTTTTTGTTCTTTTGTTTGAACACTCTAATCTCTGGAACTGCTAGTCCGATTTGAAAAAATCTTTTAGAATTACTTAGTCCACCAAGTAAGGCTTTAGGCTACTCTTAAACCGACTGCGGTAAAAAAGGATTCAAGTAAACGAAATTCCGGACGTCCGCTAGTTTTATATACGTACAAGATATACGTGGAGTTGCCCACAGTTCATTTATCGGACTACGTCCTGTGGACACAAACGCTGCACTTCTTCCTACAACATATTCCTGTGGGACCTACGTGGAGCCACGCGTGCTGTAATCGTTCTCTCACTAGGTGTGGATGTTTGAGCTCGCGCTCAGATTATCCAATTGAGTTCAAATACCCGAGTGTGAACGGACTGAGTTGAAAGCGCATATGACTGTTGGCTTAGCAACTGGCTCATCTATGAAACGGATGACGGAACACGCATGGCCACCGGATTGGGCTAATTAATAATATGTGGATTTATCACTGAGTTAGCCCTGTGTTAAGTAAAACAAGGACATGTGTTAAGGGAACAATAATGAAAGATTCTTTAGATTATTTTATTTAATTATATCTTTAGATGAAGAAATTGTATGTAAATTAATCGTATGAGATATATCGAATGAAAATATCACCTTGAAGACATTTTAGGGTTAATTTGTTTAAATAAAGAAGCTTAATTTGTTGAGTTGAGTTGTTTTCGTCGTAAATTTCATCCAAAGATTCCACAATCTTTAGGTGAAATTTGTGACTCACACATTTATAATATTAACGAGTGTCGGCTAGCATTCCTTCTAATTACAAATCTTTTAACGAATTAATTTACCTCGGCTTTTATAACATACATAAATACCATTACACCGATTTTATCTTACTTTTAACAATTTATAATATCGCCTTTCCGCTCCAGCGTTTGTTATATATACCGTTTTTACGATAATATCTCGTACTTATAAGTTATTGTTAAATATATTATATGCGAGGCACCCGGCCGCGACGCTTTATATGTTGCCACTAATTACTTAATATAATAAGCGGTGCTTATCGTGTATATTTTTATCTAATCATCAACTACTACGCTACGCTATCTTGTAGATCATAACGGTCACGGGATTTAGTTTAGTTTTATGTTACTTGGATGGATTTTGGGCGTGATCATTTACCTAGAGGTGATCCTGCTCGTTTATACTTCCTTAGCTGACTTTTGGAATACAAGAGTATTCTCTTGTCTTCCAAAAGTTTCCAAGTACCTTTTTTACAAAATTTATTTCCAATAGAGGCATAAAGCTACTTACGAAATGATACATGCGGTTTGTAATTGAATGCTTTAATTCTGGGGGCATGTTGAGAAAGACCCATCTGCATAACCATAAATATTACAGATATGAATGTCGGAAATCGCCAAAATCTCTAGTCCATGTCCTTCTATGGTACAAAAGGCCCCACTAAAGTCCTTTTTATAATAAAATATCGGACAATAAAAACTCAAGCTATGGTGTATCGTTTTAAAACATCACAATTTACATATCGGACAAGATAAAGGTGTCGTCGGTAAAGTGTTGCCACCCTAGTCACAACAGGTGGCGTTCGGAACATCTTGAGCCGTTTTTTCACGTCACAAAACCCAATTAGTTGTGTCACACTTTTCTAACGCCCCCGATGTGTGACGGTAATGTAAATGCAAATCCCTTTTGGACAAGTGTTATAATTATGCATTGACGTGTTGATCGAAGTGTCATGATGTAACAAGATACGCGTTTTATAGGATTAAGTTTTTTGTTTTATATTATTTATTTAAGGTCGCAACTAACTTTAACTAGGGACATTAGCGACCACTATGGACTAACAATGTTGTACAATGTTAAAATAAATTATAATTAATGCGTCTTAAAAAATTACAGTATTTTTAACGTCGGATAAACATAAATTCAGTGTCTTATGCAAATTAACAGCACTTTAATGGTTTACATTACGACGAATATTAGTTCATCGATTGAGATCGGTGTGATGAGAACAGGATTAAGAAGTATTTTTATTGTGTGAAACAAAATTTTGTATAAAAAAAAATAAGACAGTGCAAATTTCTGTTAAAAATACGTAGTGAGGAGTGTGGAGTCGTTTAAGGTGTAGCAAGGAAAAGAAAAAAATACTCTCCTTCCGAAAAAGTATCATCATTTATTCCACCTAATGAAGCTATCAACAGCGTGGTAATTCAAAGTAGGTACCTACCTACTTATACTCAAAGGCCATGGTCAACTGAATTGTAGGAAATGGAATGGGCTTGGATGGATTAACAACAGCTACTGAGACGCTTTAACCCCTGCGATCACTTAAAAAACTGCCCGTTATTTAAAATTGTTAGAGTCAAATATACCCCACGACATAGCCGGGTTAATAAAACAGGGAAATAAAATAAAAAAGTGGTTAAATAAAAGCTGCAAAATACGCAACATAAGCAAGCATAATTCACAATTACATGCCTACCTAAATGTACTACGTATTATAGGCACTTATGTATTTAGGGTTACAGCTTAAAAGACACCCATCCCGATCTAACCCTCGCGTTGTGTGCCTAACCTAAC
>LUGF01026018.1:331135-350691 GCA_001625245.1 Calycopis cecrops
CGCCATAGCGTCCACGTAATCAGCGCATATAACAGCATTTTAAAATTAGAAATGGCGTTTAATTGCCCCCGTGCCCATCATGCGACATGCATGATTATTTCATTCATTAACCTGTCTAACAATGTAGCAAGTGGACAGGCACCGTGGGCCCACTTAACCACAATAATTGCCGGTCAATATAATAATAGAGGCTTCCACAAACACCGTGGCCGCTGCCAATCGATGGGTGACATGGTTCCGCATATCAAATTAAATCGTTTCGCCATCCCACCACAATAAACTGCCATCTACTCGACTAATTGTGTTATTGGCAGGCTAATTTGATGACTGGTGATTGAATTAGAAAAAAAAAGAAATAGAAGAGACAGAAAGCGATAAAGGAATCCATTCAGGCAATAAGTGAGAAGAAGAGGTTTGTTGGAGCTTTATCCAGCGGTCATATTATTAAAAAAATGTTTAACTCAATAGATAGATAATAGCAGAATGTAGAACTACGGAGAAGGCACAAAGATCTTGAAAAAATCTAGACACATTTAATATTAAAATGCAGACGGTTGCAAACAGAAAAAAAATACTGTAACTAACCCTACGACGTAGGGCCTACGTGTATTTCCAGAGAATATACTGATATAAAATTATATTTGCTGACATATAATCATTTATGTTAAACACATTATAAGACAAGATGCCAACGTACATTACAATGTTTAAAAAAAACAGTAAAATTGGCATAATATATTATTTTCCATAAGCAACAAGACCGCTATTCTACTTTTCACGTAGGTACGTAGACCTAAAGGTTTAGGTCCTACATATTTCGAGGTAGGTATGCTACTAATCCTACTTTACCACACACGCACCTTTATCATTTCAATTTAATAATCTATCTCCATCATCCATCAATCTAATCCACAAATTTCTGTCTATGACTCTCGCCCGGGTTAAAGAGCATATTCTGCACTTTTTATATTTGCAATATAACCAAAGACCCCAAAATTATAATACCAAAAAGCCCACAAAACAGGAACACCTTTTGATTCGGTGCTGCCGACCCTTATAATTGCCGCCGAATACCTTAAGCGTAGGAAGTGAGAGTAATTAATATTTTCGGTCCCCCCCAGGTTACGCAGCAAACAGACCACAATTACACAGACACAACGTAATAACTGGTATGAACAATAGCCAGGACGGCTTATTATAATTATTGTTTCGTGTATCCAAATTTTATAACAAAAAAGAGTGTGGATTCACTGGCAGAAGTGAAACTTCACTGGCAGGACCAACGTGACTTTAAAAGAATCTGTGTAAGTAGCCGGTGGCCCATGACGGTGGGAGGAGGAATGAGGGCAATGAATCAGCATAACCTCTATGATGTCTATAGGCGTCGGTAGTTAAGTAAATGACCCCTTCTGAATGAACTTCTCGTTTGCCCCATTATACTAAAAAAAAATTCAATTTATGAATACAAATATTATTATTATTATTATATTATTACAAATGACGAATTTAATGATAAATAGAACATTAAATAAGACAAGTTTCGAGCTGTAGATGACAGACATGTAAATCGTGGAATGAAAAGCTATTCTCTAGTTACCGTTAAAACTTAGCCGAAATACATTTACGCAAGATGTTATTGTCGCATGGCAGCGGTCGGCAACCTGCGGCCCGCGAAGGTCTAATAAATAAGTTATTGTGGAGGAGGACCAAATTAAAAAAAAAGTAAATTTGGCTTCTAGGGTGAATATCACAAATGCGGCCCACGATTGGTTTATTTTGCCACCTTTGCCTTTGCCCGTGCTAAAAGGTTGCCGACTACAATAACAACGGTGGAGGTGTGAAGTGTTGCTGGCGTCCGGTGTGTGTATCTGGTGACCCATTGAGGGGAAGGAGAAGGGCAACGTCTGCAAACTTCTACGTGGTTTATAGTCGATAGTGACCATAAGGCCTCGACTATTAGTTTTCCCTCTTACACTATTAAAATATACAAAAATAAGTCATACAAAATGTAGACCACTCGCCAGACTACAGAAGACAGTATCGAAGCGGGCGACGATCCTACTAATATAATAAACTCTTTTGTAATACGCATTCGGAACGGAGAAATGTTTACGTCGTTCTAATGGTGTTTACGAAATTTCCCAGTCAGACAACGATAGACTAAACATTGGACGATATTTTGTTGCGAATTGTTACACAAAATCTTATAATACTAATGCCAAAGTTTGTTTTTTTTTTTTTTTTGTTTATTTATTTAAAGTCGCTTAAACATCTAAGGTCATTAGTGACTTCTTAAATAACATTATAAAAATTAATTAGTTTTAAGAATTTTACAGTTGTTTCGGTATTGTTTAAACAATCTATGAAACATTTAGGTAAATCTAATTTCAATCTTTCGCTATTGTAAATTGGACATTCAATCAATATATGTTTAACAGATAAATCACAATTACATAAAATGCATTTCTTTTTAGGTTCCTTAGTTATAAGATGGATATGGGTTACATTGGTATGTCCTATTCTTAGTCTATTTAAAACTACCTCGTCTCGCCTGTTATTACATTGTAAATTATTCTTTTCAAAGTCACTTTTGAGTGAAGAAAATACTGAATTTGTATGAAAAATAGGCGCACGTATAGCGTAATTATTTATAGTCATATAAAACACATTATATCCTAAAGAAATTGATGCTTTGCTTTATGTGAGTGAAAACGTAGGTCACAGCTTGGTTATATTATGTATTTATACATACATTTATAGCTCAGGAGAATTAGAGAGCGAAAAAAGCAGTTACAGCGGATTTACTGTTACTCGGAGATCATATGAAGTCCTGCCCTGCACCTGATTTCTCTCTGGTTATGTCTGGCTGTCCCATTAGAATAGGGGAATGAGAGACTAGCGTGCGCTGGTGTGCGCACAATATGTCCCGGACAGTTAGGCAAAGATAAATACTGCGGAGTAGAAATTCGGCGATACTACCTAGGAATCTTAAAAAATTGTCTACTTCATATCTGAAAGGCCAGGAACGCCAAGTAAGTCCTCTTGTGTTGCGGATGTTTGTGGGCGTAAGATTAGCACAACAACAATCAATTGGTCCAACCACGCTTTTGCCTCCTATGGTATAAAAAATGGGCTAAGTATAGTTGCTATTTGCATTGGGCGTCGATCATTTATCATAAGGCGATACGGCTGTTCGTAAAAACAGATAAAAAAATTCTCATTCGCTATTGACCGGGCGTTGCTCAAAGCCTTAAAAAACGCCTTATTCGCTAAAACAATAACTAATACCGTATTTAGGGCTTAGATAGTGTAGTGTTATTAATGTTAAGATAATATTTTATCTTATCTGTACCGTTTCTTTGTGCATATTTCCGCCATTGGTGTTTACGTTGTATGGGCGGTTTTTTTTTTATCGCGTAGGAACGAGCAGTTCAAGTCTTTTGGACGCAGTCGACATCGAAATAACACCATTTATAAAAACAAATAAATTGTAATTCAAATAAGGAATAAGAGGAGATAGCTTAGTTATCAATGTGCTGAAAAACTATTGATCCTTTGAAATGTGATTGGCCAACAATCACATTTCAAAGGATCAATAGTTTTTTCTTAAAGTGTAGGAAGAAAACGCTCAATCGACGCCACGTCCTGTAATATCAACAGTAAAGTCGACAATAAAGATTCAGATACAGATTATCTTAAAAACATTACCTAACAAACAAACAAGGTTAGAAACTATATTTGTCACGTTATAATATTATATAGAATATAGATATAGACAAGCACTGACTGATAATGATGAAGAACGTCCTATAAAAATTTAAAAGAACACCGCGACTCAATATTACACAATAAAGACGAAAGTTATCTCGCTTTTCACAATTAGTCAACAAAAAGCGGCTATTCTCATTCTACTCGCCTAAGCCTGCGCACACAATTCGGTTTATAGTTTAAATTTAAAACAACACAGATAACGCGGTTTCTTATGAATTAAGGCTGAGTTTGTTTGTTCGTCGATTTCGTGTGACCGTCTCTGTGTAAATGTTTCCTATGTATTTGCCTGAAGACTATTAGCGCAATAGCAATGTTTAAGATAGATAAAGGTAATGAAGAAATATTAATTAAGGTAACTTATGTAGGCCAGGATCTTATGATGTTTGCCAATATGGAGTGCTAGCATATCAAAATAAAATAAAACTTTATTTGCAAGAATATAGTAAAGTAGCTATTACAATAATTGTGTTCAAGTAATTTTAAATTATGATAACATATTCTAACCCTTTCCGATGTTTGTAAAACTACTCTATTACAAGAAATTAGTTTACATAATATTAATTGAAATTAGTTTGTATAATTAAGTTCGCGTTTTATTTAATTGTTTGACAGATCCGACGTTTCAGAAGCTTCAGAAAAACCACTGGCCACTGGTGGACTTGTTCGTAGTCCAACCGTGATTATTGTTCCTATAAGGATATATCGGGTTTGTTAAATAACTAATATTTTGTGGTAGGCAATATCCAATAAAGTAGTTTTATTGTAATGTACATCGCGTAAACTTTATACATCGATTCTGTTTGTGAAGTACTTGATTCGGTCAAAGTGTGATGCAGATGTATTCATAAATAGGAGACAGACAGACACGCCCTTTGACTAAAGCATCGACAAATCAGTAACCCGAATATCCACTCGAAATATAATGAATTCGACACGTCAACTGCGTCGGATAGAACACGCAAATCATATTCGGTTGCGGTTATCACATAGACCGTTTAATATTGTATGAGCACAAGTAGCCTGGCTGGTTCGTCGACCGCACATGACACTTATTCGAATTTAAATTTCCGATACCCGCAGAACGTCCACCGGATCACTCATTCATGCAACGCGAAAATATCTTCCACTCACGACAAATTAGCGAGCGAATTGATATTTAATTTAGCTCTTCTTCATAATATACCTTTAGGTCTATAATTAGGGAGACATCGATGCCTACATTTGGAGGGAAAAGAGATGACAATTCATTTTTAAACTGATCGTAAGCCGAATCAGTTTAAAAATGAACTGTCATCTCTCCTAAGTCGACAATTCCAAAAATGCGGTTTAATTGTTTGATGCTCTATAGAACTCTTGTATGTAAATACTTAAAAGATATGGGGATTTTCCAACTCGTATAAATGTATGTGATCGTCTAATAAAACCTAAGACGATTTAAATAAGATGCCAAGTATATGTACCTATTAGAATCGTAGATAGAAGAAAGACAATTTGTAGATCGTCTTCCGACTTGGTATGTTCATACTAAGTTTTGGCCATAACTACATGCTTCATTCACCTTCTCATGAAAATAAGAAATTTGATCATTTTTGGAATCATTTATATTTATCTATGTACTAAATTCAATTTTGCAGAGATTCTGCTAAATATAATCTAAATCCCACAGTCAGATCATCTGTTTGAGAGATTTTTTTTTATAGCTTAGGAGGCAAACGAGAAGTTAGGTCACCTGATGTAAAGTGAACACCAACGCCCACAGACATCCGTACCACCAGAGGTAACTTTGAGGGAAGAATAAGTTATTTTCTTGAAGATCTTTTATTATTTACTATCTTATTCTTGAATAAGTTGATCGAGAGCTAACTAATTGAGAACAATCCTTCAAACAATCCTTATTACACAAGTGCAATATTAATAACATCCATATAATATATACAAAACGAACTCTATCTTACTTTAAGTGCCTATATGCAATGAATAAATAATTCTAAGGAAAACGACCAGATAATGACAGAAGGGAAAATACGCTTAGATCGTAATATGTCATAACTCACTATAGTTAACGAATAAAAGAAGTTATTGTAAAATAATCATTCAATGTTCTATTCATTTTATTTACAAGTTTTGTGTAAATCACATTAGATTTTATATAGCGTCGGTAGTCATGACAATGGTTCCGACTGCTCGTTTGCCCCCCTATACCAAAAAAAAAACTTACTGTTACAAAAAAAAATATTACTTAAAAGTAACAAAACATATATTGAAATCGCTAATCACAAGCTAATTGTCCAAATCGATTTCTAATGTCATGTTATAACTTATAACTTATAAATTGCGATCTAAATATAAAACATCCGCAGATTTAATTAGGCGCAATTATTGAACCGAACATGTAACACTTATTACATATTGTAAAGTCGGTAATGAATGAAGAACCAGTTCCTAATTAAAGTAAAGCATTGTAAAGTATTTGTTATAATTACAGCCAACTATATACGTATAGGTGCAGGACAAATCGTAACAAAGTCGACCGAATTTCACTACCGACCGGTTAACATCACGGCGTAGAAGGGAAAACGAGCAGTCGGAGCCATTTATCTACACAATTAACATCCCATCAGGTGACGGAGACAGGAGGAAGACAAGGCATCTATGTAACCTCTATTCGGATGTCTATGGGCATCCGTAGTCATCAAAGTCACCGACAGCTTACAGCCCCCTATGAAAACCGCCCAATGGTCAAGCGGATACTTACAAACATATCACTGCTATTAATACTACTCTAACATTAGACACTTCCATACACTTTTGTCACAATATTAAAAAATACAAAAACAAGATAAAAAAAAACTCTGTAATGTAAAAAATGTAAAAAAAATATGTAACGTAAAAAAAATCTCTCACATAATCAATAAGAAACTGAAAATGTTTTCTTCACATTAGTTTGTTAGTAATAAACGTACGTGCACACGTTTATGTCGGGCATGACGGAGAATTTAATTATAATTAAATTTCTACAACCGAGTACATTTATACAACAATATAAATATTCTTTTATAATTTCACGCTTATAAAAGAACTAATTAAATATGTAATATAAACACGATATGGTTTGTTGTTGATAACAATATATTGGTGAACCAGATTTGAGGAAAGTGAGTTTCGTTTGTGGAAAATTCCACAAGAAACAAGACGAGCAAACTTGCAATAAACGAATTATGTAATTATTTTGGTCGTTCATTAGAAAATCATCTGTTCTTTATAGAGATTTCGTTTGCTCCCTAAACGTACAGTCGGAGCAATTTTCATGGCCGACGCCCATAGACATCCGTATAGGGCTACACAGATGCGCTGCCCTCCTTCCTCCTTCCCAAACACTCGGCCACATACTTACCGCACGAAACGCGACAGCACAGCAGTCACTTTACGCCTGTGCCGTGTAAGCGAGAGGTGCCTCCCCATTCATCTCACGCATGCAGTATCTACAGCTCTTACTAAGCTGTAGGTGTAGTGGTGGGTGCATTAATATTATGAGGTGGGTACAGTATTATTTGTCTCTAGATTTTATACATTATATTTTATATATTAAACGCATATTTTTATAGATTACGACTTCAACAGTCTTTGCAGAGATTTTTTTTGATTTCCAAAAAAAAATATTGATTCATTAAAGTCTTAACGTAAACTTTAAGGTCATCGGAGTGAAACTGTGAATATCTCGGTTTTTTTATAAAATAAGGAGGTGCAGCATCCTTTGGACTCCACCGACGCAGACTGCCATAGAAATCTGCATAAGTCGCACGCAGACATGTTGCCATTATTCCTTCTTTCCTCCAATAGGCTAGTAACTCACAAACTATCCGATTTCGAGCGCAACGAAGTCACTTTGCGGCGTCATATCAACGAAAGGTTGCCGGCACACAACCTGACGCGACAGCACAGCTATCACAATGTATAAGGGGATAAACGAGCAGTCGGAGCCCTTTTCATTTTTAATTTAGATTGAGCATTGATGGTTTTTCAGCTGTTCTACGAAAAATAATTGCATCAGTCATGCACCGTGTCAGACATATGACCAGCAGTATTTTGGAAATGTTTGTTGAAAATTTTGAGAGTCCTATCTGGAAATATTGGACGAAGGTTCATGTTTATTTGTAAAAAACTTGTAATGTTATACCTATAACTGTACTACTAACATATTATTAAGCTATATACTAACAACATATGTATGTGAATCTGAAATAAACGATTATTATTATTATTATCACGACTACCGATGCCCATAGACGCATAGTTTATACAGATCTGTTGCCCTCCTTCCTCCACTTCATGGATTACTGACCACTGTTAATCTACGAGAAATTTTAAACGATGAATAAATTTTGAAAACCACCTAACATCAAAGACGAACGTAAAACACATTAGATGGCGCTTTCTGGTCAATATTGCTGCAGATGAAATTACGCAGTCTCCACAACTTATAAATTGATTGATTGCTACCTATTAAGAGCCGTCACAGCCGCATGGGGTGTATTGTCTTCAATATTAATTTCAGTCGAATGACAATTAATGTTATAGACATTTTCATCTATTCAGTCTCAATTTTGTATAATTGTAGCCAGTAGGAGCTCAAGAAACAATATAGTATGTATATCTTACGGAATGTCTCTATTTATTTGATTTGATTTTAGTTATTGAAATTTCTCTCAGTGAAACTCTATTAAATCTCTAAAAAGAAACTAAAAATTGTGAACGATATTCGTATTTTTAATGGTACAAGAGGGCAAACTAGCATTTTCATGCCCACCTGCCAAGTGCCACCAGCTACTTACACACCGCACAAAACGCGACAGCACAACTGTCACTTTACACCGGTATCATGTAAGCGAGAGGTACCTCCCCTGTCGTGCCGGCCCAATTCGGCTGCATGCATGGCACTACCTCTTACTAACTTCAGATGACCTAACTCCTTTGCAATAAAATCCATAGTTCTTTCGTACGCTGAACCGTAATCATGGTTAGGTCGTAAAGATAATGTTAATAATTATATTCGCCATGGCGTGATTCAGTGGCCGATATATTTTTGTGAATAAGCGGCGTGACCTAAGACGGTGACGTCACGTTCACGCCAATTTGCGCTCATTCCGGTAAGACTGTTAAGTGGCAGATGAATGCCAGACTTGGCTAATTTTAATATGTATGAATGTATTTAGCTGGTGGCCCATGGAGGGAGGGGGGAGGAGGGCAACGTAAACTCTACGTGGGATGTCTATGGGCATCGGTAGTCCGATGGTCTGACTGCTCGTTTACCAGGTCCAGCAAGGGCTTGACTCGCTATAGAGGTGCAGCTACCCACAAAGATCTACTGCCAGATCCTAGGGTGCCGTAGTGGGGGGTAATGTATCTGTTCACTGACATAAGTCGCTACATAAAATTGCTCTCAAAAATTCAAACGATTGCTCAAAAACTGCTAACATCTTGTAACTCAAATAAGCTATTAATTACAGTTTGCATGTTCTTATTTCAGGCAAAACCTATAGAACACAGATTTTTTTGCAAAGATCTACGGAAAAAAATAAATCTGGTATCAAGACATATTTGTCTTTTTATTTACATCTCTACATCTACAACTTAGATCATTTAGATCATTTCATTTACATTTTATTCATTTTATCATTTCATTCACTTTAATACCTATGATTTAA
Organism: Calycopis cecrops; assembly: GCA_001625245.1. Taxonomy (NCBI): domain Eukaryota; kingdom Metazoa; phylum Arthropoda; class Insecta; order Lepidoptera; family Lycaenidae; genus Calycopis; species Calycopis cecrops. The sequence continues at coordinate 340,612 of LUGF01026018.1, forward strand.
AAACATCTAAATCTGTAAGTCCATTAGAAATCGGTAAAATAAAATACACTTTCGCCACAACAAAGATGAGAAAGAAGCAAATATAAACAATAAAAATTCCATGACTTTGTGTGCCGTTCAAAGAGTGGATTCACCCAAGGGTCACTGTTAATGGGCTTAATTAAATGCACTTAACCCGTCCGCTGCTCTTCATCAGTTTTAACTCCTATACCTTTGGTTTAAGATTGATAATTGTATTAGCGGTGTACTGCGCTTACGCTGCTTTGTTTTGAACGCGTTATATTGAATTTAATTTTATGAATTAATAAAGAAAATGGAAACTTATCTGGTTTACAAATGTATGATGACGTATATGAATATTCGTATCAGTTTAAGGATAAATACACATTCTAATTCATTCAAAATGGGTGTTGAACAGTTTTTGAAGGTTCCAGAAGACTAGACTTTTAGAGTATTAGAGTGTTTTACGACAAAAAAATAATACAGCGCACGAAGAGTAAACGAGTACTTACATTAAAGCTAGGCACGAAATGACGTCATTAGTACACGGGTGGGTTTCTCGACTAACTGTTAACTTATATTTAAATTTCACCAATTTTTAGTATTTGTTATAGCGGCAACAGGAACACATTGTTTGTGACAATTTCAACTGTACAGCTATCGCAGTTCTTGTGATACAGCCTGGCTACAGACAGACAAATGCCTCGAAGTCTTAGTACCTTTTCATCATTTGGGTCTACGTCGGGTCGGTCTACGGAACGCTAGAAATGTGTTTTACAACAATCAGCAAATGCGTTTCAGCCTGAAAGTGAAATATCGGTCAGCTTGTCGATATCGACGATGGATCGGATGTTTATGGGTGGTTTCTAATAACTTAACTGCAGGTGTGCGGACACCGACCGGGCCGTACAAAACCTATCTCTCAACCTCTCAATATCCTCGTATTGCTAGTAGTCATTGCCTAAAGTGGAGTGTCCACTTTAGACAATTTTACAAAAGTGGATTCTCCACTTTGGGCAATTTCACAAAAGGCCATCGGTAGGACAACACAAAAAGAACTTTAAATTAATTAATTAAAGACTAATTTTGAATAAAACTAACTACTAATATGAGTTCGTAACGGTTATTTTGTGTTATAACAAGAACAATAACATCTTTAGGCCAGTTCTCAATTGAAGTATGTTATTGTTTTAGGAAAATTAGTTAAATATCACATGAATAACAACTTAATCGATATTTATGATAATTAACTAATTTTCCTCTTTTTACTTTAAGATCTGTAAGAAGCAGTCAGTTTGCACTAAGTCAAAACTGGTCATTGCAACAGGGAAGGCACAGTTCTTACAAATTTATTTGAAGATATGCCATCGGGTTTAGTGCAATTGTCCGAATAGGAGGACGAATAATGCCTCTACATAGTACAGGTTATGCAGAGGTTTGTGAGCTATTAAAGATTACGATTGTTTTTAGCAAGGGTTAAACGCCCAGATCAAGCTAGAAAAGCATAAGAAAACTTATGCATAACAATTACTTTAATGCAGAGGGGCTTCCCTTCCGATTCCTGGGCAATCTCCGTGTTTAATAAGACACCGGAAACACACAAGCCACAATCACGCGACATCATAGCCGGCACTTAACGTCGGTATCGTGTGAGCGAGAGGCACCTCCCCGTCGTGACGGCCCGTTTCCGTCGCGGTACAGTACAGCACCACCTCTCGCTTCGCTTCTCCATAAAGTCTTCGACCATTGCACTCTATTATACTTCAGAATGGTGTTTAATACCACCACATTAATACCAAATAGGACGTAAAGTTCTGGTTACGATATGCCATTTGGCGGTTTGCGTTTGAAGTAACCATAAAATTTTACTTTCATTAGATTCTCACTGAATCCGTGTATTGTGCAAGAGGTACTGCCGTGCTGCATTGCGGCCGAAATGGGCCTGCACCTGCGTGGAAGTACCCCTCAGTGACAGCAGCGGATCGTCAGTTCTCACTGGCCCAACTGGGGAAGAGGAGGGGATGTATAAAAATTGTGAGACTCAGACTGCTTGTTTGCTGCCGATTCATTATATCCCCTGCATGCGTACACTCGTAAATAAGAATGTGCCTTTTTTAACGAATGTCTATGTAGCGAATTCTCTGCCTCGCATATAACTGTCTTGCAGCAAAATTGAGCCGACACGCCATAGAGGACATAATACTACCAAGGGCTCCGATAGTCCAAAGGGGCCCGAATATCGCATTGGTGCGACTGGGGCCCCCTCGGACGCATAGGTGCACAGAGTTCCATATAGATATTGTGATAGAGATAGATATTGTGGGCCGCCATACTATGAATTTGCCACGAAAACACTATAGTCACACAGACCATGGTTGTTTTGGGGCACGCTTCCTTCGTAACAGTCTTGAAGTCACATTAAGTTAAGCTTCTCTATGTAGAGATACGTGGCCTCTATATTATGAATTTGCCACGCGAACAACAGTCACACCACGGTTATTTTTGGGCACACTTCCTTGATAACAGACTTGAAGTCACATTAACTTAAGCTTCTCTATACAAAGAAACGGGGCCCCCGTACTATGAATTTGCCACGCGAAGAACGGTCACACTATGGTTATTTTTGGGGCACGTTACCTTCATAACCGACTTTAATTCACATTAAGTTAAGCTTCTCTATACAGAGAAACGGGGCCCCCATACTATGAATTTGCCACGCGAACAACGGTCACACCACGGTTGTTTTTGCGCATGCTTCCTTCATAACCGACTTGAAGTCACATTAAGTTAAGCTTCTCTATACAGAGAAATGGGGCCCCCATAGATACTATGAATTTGCAACGCGACCAATAGTCACATCTTGGTTGTTTTTGGGCACGCTACCTTCATAACAGATTTGAAAACAAAATAATTTGAGCTTCTCTATATAGAGAAATGGGGGCCCCATAGGTACTATGAATTTGCCACGCGAACAATAGTCACAACATGATTGTTTTTGGGCACGCTACCTTCATAACCGACCTGAAGTCACATTAAGTTAAGCCTCTCAAAATAGAGAAACAGGGCCCCCGTACTATTAATTTGCCAACAACAATACAGTCACACCATGGTAGTTTTTGGGCACACTTGCTCCATAACCGACTTCAAGTCCCATTATGTTAAGCTTGTCTATATTGAGAGCCAGATTAGAATGGGGCCCCCGTTCTATGAATTAGCCACGTGCACAATAGTCACACCACGGTTGTTTTCGGGCACGCTTCCTTCATAACCGACTTGAAGTCAAAAAGCATAAGAATGCATTATAAACTTCATTGTATATTTCAATACAATGAAAACTCTAATGAATACCATTATCGTTTGGCATAAGTAATCGTTTTATATTTTTTTTTAACATTTTTAATTACGGACGTTAATTGAAATTCGATTTGCACGTGTTTCTTCACGGTAATATTGCTTTTCTGTATTTATGTTTATACACAGGCGAAACAATCTACTATATAGAATACCAACGATATACGTAGATATGAATTAGCTTGATTAGATTAGTAATAACGTTACAATATTACTGGGCAATATAATAACGCAGTTATACCGCGCTAATCTAGTCCTAGTAAGTGTAGTAGAACTTGTGTTACAAGTACTAGACAACGGAAATATATTTTATCTATATCTGTACGAAACTTCATACATGTACATTTAGTAATTTATGTATACATGTACAAATTCTAGAATTTATATAAGTACGATTTTTATCTCAATTCACCCCTTATTTTTTACTTATTTTCGAAGGCGCTAATTATTTCTATTGTTCCATTTTCAATCTGTGCATAAAATATATTTCTATATCTCAGTAAATACTGGCACATTGGACGCATAAATAGAGAATGCATGCAAGAAAAAAGTAAAAAAGATCCAAATTCAAACAACGCGTACATTCACTTATCTATGCTTATTGCATTGCTAATTGTCCCAGAACAATATCCTTTTGTTAAAAGAAAGACCTAGTTTTCGCTAATACAAAATTACATTTGCCAAGAATATTATAGAACAATGGTCTTGATTTAAACCGTTTTATATTAACAAAGTACCTTAGGTTGTTGTGAAACCGTCCGTACAGTTGAGTACAAAAGCGACCATTATATTTTTAATTCTGATTAAATTTGATTAAAAATTTCTGATTAAATTTGTTGCGAGTCCCGAAACAGATTTAGCTTTTCCCTCGGGTTATCTGCAATCATATCAAATGTTCATAGTGGTTGCTACCAATCCTGTCGACACAGGAGTAGCAGCGGTGGAAACGAATGATGGGCCAAAGCCCACCATTTTTTTTGTTTCTTTTTAATTAAACAAATGAGACTTTCACTAGACCTGTACCTAATTTTATAGTTAGTATTATAAAATTAGTAGGAATTGTATTTTTCCATATTACGTTAATAAAATACATAGCTGCATTGTGATTTTCCATTTAGGCTAATATGATATATGCATCAAAATTACTCCAGCCATACTTTAAAGCATATTATTAATGTCCATTTTTAAACCCGGATGATGTATATCGTACGTACGTAGTTTCTTAGATGCTTTTTAAAGTTATGACGTAATTTGTCAATATGAAAAATAAGTAGAGATGTCGATAAGAATATAAGTTACTGATTTGACTAGCTTCCGCCCGCAGCTTTGCCATCGTTTATTTCGGACTTCAAAAATGGAGTTATAATACATATAAACCTTCCTCTTGAATCACTCTATCTAATAAAAATAACCCCATCAAAATTGCGTAATTTTAAAGATCTAAGCATAAAGACAAAGACGGCGGAAAGCGGCTTTGTTCGTTTTATACTATGTAGTGAAAATATTCCGTTATTCATATCTAACATGTAGCCATATAACAAAATTAGTCAATAGAACAGATCTCTAATTTTTACCGCTGTGATATGCTCTACATAGGTACCTCAATCGGCGATAAGAGATCCCTGTCCCCTGGTCAAATATTATCATGAAGCGTTCAGTTCTACACTACTAAAAACTAATATAGGTAGATTAAGCATGCAGGATATAATAGCAAAATATGCACATACAAAAAAACTTATAATAATTTGACTAAATAAAAATAAAAATTTAAAATTTCGGGATAAAAATAATCCCACGTATTAATCCAAGTTATCCTCTACGTGTGTGCCAAATTTCATGAAATACGATTTAGCAGTTTCTGCGTGAACGAGCGAACAAACAAACATACAAACACAAATTTTTGAATAAATTCAAAATTATTAATTATAAATAAATTTCTTCATTTGAGTTCTTTATGTCTTTCTTTATTAGAATTCTAAAAAAGATAAAGTCTAATTTTTCTTTGCTGTAAGCAAAATCAAACAAGTTATTCAGAAAACTGCCACAAAAAATACTTAAACAGCACATCTAACGATTTATTCTAACGAGAAAAGTTTATATTAACCAGGAAAAGATATTAAACTTGATAAACAACTTTAAATTAACTTTGATATTAAAAAGGCTTGACGACATCGGCTACTCTTAGTCGGGACATGTAATTGTCACTCGAATCTAAAACATATTACCGATGTTTACAGAAAGGACATGAGAAAGTAACTTATGATTACTATAATTATAATTGCAAAAAAAAAATATTTTTAATTGGTAAAATATTTTTTTTATAAATCGCAGCTTGAAATTATGCTACGACAAGTGCAAAGCGACAAGCTTTTTAATATATCGATAGTGGCTCATAAGCATGTTGTACACTTTAATAAATTTATTTAAACATATTACAGATATTTACAGAAAGTACCTACATGAAAAAGTACCTAACTTGAATGGTAATTTTATAATTAAACTTTGTAAAAAAGATTAGTATTTTTTTTACAAAAATTTATTTTTTTTAATTCGCGGTGTGACATTATGCTAGGTTGTCATGTTTTGACATATCGACAATGGCCCATAAGCATGATTTGCCCACTTTAACGTGTTAATTTGTGATACATAAAAAATCTTCATTAGAAACCCAAAAACACCCAAAAAAATTCTCAAATATGGATTCTCATGGGAGAAGAAATATATTTTATAAGAGCTTTCTCTAACATCACGTTTTCTTATAAGGTTTAAGATTTTTTTTTCTTTATTAGGTTCGTTGACTTTCGTCAGTTATTTTTTTAAATTACTCTCTCTTTTTAGACGGGTGAAGCCTGATAATCATGAATGCACAAATGTATGCGATATCGTAAGAATTTTATTTTAAGTATTCTCCTGTCTTATTTTCGTACAGTCGTGAGTTCGCTAAAGGGGCAGGCAAAGAGAACTGATTCTAAACTCAGTTAAACTACAATGCTTCGCAACAAAGAAACTGATAAAATATATTCGCATAATTATTGTCTCGAGTTACTTTTTTTTTCAACTCACGGAAAGTTTGTGCGAAAGATCGAAACTTACGCTGAAAGTTTTTATGATATCGAAACTTACGCGGACGAAACATCGGGCGCAGCTAGTTATTTATATATTTTTTTTTATTCATCTCATTCTCACAAATAATTTTTCCGAGTCCATTTTCCTGAATTTTCTTATTCATATTTCTTATTTCTTTAATGCTTATAACTTTAAGATTCGATATTATGTATTTTTATAGTATAAGGGAGCAAACGAGCAGTCGAAGTTATGTTCATAACTATCGACGCCCATAAACAGCCGCGTAGAGCTACATATGCGTTGCCCTCCTTCCTACTTCCCACTCAATGGGCCACCGGCTACTTACACATCGAGATCTAAAATTATCCAAAACATACTCCCCGTATGTGTTTATTTCGTTTAACGCTAGCCGCATAAGTGTAAAACAACCTCGCAAAGGAACTGATGCCGAAATGAGAACGCCCAACGACAACAAACAGTATTTAAAATTAGTCAACTATATAGTAGTTCTACGAATTGTCTTTAGTCTTTAGTTGTTTTTAGGCTCGGGAGTACTTTAAAGTGACTACGTCAAAGGCCTTAACCCCCGATTTATAAATACGACTCCTGAGTCACAGGGCTGGAGGCTGTGGCAAAGGCCAATGGCATTGAGTTTGAGTTTGTTTCGCCGGTTCTTCTCAGGACGGGGCTAGGATTGAACGGGTGGTAGATTTAATTGTTGACGTACAAAAAGTAATTCCTGTATTTCTATTTTGAATAAAAAGTTTTTCATTTCATTTCATTTCATTAAGCGTTATATCTAGATAGTTATTTCTATTGGAAACTGCTAAAATGTGTCAAAATTCAACTTTCGCGTTTATTCAATAATTTCTAAGCCTATGAAAACTATTCAATAGAACTTTTTTAATGTCATTACTTCAGTTAATAATAGTTGTTAATCGATAAAAAGATTACATTTTTTTTAAGTTTTATTTTCTCCTGTTTATTTTTATGCACATTTACGCCTGTTCAAAAGGAGACCCTAACCGATCTGTGCAACTATAAGATAGGTTTTAAAAAATAAAACAGACAAATTAAATTATTATAAAAGGCGCTAAGCGGGCCGGTTTGGGTTCAAAAAGCCAAAAAAAAAAGTCCAAATGTGACGACGCTTCAGTACCTACCGCTGAACATCCGATCAAGAAGAAGTGGACAGTATATTGAACTAACTGTGCCCGGCGTTTTTAGCGGCATAAGAAAAATCCTACAGACATATTTTTTTCGGAAATAAATAATATTTATAAGACTTTTTATAAGGATTTTTTTTTTAATTTTTCGCAAATTATTCTCGTTTGGAATCTATATACAATAAATGCCTCGACCATAGCAAAAATTCCAAACAAAAAATCAAATAATCAATACTTTTAGTGTGTAAGTACAAACTTCGCATTTTTAAAATAACAAAGTTGGATGGGATTGTCCCTAGCTCAGGTTCACTAGTGCGAAATCGTGATGGTACATTTTTAATGAAGATCAAGTCAACTGAATTAATTCTCTTGATTAACTAATTGAACAATTGGGAAGTTTAAAATTTACTAATCAGCTATTTATTAATTTTGCATCTATCGGAATTTTAAACGAGTTAAAATGGTTTTCACATAAGTAATTTGTCACTTTAAATTTTTATTTGCATTTCCTTTTAATATTTAAAATAATTAATTAATTATATTATATGAGATTCATATTTTATTTCAACTACTCCTTGCTTTGTTGTTGTTTGTTTAAAAAAATAAGATATTAATAATAGCTTAATTTGTACATTGTCTTAATTAATTAATAAAATGTTTCTTATTAATGAAAAACTATGAGCCTTTTATTTAACTTTATTATAATATGACTTGAGTTTTGCAAAAAATATAAGTGCGAGATTCGGGTATTTATTTAATTACGAATTAAAACGACGCTGCGAGAAAGAAAAGGGTTCGGAGAGGGCACCTGTGTTTGCACACTTGTGCACAGATCTCAACCCGCGTTGAGGCGGCATTGTCAAGATTGGCCGCAGTAGCCGAAATTGTGCCGCGAACTGAAATAACGCATTTCATTTACTAACTGGCTATTATATCTAATTTAGTTGTTTATTAATTTCTGACTACAAATAAAGGAAACATTTAAGCAACCTTTTTCTCTTGTTTTATTACTAAGCAATAAATAAAGCCTGCCTATATAGATCTAAGGCCTTGTGTATAAGCGTATGCCGTAACGTAGGAACGCAATATTAAAATATAAATGATACGGTATTTGTGGAGGCAATAAGTTTATATTGGGCTATTTCGTGTTTTATTAGGTATTTTTATACGAATATTTTATAGGCATAAAAGTCGATTCTGTGCGAAATAAGCAATAAAAATATCGCCGTTTCGATTACAACCTCTACCTATTTGTGCTTAAAGTAAATTCGTTGTACATTTTTTGTTAATAAGCCATCTCAATAGGGATAGAGATATTAATTTAATGGTTGTTATATTTATATTATATTATTAAAAAAGAACTTTACATCATTGCAATTTTAATTTATGTTAATTATTGTTTTAGCCAGTGTACATTATTAATATTTAATTATTTAGTGATATGCAAATATTTTTTATACCTTTATTACATAAATTTATTAATTGTGGTGTCGATGTATATAAATATATTTATTTATGATGTTTGATGGCTATATGTCAATAATAATTATATTGCATGTTATTTTTTTTTGATAGTTGTAAAATAATTTATACACATGTTTGCCCTTTTTCTCGGAATTTGCTCAATTATGTAGGTGCCTAACTATTCGCGCGCTGTTTGTAACGTTTTTTATTAAACTATCGTAAATATTTTTAAATAAAAAAATAATCTGACTAAATCAATATTATAGTATGTACCTATTTTTTGTACTGTAAATTATGTATTTTGTACATAAATAAGAATCTACTAATTATAACGCAAGTATTAAAACAATTAACAAAATTAAGAGCATATGAGCTAAATATAAAATGCCTCCTCCAAGCGAACACAAACAGTTTCTTTCATCCCTGTCACAATGAGCGACGAGACAATATAACAATATCCTAGTCTTACGAAACAGCTGAGCTTCCCGCCGACTGATAACAAGCGAAATTGGATCTTAACGCGCCCGACATAAGTTCCAAATACGAGCCGCCGCTTCCTGAATAAATATGCAACCTTAAGTAGTTACCAGAACTATTGAAGCCAGGTCTTGACGACTCGTGATTTGACAACGTATCATTATGGAAGTGTATCATGCACGCAAAGGACCCGTTCCGGCAGACGGAAACACAAAATCGATGTAGATATTATAATACGCCACTCACACACACAACGGATATGTAAATGGGACATAAGCCACTATAAAGCGTCATAAAACTTGCTAACATTGTAAACAATAAAGCTTGGGGAGGGTTTCAGCTGCACTAAGAATCACATGCGGTACGAAATTAAAGCGACGCAAAGTTTGCGCGCAAACGGCGGGAAAAGTTTTAGAGCGCGGGGGTTGGGGAGGGACTTGGGACTTACCCGTTCCTCCTCGCGTATCATCTCGGCGATGCCCGGCCGGATGTCCACGTCCTCTCCATGTAGAGCGATGGGCGCCGGGGCGTCGGGCGGCGGCAGTAAGTCCGTGCT
>LUGF01026018.1:351369-366476 GCA_001625245.1 Calycopis cecrops
GCCCCCGCGCGCCCGCACGCCGCCGCACGCCCGCACGCACGCCCGCACGCCGCGTGCATCGACCGCACGGCGCCCGCGCAACATCGCCATTCATTATACTTTAATTTATTATAATTATGTTTTAAATATTATAACATTATAATATATTAAAATATACAAAAGAATGTTTATAAATACCAAAGTGACTTCGTTTGCTGATTACCGTTTCACACCTAAACTGATTAACGAATTTTCATAAAATTTGTTGTATACATAGATGTTACCCTAAAAATAAGTACAGGGTGCTTTTTAACGGACTAGGGCAAATCAGAGAAATGTTTTTTTTTTAATAGCACAAACTTAGCAGTTGGATAAGGCTAATATTAGGTAGGTACACCTACAAAAGCATTGTACAGTCCGGGACTGAACACCTTGAGAATTGCTTTTGGGAGGATTAATACAGATATATTTAATACACTAAAGTTTATTACGATAATTGACACCTCTTATTGATTAATGCTTAAATGAGTTGCGCGTTGTTAATGCTGATGGTTGATTGCGACATTATTGCGAACTGATTTGGTTATTACGTAAAAGTTTATATATAGTGTTTGACAGATTTGATGATTTAACAATTGGTTGCTGCGTTATGTAATAATGTACGTGGACCGTACAAGCATCGAATAAAAGAATGGTATTTTTTTCGTTTTCTTTTTTTTTTACCAAAAATTTATTTCTATTATTTTCGCCACACAACTTCGCTATTTAATTATAATACTATTTGTATATTATTATTACATAATTATAACATTGTAACATGTATTTTATGATAATTGGTATAATAAAAACACATTAGCCTTGTAAATTGATTTTTTAACGTCATTTCGAGCTATGAGTCAGTCTCGCGTGACGAAATGCCTTACCTATTTATTATTAGATACCTACACTAGTATAATGTCTAATTATTAATAATAATATACCTACCTATTTAGCTACTTTTTATGTTATATAACTGGTAATGGCGAACAATATTTATTCATGATTTACATTTTAGGTACCTAGGTAGGCAGCCTACGTAACTTTGGGAAGCTTGTTTTAGTAGTTAATTAGTTCATTATTATCATCATCAGTACCGAACCATCTCCTGCTAGATATGACCTATGTCATCTTTCATCAACGCCAAGAACGCAGCTCCGCTTGCATCCAACCTGGGTCGGTTCGGAGATCATAGTTAACCTGAGTAAGAGATAGTGAAATGCTGTGTTGCTGCCAAATTGGACCGACGTCTTTCGTTCACACGACTGCCTTGAAAGTATTGGCTATGCTATCGCGTTTTGAAGAGTTTGTGTATCTTCATGTGCGGATATTATAAACATTGACATCAGTAGTCTGTAGTCGTCAAATGGTTTCGATTGCAAGCCTTTGATTTAAAAACGTGGTTAAAAGAAGCCAGGTAGGGATGTTGGGATTAAATTTTTTCTACTTTTAATGGCACGATCGGCATTTAATACCTACCTAGGTACTAGGAGTATTAGGAGTACCTAGGTAGGTTATATATGGTATTATATATATATATATATATATAATATGGTGCACAGCTGCTGAACTGTGCCTGAAAGATTTCGTTTTATTTTCCTTTTTCTTTTTTCTTACCTCACTCGCGTGACGCGTGAGTCGGTTCATCCCCAGATTCCAACCCAAGGGCAGAACTCAAAAACAAGAACAGAAATATCTCATTCTACCTTATTTCCTGGGCTCCAAATGATGCCTTAGTTAGGGTCCTATTTACATATGCACATCTAGGTGTGCATAGGCGTAACTTTTTAATGCACTGCGGCCACGAAATCGCATCGCAAAAATTCACCCTTCATTATTGTAGCAAATAGGTACATTTGACTTTGTATTGAAGTCTCTTAGTCTCTTTTGTAGTTTACATGTACTTTTAATTATTTATTATAATTAGTTAAATCTACTAAGTTTTTAGTAAAACTTTCACAAAATTCTATTCACCTACTCTGTACCAGCGTGACCTCACATTGTGCACGAAAGGCGGCAGCACGCATTTCTTGCAGTTTTTCAGATTCCAGGTGGCTAAGAAGGCCCAATGAAGGGGCCCAGTACACAACAAAACCTTAACATAGAAACGTACACTTACCTACCTATTCTCACGATAGATATTTAAGGATGTATCTTTGTCATCAGGTGATTCGAATGTGAGTTTGTCTGTGTTGTGTCTTCTATAATGCGCGCTCATTTTTCCCTACGTGGGTACCTACCTACGCTTAGATCTGGTTATATCTCCCCCTTAAGATGCTGCCGCCTTGTCGTGGTAGGGGGATAGCGTGCCTCTGTGATACCGGACAGGCTTGGGGGAGAAGCCCAGACAAAGAGCAGGTCGGCACGAGGTCTTCCATCCGATCCTCTGAATCGGCAGAGGGCACGCCGATTTGTAACAATTGGGAAACACTGGTTTAGATTTAACGATAGAGGGCGTTAAAATATTAAAACAACGATTAGAGCTAACATAGACCGTACAGATTCATCATTATCTTTCTGTTGATATAATATTTTTAGCGTTTCTGTGTAATCAAAGTTGCATTGCAATTCTTTTTTATAGTGTGAAGGAGAAGTCGGCGTCTTGAGACTGACGACGCCCATATATATCCGCACGATAGCTATGCAGATTCGTTATCATTCTTTACTGCTGCCTCCCAATGGGCAATTTACAAACCGCACGAAACCCATGGCTGTCACTTTTCGGCAGTAGGTAGGTAGGTAAGTCGCTTTTCATTCGACAAATCTTAATTTTCATATATAAATTGCGATATCCTTACAGGTTACGAATCATACATTTTATAATACTCGATAATACTTACGAAAATAGAATATAATTCAGAAGAAAATCTCTACAACCTGCACAATTTTTAGCGATTTCATGTTTTTACACGTTTCTTAATGCTCCATTTTCACGACTACCAACATACCTATGGAAAATTAATTTAGCCGTATCGAACCGAGATCACCAAGTTCGTTCAACAGATACGCCATGGGTGCACTGAAGATCTCAATGAAATCTAAAGGTTAAAGCTACGTTCGTTATTTTTCGAGCTTTACTTAACTAAAAAGCCACTTGGCTTCCGTTGTGTGGTTGTAACAGTAAGTGAGTACCTAACTTCGTGTAATTGTGTATTTTATGGTATAAGTAGAGTGGCAAACGAGCCATCGATGCCATTTTCATGACTACCGACGCCCTTATACCTAACTACTCTTTTTTTCTTATCTTTTTTCTTTTTTTTCTATCCTATATGATGCCTTCTTTGACCCCCAAACGCTTCAAATAACCCTTTAGCACATATCTGACCGCGAGATAACTCTATCGTGCCGAATTTGCTCTTGCTAAAATTTCTAGACTTTAGCAACTTTGAAAAAGAGCACCTACAGAATAATGTTATTTGCCTCTAAACGCGTGGACCATGGTTTCTGAGTGCTCGCTCCCTTGTTACATGTAATGGGTCTTTGAAAGCTAAAAGCGAAGGCCTAACAGATATGGTGTGGTCAGGTGTACTTTGCTGTGTATCTGACGCATTCACTATCGATCCATTTAGTTATGGATAAATCCGGTTGGTAATATTATATTATCTCTATCTGCTCTACATCTATATATCTCTGTATCTATATAATAAAACTGTAGAAGGCGTCATTCTGTCTGTAAGTTCATGAAATTCTTGTGTCACTATGCTAGTTACCATAGTTGGTAAATAACATAGTGTAATAATATAAATAACATACTATCGGGTAGGTCTGAGAATCGGTCAACGTATATTTTTTTATCTCAACATCTCCACGGGATTGAAGGTTACGGGGGTGAAACCGCGGAGCGCACCTAGTCTATAGGTATACCTATATAAAACTCAAACGTGACATAACCATCTATCAACGCACAGCCCAAACCACTGGACGGATCAAGCTGAAATTTGGCATCCAGGTAGATGTTACGACGTAGGCATCCGCTAATAAAGGATTTTTAGAAATTCAACCCCTAAGGGGGTGAAATAGGGTGTTGAAGTTTATATGGATTTCTTAAAAATTAAACGCGGGTATAAAATCTCGTGTTGTTGGTTACCATACTCCTCCGATACGGCTGGATCGATTTTCATGAAATTTTGAGTACATATTGGGTAGGTCTGAGAATCAGCCAACATCTATTTTTTATCTCGATATTTCCACGGGGTGGAAATTTATGCGAGTGGAACCGGGTAGCGCAGTTACTACATAAAATAACATTAGAAATTAGAGATAATTATATTTTTTTTTAGTAATGCATATGCATGCAGCCGAATAGGGCCGGCATGATCGGGATATGCAGGTGCGGTGTGTAGCCGGTGGCCCATGGATGGGGTCGAGGACGAAGGGCAACACATATGTATAAACTATATTCGTATGTCTGTGAGCGTCTATGAAAATGGTCCGGCTGTTCGTTTGCCCCATTATACTAGGTATAGAACAATTCTATAATTCTTACTTCCATGAGGACTTTTTACATTTAAATGACCTTCCGTGAAGGTTGGATTTCGATTTTAACTAAGCATCAAGTTTTTTTCATGTTCTTAGTTCATTTAGAAAGAAAGAAAGAAAGATTCATTTATTTGTGATACACAAAACATTACCCACATTAACAACTAGCTTACAAGTGATTTTTGTTTACACACACACACACATTTTTTGTCACAAATTGGTACCAACTCAGCGTATGTGATTTTAAATCATCACTGATCTTCCATTGGAGTCATTTGGTGAGATCACGAAGCAGTTACACATTAAAATAACAAAAAACAAATATAAAAGTTTATCACAACAATTTAACATTATCAGATATCAGCCAGTTCAGTCTAAAATCAAAGTACTAAACCTTGCCAAGTTTTAGTCGGATTTTGACCTTTAATTGGTCTTAAACAAACGCGTGTGTTTGAAACTGTTTTGAAGGATTTTATCGCGACGTTTCAGATGCTTCTCGAAATAGGTTTTTTAGAAGTGCCATTGCCGCATTACAGCAAAATTGGGCGCGTGTTTAGATTCTACCACATACGGACGGGAATGGAAATTGAAGGTTGATCATAAGAATGAAAGACATGGGACATGGGTTATTTACACACTCCTAACGTTGGGGTTCATTGGAAGAAGCCTAGCCTATCTAGCGGTGAATCGGTGAGGGCTACTGCTGATGATAATTCTGATGGAGGACCAGGAGGATCAGTCCAGGTTTTTTATAGTATAAGACCGACCGACCGACCATTGACATCCGCACAGACATACAGATGCGTTGCCCTGCATCCTCCTCCCACCTCCATAGACCACCGGCTTACACACCGCACGAAACTCGACAGCGATCCAGGCCTCAAGCAACTATAAATAAAGTTTCGTTTTAAAATCCATTTCAATTAGACAGTCAAAGTAAATTTATCATCATCACCAGCCTCGTCCACAGTTGGACTTAAGCTTGTAATACGATATTCACGTAAAAATGAGGTTACCCGCTTTGCAGTGAAAATAAAATTGCTAGTGAACCTGTTGAATTGCAAATTATTTATCTTAAACTGAGTTATACTTTTCGTATATTTACGCGAATGTTGCTCATGATTAAGATTCTTTAAACGGATTCTGTCGCGTTTGATACAAAATATTAACTTCAAGGTTCTGTCATATTCTGCAAGTAGATATTTTGTATCAAACGCGATAGAATCCGTTTAAAGAATCTTAATCATTAAACTGAGTTACAATAGAATACGGATAGTCTGTTTATGAAAAGAATGCTGTTTTCAATATTCTATCTATCGAAATATTTGCTGCTTTTCTTCTTCTTCTATTCGAATTATGTTAAAATTACTCTAGTTCACTAAATTAGAAAAGTAGAGAGAGATAGAGTAGTGTACAAAATCTAAGACTGAGTAATAGTAAGAGGTAGCATGCGTGCAGGCAGCCTATTTAGCCCGGATTGACCGGGGTACCTCTGACAGGTGTAATTTGTCTCGTGCGGTGTGTAAGCAACCTGTCAGATGGAAGGGGAAGGAGGGCAACGCATCTGTATAACCTCTATGGGAGGCAGTGGTCATGAAAATGGCACTGACTTCTTGTTTGCCCCCTTATACAATAATAAAAAATATGGGTAAGTAAAACCATGTAATAACTAGCATGATACAAATATTGGTCGCCGTACACTTAACAACTCGGAAAGGGATCGTAACCGTATCACCTCGAGCCGGTCAGTTCTTTGTTTGAAACTTCATACTGCAACGCACACTAATGGGAAACGTAACGTAATCGTATCGTCTTCGCTTTTCTAGGCGAGGCGTTTAAGATCCATATCCGTGTTGATTAGTGATAGATAGACTATTCTATTTCGAGTGCCTATAAAACAGGTACAGTCGGCATCGAAAATTAAAAATCTAGATTTTTATATCCCAATTTCAATAAGAAAAAACATGTCTAAAATAAATCTTCGGGTTCTTGTTCATGTTCATGT
The DNA here is from genome assembly GCA_001625245.1 of Calycopis cecrops. NCBI lineage: Eukaryota > Metazoa > Arthropoda > Insecta > Lepidoptera > Lycaenidae > Calycopis > Calycopis cecrops. Next base: position 357,869 of record LUGF01026018.1, read on the forward strand.
CGCTATGTCATGTTAATAATAACATGACATCGTGACATGTGTCATCACAGTCCACCCGTGATCATGGTGGCTGTAAAAAGTCGGGCTTGTAAAATAATAAAAAAACATGATTAAATCCGTTAGTTATGTTTTTAAAATAATGTAATGATACCTACTAGTTGTTCTTGGAGTTTTGTATCTTCAGTTATAGATCGGGCACACTGTATGTTCTAAAATCTAGACCTAGGCAGAGTCAGCAAAAGCAGATGGTTTTTGGTGTTGACTCTACTGTATGTACTATAAGAAAGGTCGAATCGAAATCGATGCATTACAGATTGCTTTGGGCTAGGCTAATAAAAACCAAAGAGCGCATTCTATTTTGTAGAGTCATATTTGATCGACAACTGCATTGAGGTTATAAAGTTGCGTTGCCCCCTCCTCTTCCTCTCTCCATGGGCCTCCGGCGACAGTTTGTACAAGCGAAAGGCACCTCCCCGGTCGTTTCCATCACCATCACCATCAGCAGACGTCCACTGCTGGACACATACCTCGGAGGTAGCAGATATCTATAAATAGTGTTGTCCACTTTTCACTTTTTCTATCGACAAATTACCAACACTACAAGTCCAACTACGACCAAGTCCTGTACACGATAATCATTGCCTCGCAACTCCCATAATGATGGCCACCGCTGGCTATTACCTTGTTTTCCGCGTCAATAAGCATAATTACAACCTTTCCAAGATGCCTGCTCGTGGCGTATACTCTTAATTATTTACGGTATTTATACCTAGTGTTTAGTAAGCGATAGCCAACAATCTACGTCCATAACACGTGATACACTTCGCGTGGCATCTAGGACGGACAGAATACGAAGCGTACTTTGCCGGTAAACCAGCTTGCTGCGTTGGATATAGTCGTAATTTAATTAAATTGTGTTAATTCTGAAGGTAGCAACTTGGATTAAAAGCCTTTTTTGCAGTTAGTAGGATATACAGCTTGGCAAAAAAGAGTCTGACGCAATGACAGCGGGAACTAAAGTTTGGTGGCAGCACTAACGTACTTGGCAACTCTAGTACATATTGTGTAAACAGTGCTCATATGCAAGTTGCTTTCATAGCTTTTTTTAAGTTCTCAACGATCGTATCTTATCTCATATTAGCTGTTATAAATTAATAATATATGAATAAGGTATCAAACAGTATCGACATGTAGTATTTCGGGTTGCCAGTGATAAAAAATAAGCGCCCACCGCACTCTTTTTTGCCAAGCTGTACGAATTGTGCTTCATGTCACCTGTACTCATGAAAAACCATTTCTATATCCAGGTGTTTGTTAGTGAAAAATTGTGAAAAAATATAGCAATCTTTATATATAAAAACTAGCAGCGCCACGCGGTTTCATCCGTTTAACCCGCGTACACAAGCGTTATGGACTAACTAACACTGAAAGAATTTTTCAATTTGGACTAGTAGTCCCAAAGATTGTCGCGTTCAAACAAACAAACTCTTCAGTTTTATAATATTAGTATAGATGAATGTTTGTTATGTTCTTTATATAATCGTAAACTATACATTTGATCATGTAACGAGCTTTAGCAAAGTTGTTATGGATGATGATGCCCGGGAAGGTTTCTGAGTTCGATCGACCAATTTTCGACAGATGGCACCACGCGTAGCAACACACGCAGGGTTCATCTAATTTTTTATATAGTATGAGCCAATGAGTATTCGGTCCCGATTTCATGACTACCAACGTCCGTACACATCCGCATAAAGGTTATACAGATGCGTTACCCTTCTTCCTCCTCTCCCCTCCATGGATCACCGGCTACATATACACCGCACGAAACGCGACAGCACAACTGTTACTTTACAACTATATCGTATAAGTGAGGGGTACCTCCCCGGTCTTGCTGGCCCATTTCGAATACATGCTTGCATCTCTTACTGGTGACGCCAATCTATATTAGGACAATGAGTGGGCGACAGTGTACATCCAAGCCGAATAGAATGGAGGAGTAACTATAGAGTTAAAGATCTCTGAGTAGTCATTAGCACAAAATCCATTAGTTTTTTTTTTTTATGGTATAAGGGGGCAAACGAGCAGTTGTAGCCATTTTCATGACTACCGACGCCCATAGACATCTGCATAGAGACATACAGATGCGCTGCCCCCCTTTCTCCTCCCACCTCCATGGGCCACCAGCTACTTACACACCGCAAGCAACGCGACACAGCTTTCACTACACCCGTCTCGTGTAAGCGAGAGGTACCTCCCCGGTCGTGCCGGCCCAATTCGGCTGCATGCAAGCATGCAGCGTGGCACTACCTCTTACTATTTATTTGAAATTGACTCCAGCGACGCATACATGAACACATTGAAAATAGAATAAGATGCATAAGAAAGTGTGTGCCTTAGACCACATAACTGAAGTAAAACTTTATTGATTTAATTCACAAATTTATTACCGTAGTTACGTTGACATCTCATGTCATATGTTATTTAATTTTGAATACAAAAAGCTTCACTTAAATCGAACTTGAATTTTGAATTAGAATGACAACTTCCATTGGCCTCGCCCGATGTGTTTTTTTTTTAAGTTAGACTATGCTAACAGGCTGAAGGCCCAGTGCAGCTTCATCTGTATGAGAGGCGAGTGCCCTAAGGTAGCTCGAGCCTCTGTAAACATTCCCGATGTGTGATTTTTTGTAACGCTCTCGCCAACTTATTCCCCAGGTCAAGCGCGCGTATAGAAGTTTTACTTTGAAAATGCTAGTGCACCCTTATAGCTGATACGTATTATAAATATATAATATATAAATTATTATAAATAATAGTTGTAAGAAAAAAAAATAAGTACCTAAAGTACTGTGATATTAGAAACAAACCAATGATAGTCATGCTAGTAAATCACATTAAACAATAGGTATAACAATACATATAGAGGCGTGCGTCAAATATAGCTGGCAATACATAGGTAGAGACGAAATGAACATGCGTTTGTAACATTAAATTGTTCTAGGAAAACCAGTTGGCCGTGTTTGCACAGGGCATATAAAATATACATCGGCCCTCGGCGAGCGGTCAACAAATAACCAGCCGACCGCGGCCTAGGCGACGGGTAGACACGGCAGTTGTATTAAATACTAACCGCCCCGGCTTCTCGGTCACTATCGATCTATTAATAGTAGTCGTGGTTTATTTCAGTATATTATAATCACGATATTTCAGAAGCTTTGGTTTTTCCATGGTTGCAGGTGGATTGAGATAACAGATGTTCTGATGTAGTTTATTGAAAGCACCCAGAGATTTACAATACCTTGGTTTTATAGTAAATCGGGGACAATATGCCATTTTAATGGTGAAAGATTTTCTTAAATTGGCTCAGTCGATTCTCTTTTAAAGATATTATTGTACATAAGAGCTCTAATAAATGTGATCTAATATTAAATTCAAATAATATTTATAAAGAAAATAGACCGACTACGTAAATATTGATGGAGTTATCATTTTTCAAAAAGTTTTCAAAAATAAATAAATAAATAAAATAATTGTGTAGCTGAAAATTATGTTTAATGACATGTTTTAAATGTTTAATGGCATGTTTGTTTTAATGAACGTCAAAACAGTTAATCTTTCTTATTTCATGTCCAGCCTACATTATGAAGTCGTCTCAAAAAATCATCCCCTTTTTTCGTCGTCAATGCTATAATAATGGAAATAAATTATTTATGCTTTATTGTTACTCTAGTTGGGCGGATATAAATGTGATTTGATGAGAAATGCTTTACTATTAATTTAACTCTACGTTTGTGCTAATCGGTATTAGGTATAGTCCTATTACAGAATACAGAATAGGGCTAACGTATGTCGACAAGGTGTCATTACTTATTACCTTTTGGGGACGTTGTTTGGGGAGCTTGCACATTGTACAATATTGGTAATACTTACCCCCTCCTCGCCTAGACATGGTTAACCTGTTTGGGGACTTCGTTTAGGGCCTGTCTTGGCAACTTCCTTCCACGTTACAATCAATTTGCTAGCACACTAGTTCATTAACTTGCGATGCATAATATATTGGGAAGATACAGCAGAAAGTAGAATATACAATAAATTATAACAAGAGTATCACAATATAGCTTTATAGAGGTCATTGAGTACTATTTCATAGACTCATAATGCATAGAAAAATTTAACTTCAATTTTAATTCCGATGAGTTATCAAAATTCCATGCGTAGTGCTCGCTACAACCGCTACAAAAATAAACTATGTATTTGCAATTTCAGGACCTTGGATTCAGTGCGTTGATGTCTGACAATGCCAGTCAATTTATCACCGTACGTTTATCACATCAAACTAACTAAAGGTAGTAGTAGCCTAAGGCGGTAGAATTTTTTACGAATCCATTCTCAAAAATATTTTTTTAAGTGTCAAGTCTGAAAGTGTACAGCTCTATGGACGGGTGGGATAATATTCTTGGTAGGTATACTTAATGCCAAATATTTTAATAGTTTCACTTGTACAAATATATTTAATTATACATTTAAGTGTTGTTGGACCACCGGAGTTGTTATTGTGATACACACAATACACGTTAACTATTACCTGTTTTTTTATAAAACATGTGATATATTACCAGTGTTAAGAGTACCTAGATACGAACTTGACCTCAAATCTACCTCTCAAATCTTGAAATTTACTGGAATCCAAGAGGTATGCAGAGAACGCCATTACAGCATTGCAAACACATCGGTCCAGCGCGACCCGGGAAGTTCTTCTCTCACATAATACCGTTGTCGAGTAAGGGTGTGTTTTCGTGTTTCGTTCAGATTTTGAGATTGTGTGTTCGATTAGATATGGACGGTTTTTTTTTTTTTTTTTTTTTTATGGTATAGGAGGGCAAACGAGCAATTGTAGCCATTTTCATGACTACCGACGCCCATAGACATCTGCATAGACTACAGGTGCGCTGCCCCCCTTTCTCCTCCCACCTCCGTGGACCACCGGCTACTTACACACCGCACGAAACGCAACAGCACAGCTGTCACTTCACGCCGGTCTCGTGTAAGCGAGAGGTACCTCCCCGGTCGTGCCGGCCCAATTCAGCTGCATGCAAGCATGCAGCTTGGCACTACCTCTTACTAAATCATCTTGATCGACTCATCTTGATCACTTCTGACTAAAGGCATTAGTAATCACATAAAGACTTATACGGTCACCGCGCTCTTATCAATTCGGGAAGGGATCGTAACCGCCGTTCAGTATTCTTTGCGTGAAACTCCATACTGCAACGCACACTAATGGGAAGCGTAACGTAATCGCCTCGCCTTGAAAAGCGGAGGCGTTACGTTTACGTTCCCTTTTCGAGTTGGTAAGTGTGCGGCGACCATTAAGCTACTCGATTGCATCTCTATCGCAAAAAGAAACCAGTCAACCTTAAAATCAGCATTTAACAAATAAACAAAGATTCATAAACTTTATTTTTTTAATTTTCACTTTTTTTTATTTTTAGTACTTATTTTTCAGTCACATACGCGTGAGGTGAAGGCTATTTACAGCTCATTGTGCAGTTTTATAGGATATCTAACTGAACGCCTATTTATCTCACCAAAAAACAAAACCTAACTAACAACAATAATGACTTAACGGCATAACATGTCATGACTAGGTAACATGAGCCGAAATTTCATCGTAAAAATGCTGAAAATTGAGTTATTAGTTCATAACGCATGTACCACTTGTAAGCATGTTCATTATCAAATTCCTTACAAATTGATTAGACAATTTTAATTTAGCTTGTGATCTAACAAATAGCACACTGACCATGTCCTTATCAGTACAGCAATAAGGTTCAAATCGCAACGGATATGAGAATATATTAAACCCGCAACAATAGGGCTGTCAGTTTTTAGTTTTTATCGATAAAGCCTTCTTCTCCATCTTTGTAGGCATGTGTAATTTTACAATGTATTTAGAAAATGCAAATGAAGCTGTTCTGCTCAAAGAAAGCCCATGAATGAACGGGACAGCTCATCGCTTATGCTTTCGCCGTTAACAAGAAATAAAATGCAAAATTGACATTACACATGATTGGTTTAATAGAGCAGTGTATACGAAGACAAGGCTTATACTAGAGCATGCTCCATAGCTGACGAGCGACAGATTCAGTAAGACGTAATCTATGTAAATGAACATGATAGGTTTCCATTCCTTAGAAAGATTTCACACATTTTAATATCCGACGCGTAGAATTTTTATTTTTCTTAGGTATATAAAGTATTTAAGGGTCATAAATTTATTTAAAGTACCCATTCTTCTATTTATAGTTGGTTAAATTTATGGTAATGGGTTTTGCGGTAATTTCATAATGGACTCAAAAATCCTTACGCACAAGCTATACACATAGACTGTATAGGCCCAGGAAACAAGAAATGGTACGATGGGAAACCTACATCCATAGATATGCGCACAATTATGACATGTCGATTCTTGTCCATTCATACTTTAGAAAATCGTAGAAATTATAGATTGCCGTACTTACCTCATCCATAATTGTTCTTGATGTTTGTGTATTCAAAATAAGTACCCTGACTACATTACCTACTGAAAACTGAGGAAGTAGAAAAATGATTTCACTATTTACTTAAGATTGCTTTTTGTATATTATATTCTACTTTATGTAAAATATTAGTAGTAGTAAATTATTTATTTTAAAAATTTAGTAAAAGAATAAATATATAGTTATAATTATTTTTCACACGACAACCCTAATGGAAAGCCACGAATAAACATTGTTGTTCTAAATCAAAATCCAACCATAAAACTCCATTTTTTCCATTACTTTACATCTCTCATAAAAGTATGTGGCGACAAGCCACGGTCACGCAAGGGTCATCAAATTAAACAGCCGCATAAAATGCTCAAAATCCTAATCTGCAGTTCCACCACACGTTATTAATTAAGTGATAAAAATGTCATAGGTAAATTAGCATGTTTATGGGTGCTCGCTTTGTAGATTAGTTCGCGCAGCGCCATCTCTTGTCGGGCGGCGGAACTGACGCATTATCTGAATGTTTTTATTTCAAACTGTTTTAGAATTAAATTTATAAACACTTTACTTTTAGGGTGTATTTTTAACAATTAATTAAGTTTTAACAACTACTAAATTCCAATAAGTTAATTAGTTTATTACTTACTAGCCGCAAGTATTGTGTGCGCGCGTTGCTACGCTACCAATAGATATGTCAGCATAGACTATCATAGCAATAATATTGCTCATTGATATGATAGTGGCGCCATCTGTCGAAAATTGGTCGTAATAACGTAGAAATCTTCGTGGGTGCATTCAGAACAACTTTACTAAAGATCATCACATTCTCAAATGCATTAAGCATTACGATTCTAGAAAGTAGGTACATACAGACAAACATTCTTTTTTTTATATATAGATAATGCATTTTTGTTTCAGTATTTCCATTGTTTGTGAAACAATGGAAATACTGAAACGAAATTTCAACCCAATCGGTCAAGGCGTTTAGTAGTTGTCATACCTACAGCAGCGCCACCTACCAGATCCAATTGCATTTTAAGCATCCAGGAAACCATCGAAATACGTATATAAATTTTTAACCCAATCAGTTCAGCCGTTTATGACCCGTTTTCCCATGGGAATGAAGCATTTTCCCGTGGTAAAATAGCCTATGTTAATCTGTAATGTAGCATTCAAATGGTGAAAGAATTTTGAAATCGGTCCAGTACTTTCGGAGCCTATTCGTTACATACAATCACACACACTCACAAACACACAAACAAATCTTTCCTCTTTATTTATGTATTAGTAAATATTAGTTTAAAAGGTGATTGTTGTTTAAAAGTGTTAGAGGCTTCGTTGATGTGTTAACTTTTGGATAATTGTGTGTTATCTAATATGTTACTCTATTCCTCTGTATGTGAAGTCTCTTAAAACACACCCTAATAGCGTTTTCGTAGGCAGTCGTTCCTTCAGGCCAGTGTTATGTGAAACTTCTTTAGTTGTGTATGTTCTAGGTCCTATACAGCTACTTTAGTACCTACCCAGATTCTGAAAATAAAATATACAATTTTGTTGATGTAGAGTACGGCGGAATTGCTAGGCCCTATTGGTCTCTCGATCTCTATTTTCTAATTAGCGTATCAAAACGAAAAAAAAAATTGTAGGGGGTGATCTTCGTAAATACTGAACCAGTCGTGGATTTTTTATTTTCCCTTTTTTCACTAACAGAAAGCAACACTATTCAGTACCAGCAGCCTGTATTTTATTACCTACACTATGCCCAGTGATTTCACCTGCATCAAATCGTAAGGTAACCATTCATTGTTAACGCTCACCGAAGGGCTTACAAGTCGCCTATTATTACATAAATTATTATGACATTCTATTTTCTTATTACATAGTTGCTTACACATTATTAAACGATCGTTTTTATTAAGTATAAGAAAACAAACGACCATCTTCATGCGTAGAAAGTCGCATAGACCGTACACAGATGCGTTGGTCTTATTCCACCTTCCACCTCCATGGACCATCGGCTACTTGCAATGCACGAAACGCGACAGCACAGCATTTTACGCCGGTATTATGTAACA
>LUGF01026018.1:368818-387072 GCA_001625245.1 Calycopis cecrops
AAACCTAAGTCTCTGATTCGGGTACAAAATAGCATCTACTATACTTATTGTTCGAATTCGAGGATGATTTCGGCCAAAGCTCTGTCGATGACAGGGCCGGCTTCGGCATTCATTGAAGGAATATTAAATCTGACTATAGATAGATAATCTCCGCAATCTAAATGCGGTCGAGATTCGACCAGAGCCTATTGCCGTGGGGACACCGAATTAATTAATCAGGATCTCACATGTGAGGTTGTGAGTTTAATTATGATTCTTCATAGCAAAGATATAGAGACAGAGATGGAGTTATATGGAGCAGTTAAAAGGAGAAATAAACGTTGTCTTACGGAGAAGTGAGAATCTGGCGAAGAAACTGGCGAATGCCATGAGTTGCACAGAGAAGAGCCTGGCTCTTGAACTAATGTTTGTGTTTATGAAGCAAACACTACGCCATTATTTCACTCTCATATACGAGAAGAAAATTTGTTCAAGCAGTAGTGCCGCTAAGTTTACTAAAATGTCATAATTTTAGTAAAGTAGACTCAGCTTCATGCCGCTAACTTTACTAAAATTATGACATTTTATAGATAACATTAATAATAAAAATAAAAAATAGAAGAAATAAATTAAAAAGTTAGGGGCTTTGACAGTTCTGCAACAGTTCTGCAAAATGTAATTTAATTTTATGTTTAATTTAGTCGAATTGACAATTAATGTAACACTTAAATTTAACAATATAAACTATTGACTTAATGTAGGTAATTTAAATTCTATGTAATATTAATTTAAACACTTAGCCTTAAATTAAAATATTTGCATGTCGCTACGTTCGACGAAACATGTTGTAATTCTCTATTATTTAGCATCTGTATTGTACAATGTTTCTAGCAAATAAAATATTATTGTTATCATTAAACTGAACGTTACACGTTACCATGGCAACAAGTAATTATGACTTAAGCCGACTGTAGTGAGGTGCCCGATATTTTATTTTACTTAAATCTTCATCATCCTAAGGACGTCCACAGCTGAAGCTGAGCCCTGTTGTCACGGTTACGAGCTCCTCGTCATTACTTATATACTTTCCCATAAAAAAAGATGCACGTAGAGCTACTAAGGTACTCTTATCGAATCTGAATCTCTTTTGATTTTACGTTTGATTTTCGCTTAACGCGTGCATATGTGTGTATAAACAATTAGAACCAAATTTATATAGCCGAACACAATACTATTATGAAATAGACAAACGAATTTGCGAAAGGAGATGGGCATTTCTGGGCCTATTTTTTTTTTCTTTTTATACTATTTTTTAATTAACGGTAAGAATTTGGGACATTTAATCATTTATCTATTTGAAATTAGCAACCTAACCTAACCGCAATCTGAAGAAACAGAAATCACAAAAAGTGTGCTTTACAAAATAATGTAATCAATAAAACTATTACTAATCGATTTGTGTGAATGATTTAAAAAACATGCGAGTTTGTAAGTACTGAGTACAAGTGTGTGTTGATTGCAAAAGATTAATTCAATCATAATCATAATATCAAATGAATATAATATGTCATAATATTAACCGAAAATGGCTCGACACTCAAAGAATTTGAGTGACAGTATTATTAACATTTACAACTGACAGCTAACATTATATAATTTAATATAATTACGGCTACCAAAAATCTGTGATTTTAGTGTTATCTCATTGACATTTATTTCTCTAGTCGTGGTGGCTCGGAGGATAAGGATGCGACCTCGTTAACAAAAGGCGCGGAATCAAAGCCTAGCACAAAATGAGTACCATGCCACACGATGCGGTGCGGCGCCGCACCGCAGGTCATCTCGCCGGACTACCGACCACACGGTGAGTGCGGCGCCGCAACGTTTTGCGGCAACGTAGCAGCGACGGAGCTTCAGCACGGCATTCTGACGACAGTCTGTATTAAAAAATGGATCGGGAAAGACGTGTGTTGCTGCTATTATTACTTCGCCACCGACGCAACCGACGACGACGTACGACGCCGCAATACAAACACCCCTCCCCGCCTCGTCTCGATTCCGACGCGCGTGCGGTGCAGCGCCGGAGCGCACCGGACGGCGCCGTGTGCCATACCATACATTTTTATAAGTAGGAAACCGGAGCGGCACCGGTCAGGCGCCGCACCGCCGCCGTACCGCATCGTGTGGCATGGCTCTGACTATTTCAAACTACAACGCAGTTGGCTAAAGTAGTGATCAATGCTCGTTCCAGCTCTTCATCAGAAGAGACCTTTGCCTCACATTCAAATATGAACCTCAATTGCCTATTTAAAAAATGTCATTTACTCGTATAAATGTTAACTATTACACCACGTAGTAACAAACCCTTTTACTAAATTTATTATTATATATTATTATTATCTAAATATCTCTCTTTTCTCTTATTACCAAAATCCGCAAAACAGTATAATATTTTTTAAGTATCGATTGACTCAACTTTAATATTATTACAATCTGGGCCCTAGATTGTATAAAAGTGTATCCATCTCCTTCAAATATGATTATGAACTGATGCGGGTACATCATACAGCAATATGCCATTGGTATCTTGACATTATTACGATGAAAAATATCGTACTAAGAAAATTTCTTATTCTTCGTCTGTAATGTATATAACTGGACATCAGGATGAGGTGTGGTGTTAGTGTTAGCGTAAATATTTTATACCCACGACGCGACGCAATGGACATGATAAAGCAAAAGAGATTATTGAAGGCAAGGGCAGCAAAGTAATGTAGGTACTGTATTCTGTACATTACTTTGCTGTTCTTGTACACCGTATTGTACTTTGGACTGTGTAATGCGCATGGATGTAAGTTGTTGTAAGAAATGTAAATTAAACGTATTTATATATTATATATATATATATATATTTAAAAAAAACATAAATATTCATTTTATACAGAAAATTTATTTTGATAATAAAAAATGAAAACTGGCACGATACTTCCTTTCCCTTGCTGCAACTTTTTTATACAACATGCCACAGACCACAGTACGTAGTAATAATCTATGTTGGTCTATGTATTTATTATAATAGACCATTTTACAAATAAATTATGTTAAATTTGTAAATTATTAACGTACGGGTCCGATTAACTCGTTTCGAATATCGGCTTAAAATTTCATGGAGATAGATTTTATTTTAGCAAACAGTTGAAGACCTGTGGAGTTCACACTAAATTAATCCACGTGATCACGGATTGTTGTTAAAAAATAAAATACTTGATAAATGTGTTGGATTTACTGTAACTACGGCTAGCCACTTAAACTTCGGTGCAGCTCTTCTTTTGGCTGACTATTCTATATAGACAAGGAGTCCCCTCTTTATTTTAGTAAAGGTCATAAATTAGTCATGATGTGTCATTAGTTGTTCAGTATTTCTATGATTTTTTTTTTAAATTTATATGAATATTTTATTACGTTATAATTATTCTTAGCATGGCGTATCGTATCGGGTAGTTGTGCGAAAGTAACACGATCTCGCGACTGCATATATATGTTAACTGACATTAATTATTGATATACATTAGTGACTAAGTCGCGTCTAGTCGCAGCATTCAGCTCCTAAAAATCTGTTAATTCACCGGTCTGGGGCTGTGTCTAAAAGACTCGTGTGTACTGTCCTCGTACTCGTCGAGCCTTATGTCATTAATTGGCGAATGAAAGTGGAACTCCAGTTTTACTTGTCTTTTAAAGACATTCCACTCCATCAATTACACGCATTCTAAAGACGGTTACACAAGCCGCATTCGTTATTGTATAGAATGCCTAAATCATGTATAAAATAAATAATAGTTCATACAAAGCCTACACGTATTTTATGTTCTATACATATCCTAGGCATTGCATAAAAACATACATATAAATCACCACTTTTATACAGATATACTATAAAAAATATACGCTAACGCTTAACTCAAAATCCCGCTGCAACTCGCGCCACCAGCCAACACAACTTCGCTGTCGTCCCACCTAGACTTTAACATTTCATTCCATAAAGCATTTTAATGGAAAATCGATGATATAATTCAATTACTAGGCGGCACGAGAGCTACAAATCCGTTTCTTTTTCTTTTCAACAGAAAACATTGTCTTGCAAAAACTGGATAACATTTTATCGTCTCATTTCAGTCGCCATTGATGAGTTGCATATATGTATAAAAGAAGTTTTTTCAAAACGTATTGTTGCGTCACAGCCGAAAGTAGCGTGATTGAAAATTAATTTTATTGAGGTCTAACGAGCAATCGGAGAATAACAACTACCAAGGTCAATTACATTCCGTACATACAGATGCCTTGCCGTCTTCACACCACCTGACCACCGGTAGCATAGCAACACTTAGGTATATGGCGCCATCGTGTGAGCCATAGGTACTTACCCGGTCGTGCCAGCTCACTTTGATTATCCACAATTCAGCATGGCTACTTTTTACTAAAATCTTACGCCGAGAAGAAATAGTTTTGATATCGTTTAAATTAACTTGTTAGAATACTGAGGTGACTGGTCTGAATAAAGAATATCTCGAATAACATACATATACTTTTAAAAAAATGTATGAGTAACTTGACAAAATCTTTTTCGCGGTTAAAAACGTGTAGCTCAACTGTGGCTCAACTACAGGCCGTAGAATTGAAAATCCGTTGATTCGACACTAGTGTTCAATAAAAAAAAGTGTAAAAGACACATGCCCTGACGGGCGGATGAAAAACTCTTAGATTTGTTTTTAAATTTGAATTGCAATATAAACGGGAGCTGGCCGCTACCCCCTATCGCCCCCCTCTTCTATAAACGCCGTCACATTTTTGGGGAGAACTGCATTTTTTCGTAGAGAAAAAAATAGAGATTAAATTTTATGTACGCTTTTTCACGATTTATCAAAATCTCATGTCACTATGCTTGATCACACAATAAGTATAACACAAGGTTTTATGTCGTCTGTAAATTAACTCAATTAATATTGCGTCATCTAACTACATTTACACCCATTAGGCCTTATATAACTTAAGCCACTTTCACGCTTTTGCCAAATTCCTGCCTGCTATTTGGAAGCCTCAGCAGACTTGGTGTAGGTACCTAGTACAGGTTATTTCCTAATATGTAATAGCCCGCAGTCCGTACTTAAGCAGCACATTGATTTGCAATGGAGCGATGACACTTCATCATAAAGCTGCAAAGCGAAAAAGTAAGCTGCATTACTTCCTGCTCCTCCTAATTTCTTCTGATTAAATTCGTTGCTAAATCTGTCTAAATCTGTCTTGGGACCCCCAAGACAGATTTAGCTTTTCCCTCGGGCTCCCTGCGATCATATCAAAGGGTCAAGTGTGGTTGTCGCTGTCGATCCTGGAGACACAGGAGTAGCAGCCGTGGAAACGAGTGATGTTTGACTCCTTTTTTTATATTCAAAAGACTGCTTAGTCGGTCTTCGGAAGACTGCCGAGGTCCATAAACATCCAAAAGTCCGGAGTCTTGAAGATGGCGGTGTTACATCGTGCCTCGGAGAACACGTTGTCAGTGTTTGATTTCTCTCTGGTCGCGTTGGACTAGTCCCATCGTTAGGAGAAGAGACGGAAAATAGAAGACGGAATAGAGCGTGAATGCACTTGTTTCTACGCACACAATTTTGGCAACCCACAAGTTAATGCAATTTGACTTTTACCGACACGAAAAATACCTTTAATAGCCGCATAAATATTCTGCGTTGAGCATTCATGTGATTCTATAAATTCACCCGTTTTGTATCTTAATAACTTGAAAGCTCGCTTTAACCCTATAATAAATGAAAAAGTAATTATTACTTCAAACTAATAATTAAGACATGAAAAAGCTTTGGTATCAAAAGAACGAAAAGAATTCTTTAAAGGGCAGTGGATTATTTACCTTAAACCCATACTCAAATGAACGTGCAGGAGGAATCGCGAAAACGCTTCACGCGATTCTGACGCTTGTGGTAAAGGTATAGGGTGCAGTGTGGCCTGGATATATTTGACAGATGATAACTACAGCCACTGTACGAATGTTAATATTGCGACCGCGGACCGCTTCAGTGGGACTTCGAGCCGAGTCCACGATCTAGGTATGTGCAAAATGGATGTGGTGGTGTTTAAAGTTGATTGGGTTATAACGAATTATACAGAGCATTCCCCCATTGACCACAAATACAGAGGCTTGAGCTTCCCAGTGTGCTCGCCTCTCATATCGACGAAGCTGCACTGACCTTATGTCTTAGCATAGTTCTATAGTTCTACCTAAAAAAAAAAAAAAAAACAGAGCATTGGTAAAGCGATGCACATTGTGTCGCCTTTTAGAAGACTACACCCATCAAAAATTATTTTTCAAATTTAAAAGAACTTTGCGTTACATTCTGTTGAAAATATAATTAATTTCGCTTAACAGACAATTTTTACAGTATAATATAATATAACCTTAACCCTCCAAAGTACTGCCTCAGAAAACCACATTAAAAACCGTATTTCATTCAAGAGATATCGTTAAGGATTTTATATAAAGATATCCTTTTTTGTGTTTGTAACTACATGTCACGTCACAGCTGTTGTAGAGTATACGTAAAAGTAGTTTGGAATTATTCCCCCTTACTCATTGATCACATTAATACTGACGAGAAATGATTCGCTGCGATTTCGCTGCTTGTGCGGTTTCTAAGAATCTACATGTCTCTTGAGGGATTTACTGTCCCATGGCAGCTCGTTTGCTATAAGTTCTTCTTTTTGACCGCCACATCATCATCACAAACATCATTAAAAATCAAACCAAATAAATAAGAGCTCATAAATGCCACATCCACTAAAGCGAATTGTAATCGCCTCGCACTCCGCGCTCCGTTCTAGCGTGGACTTTTGTTCTCTTTGTGACGGTTTCACGTTATTATTAAAAACAATAAATCGCTGAGGGCGCCATCTACTACTATTGCTTCGCTCTCACTTCGCGGTGGGGAGCGCTCCCCCCTCCGTAATTATTGAAACTGGAATTTCGAAAATAGAGGTTAGCGCTTGCCAAACGTAATTGGCGTTTAAATATCCATTAACGGGTTAAAAATGGCCAAAGGCGACGCACGTTCGCATTTCGATCGCATTGTGCGAATAATTGTTGTCTTCCCCAGTTTCGTCACGCCCTCCAATGGGCCACAGGAAACTGCCCCCACGAATCGCGACACCATAGATGTCACTTGCGACGGCATCGTTGGATTCGGCTCAATTTGGCTGATTCAGCATACTGCCATGCTAACATCTCTTACTATATAGGTAAAGTAAGTAGTAGTAGTTGACCCGACAGCCGTTGTCTTGTCATTATTGGAAAGTACGTTGTCATGGTAACATGTAATGTTATGTGGCCGAGTTGTCAATCCGTTATTTTGCCCTACAATAGTGTATTTCAAGTCAAGATACCGACTGCGGCATTATTTGTATTGTTAATTATTCATCAAAATCCGTCCAGTAGTTTTTGCGTGAAAACCGCAGAATAAACAGACAGAAGAAGAAGACACAGGATACAAATAAGAACCAACTAAAAAAATAAAATTTCTAAATATTTTTTTTATTGTAAAAATATTTTAAAAATTTATTTCTAAGAGAAATGCGATCATAATATGAATGAAAGCAGGCATCTTCGGGGATGTATTTCTCTACTAGCTGCGTTCTGCGGTTTCACCCGTGTAAATTTCGATCCCATGGAAAATAGAAAATGATCATAGCATTTTTTTCGGGATAAAAACTATCCTATATGTTAATCCAAGTTACTTTCAATGTGTGTGCCCAATTTCATGAAAATAGGTTCAGCAGTTTGCGTGAAGGAGTAACAAACAAACAAACATAAGTACAAACAATCATACAAACGTTCGCATTTATAATATTAATAGGATAGGATATGTGATGATGTATATTGGGTAACGGTAAATAATTTTCTATTCTCTATATAATAATATTCTCTATCTTAGATATTTAAAAATGAAATAAAAATAAACTATATGAAAATATTGAAGTTCATGGAAATAAGCGAAACAGCCGCTTGAAGCGCGTGCTCGTGAGCATGACCTGAGGCGCTGTAGCGCTTTATGTCCAGCAGTGGACGCCCTCCTGCTCATGATGACGGGAATGAAGACAGATATTACTAACAAATTTAGGTATACATTTCTTTTTATATGTATAAGTATTAGTGGACAAACGAGCAGCCATTTTCATGACTACCAACGCCCATAGACATCCGCACAGATGTTATACAGATGAGCTGCCCTCCCTCCTCCTCCCTTCATGGGCCACCGACTTACCCACGTACCGCAAGAAACGCGACAGCACAGCTGTCACTTTACGCCGGTTTCGTGTAAGCGAGAGGTACCTCCCCGGTCGTGCCGGCCCAATTCGGCTGCATGCAAGCATGCAGTGTGGCACTACCTCTTACTCAAATCTGTTGATAAAAACCTAAAAAAATTAGGTAAGTGAAAAAAAGACAGGATTTTTAAAGCACCAATTCAAAGAACAATATCTCGAAATCGATTAGTTACTTACGAGGTATGTTATAAAAGAAAATTAATCATTTAAATCCTTTCTTGGTTTATAATTTAAATCTTTAGATCAGTAACAGCGTTTTATGAATCAACAAAATTTAAAATACAACGCTCTTTACATCGTTTGAAAATATCATCCGTCAATTTGCAAGCCAGAAACCTGTACAATACAATGTAACAGTTCTGATTCAAATTCTGCCTGTCAAATTCCCCTACATGCATGCATCGCGTGGCACTACATCTTACAAAAAAATACACAATTTTACAGATAATTAAGTTTAAATTAAGCTCACTTGTTTAATATGTAATGTCGACTTAGCAACTCATGCGATCTTTATTTAACTTATTACATAAGTGCAAGTGTACCTATGTCTTTTATAGATAGATATCATGTAACAATAGAGTATTTAAGCCACGGCAAAGTGTCCCGTGAGCTAGGCCAGGCTGTTCTAATTTTTTTTTTATTCATATTCATTTATTCCTATGTTCATTTCATTTTAACTATGGGGGCTCTGGGTATGGGTATATGGGGGATGTCATCAATGGGGTGACACCAATTAATTGTCAGCGTACCTCAGGTAACTATGATTTATTTTATAAAGAGTACTGTACCTAAGTATAAGGGTTACATAACATCTGTATACACTTTATTAAAGACTAGGTTCCGCCCGCAGCTTCGCACGCGTGGATTTCATCCACTACTTAATGGATGTTATTATACATATAAACTCTCCTCTTGAATCACTCTGCCTATTAAAAAAACCCCATCAAAATTGGTTGAGTAATTTTAAAGATCTAAGCATGCAGACTCACAGACGGCGGAAAGCGACTTTGTTTTATATTGTGTAGTGAAAACTGAGACTGCCAACGCACCTTTTAATGGCTATCGTGCATAGGCATGTCTCAGCATGTATATGTCCTTCATCCCATTAGGCGTGTATAAAAAATATCGATAAATCGATATATCGATATTTTCAATTCGATAGGTACCTATATCGATATTTTTGGGCAATATTTTTTGTGCTACCACCCTAGAATCCCAAATTTACCTTATTTAGTTTGGACTCTCTTCCATCATAACTTATTACTTATAACTATGAGACATGGCCGTGGATTACCGACCGCTGTATTATACCGATATATCGATATTTTTAAATAAAAATATCGGTACCGATATAGATATTTTCAAAAATATCGATGTGCTGATATATCGATATATTATTACAATTCCGACATACCTACATCTCATCGCCGTCTGAGTCCTGGACGCCTCACGGACTCAAATCACACAAAACACGACCATAGCTGACACTTGAAATCGGTATGTGAAACATAGTGAGTCGTACCGGCCCACCAATGCAGCACCTCACTAAATTGACTCGGTATTTTCCAAAAACGCGCACGTACGAAGTAGCCAATACATATAAAACTTTACAAAAAAAAAATGTTACGCGAACAGTCCGCGCAAACAATAATCAATAAAGAAGATGCGTGAAATTACATTACATTCGTTTTACAATCTGTAAAATCGCAGCGGCAATGTATGTCGACATAGAGGCGCCAATTTTCATTACCGCATAATAATTTACTACGAATAACAATTAATTTCATGGCGCCAGGGGTATATATTTACTTTTATATTTTTATAATGGCTAAAAGAGAATGCACAAGGATTATTGCGTGTATTTTGTGAAATTAATGTATTGTAAGCTTAAAATATTTAAAAATAGCGTATGTGTAGTACAAAAATGTCCCAGCAATCTACAAAACAATGCCATAATCAAAAATAGTTTTATTATGAGAATGCGCTCCCTCATAGGTAAAAAATCTAACAATACTTATTTTAATTTCATAAACTAAATATTATTTGTTTTCCATTAACAAAAATTGCTATGTCTGTACATAGCAATTTATATTAGAAAAGAGTGTAGAACAGATAATATTTTATTAACATAGAAAACCTATACGCGATAGCAAAGATTTCCTTAGGAATTCATCAAAAGTCCAAGGCTCCATTCAACACTATCCATTATATTACGACTGAATATCACTGATTTGAAACACGAGTTAAAATAATTATTATAGTCTGTGATTAGCCTAAAACGAATTTAAATATGAAATGAATAACGAATTTCGTTTTCACAGTTTCGGATCATAAAAATCTGTCCAATTCATTAGGTAGGTATTATCTGAATTAGTTGAACATCCAAAGCGGCGACTCTCCTATAGTCAGATGATTAAAATTAAAAAAAAGAACCCACATTTAATAGCGAGCTCATTTGCAAACAGAAACATGTCATTGTTGTTGATATTTGAAATGAAAACGTAAATTGTGCAAATTCTATATTTTCGATATTTAAATAATATTAATACGATTGTAGATACATATAAATTTGAAAAGATAAAAACTTTTGCTTTCACTTTTTTTTATGGTTTAGAACAAAAAAAATAATTACGATATATAGGTACGAAATCGAATCGAAAATCTAAACGCAAAACGACGGTGGTAATCCTTAAATTTTAAAAGAATGCTAACTTAATGTGCCAATTAAAAATGAAAGGTAAGACTGGAAAAAGTTTATCTAAGCATTTATGTGACACTTAGAGATATGCATCAGCTAACTAGTTCTTATTATTATACTTTGATTATTGTAGAACTACGCTACCACCAGCTAGTATACAATAACTTTGTGACCTCTAAATGTTTTTAATTACTTTTCCGTTTGAAAAAGCCTTGCAAAGAGCAGAGCTTTGAGGTCTCGGAAGCGGCAGCCTTACAAATGTTACGACAGTATAACATAAATTGAAAAATAATAAAAAATGAATATATCAAAATATTAAAAAAAAAATCCTAAATGCTGGTGGATAAAAGGAATTATAGTAGAATCATTAAAATATCCTAGATCATATTCAGTATCAGATCAAGAAGGCAATGTTTATAGGAGGAATAGGATACATATTAGACCTAGAAATGACAACTCTCAATCCGCAAAATCTATGAAGAAAAGTGAATATCCTTCTTCTTCTTTTGATGGCAAAATTACCGACAATGAACCTATATCTTTTAATTTCTCATGGAACGATAATGCATGCCAGAGGGGTGATGCTGATGAACATTCCAATAGTGTTTCAAATGATCTAATACGTACTACACGATCTGGTAGGATAGTAAAGGCACCTAAACTCTTCATAAATGAGAAGTTCTAGGACATGTTAGTTTGTATGTTGTGATGTGTAATGTTAGGTTTTATGTTGTGACCTAGATCTAGAAAGGGGAGGTGTTACGTGACAGTGACGTATGTCACCCAGATGCCTAAGATAGCTTATATCTATTTAGTACAGCCCCAGAGGGCGTTGTGCATAGATGGTGTGTATCGCTCTGATCCATCTGTGATGTATCGCGTATAGCATAATATAAATGACCTGGTTTATGTATGTGTGCCTAATGACCGTTCATGTACCCATTCATACACTAAACAAATACTAACACTTTCTTAAATCCTGTGCTGAAAATACTGAATAAGAAGCACTATCACGATTTCATAAATAAAATTGTAGGGGGACAAAGAATTCGACGAACGACGCTCTGTTAGCACAGTTGGTAACGTGGCGATTCCACGCACGTTACGCCTGAGGTCTTAGGTTCGAATTCCGCCCACGTCTAGGATCTTTATGTATGTAATTTCCCAATTGGACTCAACGAGTATTGGCAGTCTTGTCTTGAAAATACCTAGTATTTCCGTGGTCATTTGAAATCGAAAGCCGTTAGGTTAGCTTCGAAAAATGAAGGAGTAGTTTTTTCATTTATATTATAGGGGGGCAAACGAGCAGTCGGAGTCATTTTCATGACTAACGACGCCCATAGACATCCGCATAGAGGCAGATGCGCTGCCCTCTTTTCTCCTTCCACCTCCATGGATCACCATCTACTTATACACTGCACAAAGCGCGACAGCGCAGCTGTCGTTTTACGCCGGTCTCGTGTAGCGTGAGGTACCTCCCATTCCTGTCGGCCCAATTCGGCTGCATGCAAGCATGCAGTATGGCACTATCTCTTACTAATAAGTTAGAGAGAGAGAGTTAGAGTAGAGTAGTATGTTAGTAGTAGAGCGTATCTTTAAAAGTACCACGAAGTACCGGCAAGTACCACGAAACATGGGCATGTGATCACCTATTTCTGAGCAGACTGCTTTACCTGCTATTCTATAGAATTGTATTTACTATTACAAACATATACCTATGGCATCTATGGATGCATCGCACGCATCTGCGGAAGAGAGGGATCGGTCCCCCTTTTGACCCCAAATCGTGACTTACCGCACTATGAGTATAGGTTATATACGTTTCAATCCAATAAAGCTGTATTAAGCTTAACTTCCACAGCATAACTTCAGGTCAAAAAAAAAAGTATCTCCATCCAGTTTCTGCCAGTTCCAGACATGCATGCATAGTAGTTACAGTGGTAGTAACTAATCGTTAAAATGGCTATTACTAACAAGTGTGGATGCATCATCTGCGGGAGAGAGGGATCGGCCCCCTTTTGACCCCAAGCCAAGACTTCTCGCCTCAAGAGTACACATCAATCCAATGAAGCTGCATTAAGCTTAACTTCTACAGCATAAGTTTAGTTCAAAAAAAAAATATAATTTCAATCTGGTTCCAGCGAGTTCCGTACTGGTCTCTTCTATTTTACAACTTCAGGTCCGAAGAAAAACAATTTTACAACGGAAATACAATATGTTTGAAAATTTCAGCTATCATGGTTTATGACATACAGCCAGGTGACAGACAGACGGAGAGCGGAGGCTTAGTAATAGGGTCCTTTTAAGCACTGAACCCTAAAAATTAACCTCAATTCGTTTCCGGCCAGCTCTATTGTCTTCTCTATTTATGTCGATCGTGAAATTCAAATTTTCCACCACGAAGCAAACAATAAATATGAAATAGACTAGCGAATTGCAAAAAAGGTTAGCGTTGAATAATAGAAATATACCGACATGCTGGTCTACACTCGAGTCACGCCAAATGCTAAATAACACTAGGCTTGTACGCGTGTGTTTGCCACACGCTGATTCGGAATATCATCGCAATCTCTGTCTCTATAAAATAAAATAAAATAAAATAAAAATAAAATAAAATAAAAAAGCTTTATTTGATTCCATTACAGCATTTTTGGTAGAACAATGTTATGATTTCATTTCTTAACTAATATGACATGCAACATTAAAAAAGTAAGTAGGTAACTATAGAAATGAAAAATATAAGAAAATATATGAATAGTTACTGAATGGACCCCTCATGGGTAAAAGCCTCCTCCAAGGTCTCTGTCTCTATATATATATAAAATTCTTGTGTCACAATGTTAGTCACCATACTCCAAATTCTCATGTCTGTATATCGGATAGGTCCGAGAATGGGCCAACATCTATTTTTCATATCGATATCTACGGGATCGAATCTTATGCGGCAAACACCGCGGGTCGTTGCTAGTTACAATAAAACTTCCCTCAGAGTAAGAATAGATTCAGCAATGAACACCACATATATCAGTTTTAGCCTTGTTACCAAATATAGCAATTCGGGCTTGTCACCAAATAGAGCAGCTTTAGCCTTCTCACCAGTGAGCAATTTATAGAGCACCTTCTTGCGTCCAGACGTTATGTGATCGATATATATATTCCCAGCTGCCAGTTCTATTTTAGTTGACCTTCGTAAGGAACTCAGGTTGCAGTCTGTAGCCCCGCGTTTCAAAGAAAACGTAACGTTTATAAATGCCAAACGCATAACTGTTGATGGTTTACGTGTACGAACACGTGGGCTCGAAAAGTCACAAGTTCGAATTCTATAGCGGTAAGTAAAAACACGACTTTTTAAATTTTTGTACGGCATCAGTAAAACGTTGATTTCCACGTGTTTGAGCAGTACGCTCAAACACGTGGAAATCAAAAAGAAAAAACTCCGTGTTTAATTTTCTTGTTTTCGCGACGCCCACACGCGTCCGCATAAAGGTTACAGAGATTTGCCCTCCTTCCTCACTTCGGGCCAGAGATTAATAACACAAAGGCGGCCACAACATGTAGCTGAGCATAACGTGGTTGACCGGAGTTTAAACTATGCTGGACGAAAGCAGGCCAGGGGTTGAATTCCAACGCAAGGCGAGCCGCATCATATCTAATGAACTAATAATTTGCTAATAAGACAGTGTTAGAATGTTGCCGTGCATGAAATTATTGCATACTTATTAGTAAGAGATGTAGCCGAATTGGGCCGACACGGAGGGATGTACCTCTCGTTGAGCGATACCGGCGTTAAGTGACTGCGTTTCGTTTCGTGTGGTGAGTAGCGGGTAGCTCATAGAGTAGGGAGGAGGAAAGAAGAAAAAGAAAGAAAGAAGAATGACCATGTCTACTGTAAAACTTCTGAAAAGTTGGGCTTGCTAAATAATTAAATAAACGAAACGAAAAAAAAATAAAATAAAAAAGTTAAAGTTGTTTTATTGTAGAGTAACATTCGCGTAGACTTAATACATCATTCAAAAAGTGATTACAGTCACAATTAGTCACATAAAGGTTCCGTCGACTACCCTCCTAATTGCTGACAGATATATGTCGTGTATTGGACATGATTCGCCATATCTCAGCTCCTCAGCCTCGTAAAGCAGACACGTGGTAGTATCTTGTGGCTAAACAGCCAAGTAAACAGGAATTACAGCCGCTCGCCGCGTAACTATCGGTTAATAGTAATTAGAAATTATTATAACACGGCACAGCTTTCACACGCCATTATAATACCTTATTGTATTTAGGTAGTGCTCCTGGCACGAGGAGGTAGCCTGTTTCGGCTATGCTACGCGCTTCGTTCGGTTTGTGAGGTGGCACATTGGAAGGAAGGCGAAAAGGAGAGCTCCGTATTTTTTAATCAAAAATACTTATACACATTTATATCGCACCTCGTACGCATTCTATAATAATATATACATTTTCAAGTGCCACAGGAGATAAATTATAAGCACAGTTAAATAGAAATTTTCAATCCAGTGAAAGTTTCTTAATTTTGTCATTGACTCACTAATCGATCGTCAAAGTCTAAGACACTTCTAGGAGACATAGAGGCTTCGAGTTCAGAACACAATCGTCAGATCAGAGAAGAGAATCAGTGTATAGATCAATTATTATGCAATTGCACTTACAATTGCAGCTAATGGATCAGTATAGCGTATAATGGAATGATAGTTATTTGGGTATACGGGGTGTAATGGAAAGAGGGTATAGTGCAGGAAGGGTGTTCAGCCCATGAAACTGGATTTGTCCGGTCAGCTGAGTGATCAATCGATGGCATGAAAATACAATGTATCTCACAATTTGTGTTATATCAGATGGTTTCGTGCGATTGCCAAGTCAATCTAATAACTATAATTTTATAATTATATACAGGGTTAAATGTAATTAACGCCAAGACTTCTTGCAGGCAGCATGTCTACATCAATACCAACAACATTTGTTCTACGACTTTTGAAAATTAATAGTTTTAAAAATTTTAATATTCTCATACAAAATTAATATATTGCCTCTGAACTAACATTTAGTCTGCGTGCGGCTAAGAAAATAGCGCAGGAAACGCGCGCGGCAAGATAGGGGCTCCCGCGCGTCATTCTTACAAGATACAGAGTAATAAATAACAGAGGGTGCAAACATTTTTTGTTTTTATTTTTTTGTGCTATTTTTCTAGATTCGTAAAAAGTCGTAGAACAAATGTTGTTGGTATTGATGTAGACATGCTGCATATAATATGATAATAATCCTATTAATATTATAAATGCGAAAGTTTGTATGTTTGTTTGTTTGTTACTCCTTCACGCAAAAACTGCGGAATCGATTTTCATGTTTCCTTGGAAAATCATCTCATGGGATGCCGTGAGATAATTTTCCAAGGAATCGAAATTTACACGGGCGAAACCGCGGGGTGCAGCTAGTAATATAATAAATCTTTAAATTACATCTTAAAACAAAGAGCCTAAGGGGCTCTTGTGTGGACTAAATATATTACAACCTACTTGGGTTTTGTTACAGGTTATGTTTTTGATGGCATTTGTTTTACATTATAGATGGCCGACTGCGGAAACCTTTAAATATCCACGCATCAAATTTCGTGAGGGATGTAAGTTTCCCGTGGCCCATGAAGGGGAAAGAAGGAAGGTGAGGAACGCATCTCTATAACCTATATACCGATTTACTAGCATGTTTATGGCTCCGATGGCACGTTTTCTGCATATACCATTGAAAAACAAACATAGGTATCAATTTCCTGCCTTACTCCGACAATATTAATAATCGTTTGAATCGATTCCAAGGAATCGGCGGGCTGATTAAATCGAGCAACTGAATCAAATTGTAATGAATCTGGTGTGGCACGGCGAATCAATATACTTATTATTTTTAGAATGTCGTTGCCCTGCACTTACGCCGATTGTAAAAGGCTCGTGCCTTATGCAAATCAAAGTGACGCGGTACAAAATTAACTTTATAGAACTAGCTGCGCGCACGGTTTCACTCGCTTTTTTTTATGGTATAGGGGCGCAAACGAGCAGTTGTAGCCATTTTCATGACTACCGACGCCCATAGACATCTGCATAGAGACTATACAGATGCGCTGCCCCCCTTTCTCCTCCCACCTCCATGGGCCACCGGCTACTTACACACCGCACGAAACGCGACAGCACAGCTGTCACTTCACGCCGGTCTCGTGTAAGCGAGAGGTACCTCCCCGGTCGTGCCGGCCCAATTCGGCTGCATGCAAGCATACAGCGTGGCACTACCTCTTACTAAATATCGAAATTTATTATACCTCTTACTAAATAGCGCTATTGGAAATATCGAAATATTTATTTAAAATATAATTATTTCTATTCTCATACTGAAAAATTCTGCTGAATACACACAGAAAATTTCACAATATGATTAGTATTCAGCCGTTTAAAAGAGTTATTTATATAGAAGCCGAATTCAGTTTTAACGGTTTGTCCCCTTCTCTCTCGCGGATTGGAGAGAGCAAAATGGTACCCGATATGAGTGTTTGTAGTAGTTAATTTCAGAATATTATAATGGCCAAAATGACATAGAGCGCCTTCTTCCCCCTACTCCTTGACGTCAAAGGAAGCTCGCGCACGGTAGCTAAGACACGCACACACAACCCTTTTAGCAGCAGCGATTTAGTCGCAAGGCGACTGCGAGCGCTACGTATCCATCATCGGAGCATCGGAGCAGTCGCTAAATCGCACGATTCCGATAGAGCTATTGGACGCGGAGAGTCGCTAAATCGCCGATCGCCGCTGTGTGCTGTCGCCTTATAATTGACTAGGAAGTCCCGAGCTGGCGTGAACGTTTGGCTCACCAGAGAAGAGGATCAATACCTAATCATGGTCCGGTTGAATAAAAGAATGTGAACATAAGCATCGTGACACGTATTTTTTTATGTATTTAGACTTTTTTATCATGTCTTAATATTAATAGGTAGTAATTGTAATTGCTAATTACTACTCATATTTTATTGCCTCTCTTAAATTTGTCTGCCATCACGCAAAATTTAATATTGGTTTTTAATGCTTTATATATTTCTTGTGTGCGTCGGAGCGATTTTGATGATTTTTTTTGTGTGTGTTGAAGGGAATTGGACAGCGGTTTAGATTCACAGATCTGTCATGACAAAACAACGTCT
>LUGF01026018.1:387101-400066 GCA_001625245.1 Calycopis cecrops
GAGCAGTAGCAGAGAGAATACGCGGTGACCAGGCCCGATTATAAAAGGACCTCCAATAAATATGAAAAAAAAATCGAATTGCATTTTCTTTTTTAATTTACAAATTATGAATTTGAATTTACACAGCTATCTTTACTTGCAGATTTTGTAAAAATTGGTGACCAAGCTTGATAGTATTACAACAATGAATATAAAAAGAAAATCCAATTGCATTTTCTCATTCGGGCCGCACGGCACGTATTATTTCATTAACCCAGATTAGAACAGATCTGACTAATCATTCGTATTATCACTTGATCCAGTTTTCATCCAATGAACAACCGTGTAAATTTGATCTATAGATCGGCCACTTATCACAGCTGTGTCGAGATATCAGTAAGAGGTAGTGCCACCCGGCATGTAGCTGAATTGGACCCGCACGACCGAGGAAACATACCGGAGTAAAGTGAACTTGCTGCTGTGTTCGTTACAGTAGCGTATAACCTGTGCCCCATAGAGGTGGGAGGAGGAGGGAAACGCATCTGTATAACCTCTATACGGATGTCTATGGGAGTCGGTTATGATGGTAACATGAAAATGTCTTCGAATGATGTTTGCCCTCTTATAGTATAAAAAAAAATATCATTAAGACTGAAAGAAGAGGACGATTGGGCCCATGATTTTAGGCACATTGACCTATTTTTCTCGTGGTGATTGATAGGCCCCTAAAGCTTAACCAGTTTACGTCACTCGGGTCTCGAAACTGCAATGCCTTTGAGCGAATATTCTGCGTAGTTTTTTATTGAACGACTTTTCGAGGCGTAAGTCACATCGATTCGGAAATAGTGCTAAGACTGCTGGCTCTTATTGACTGGCTTGAAATCATATTACAACGCTTGTATCTTGGTTACACGCGATCAATTATCGAGATGAACATAAAAACGTTTCTTACATAAAAACGCATTAAGTCGTACAGGATGCAACAGCGGACATGGACAAAAGTGTATATAAAATACTTTTGGTGTTTCAAGGGTTAAATCTAATTTCTAGAAATAAATATTATAATAGATATGTATAGCGTTAATGTTAGACACGTAATCTTTACTTTACTTTATTCAATAGAGCTTTTTAAACAAATTTTTATAAGTTTTTTAACCTTAGGTACCTACTAAGGAACTCGAAACTAAGATAATTACCAAATTGAGTACAGTCGTTCTAAAGTCATAGTGCATAAAACTAAGGGGGTTCAATTTTTATTTATGTAAAAAAAAAATCATTGCCTATAGAATTTTGTTTTATAATATCATGAGATTTTTAAACGTCATATTAGAAAATTGCTTAACCTACCCGTAACAGTGTCAGTTTAACTAATATCTGAAGAAAAGTTACACTTACCTAAAAAAATCCAAATACGGGGTGGTTAGTAGCAGCTTCCTGCCTTCGCACTGCTTACTCCGTCGTACGCTGCTGCTGCGCCGCCGCTGCAACTGCTTCTCTCCTACTGCACTGCTTCACTCGTACTCAGCTCTACACTGCTTCGCTCGTACTCCGCCCTGCATTGCTTCGCTCCTATTACGCCCTGCCTGCTTCGCTCCTACTGCACTGCTTCGCTTCAGCTACGCTCTGCCCTCCTCTCCCTGCAACCTGCTACGCTGGTGCTGACAGCTTCCTTGCCTCCTAACCTGTGAAAATCACTTAGCTATTAATGTGGTTGGTGATGTTTGGCAATCTCTGGTGGAGTCCTAAGACCAGCATTGATGGTTTGTGATGATTATGATCGATCCTGGCTGCACAAAAGTACAAACAGTAGGAAAGTGTATCCGGTGTATAGTCTGTATGTGTGAAATCCGATTGAGAAGAAAATAAAAAAGTAAATCGACAAAAAATTGGTTTATCACAGTTTATATGAATATATAAAATGAATATATGATAGCTATTATAAATCAGTGATAAATAATATATACCTACGCAATCTCCAAGAAATTCAAATCAAACAGTAGCGGCTAGCGCATTCGATATTAACCAGACATTGAAAACATACCCCAAATATCATCTAATAAATAAACAAAAGGTTTGTGACTTGCAAAACGCTAAATGCTCTAGAACTAAAGTTATATCGTCGATAATATTGTTACCTAGTAGATGCACTTAGCTTGATTGACAAAGCAAGTTATTATTTTAAATTAATCATAATTAGAAAAGCTTATATTAGAATAATAAAAAGTGCCGGCGTAAAGAGACAGCTGTGCTGTCGCGTTTCGTGCGGTGTGTAAGTAGTCGGTAGCCCATGGAGGTGGGAGGAGAAAGGAGGGTAGCGCATCTGTATAGCCTCTATGCGGATGTTTGTGGGCGTCGGTAGTCATGAAAATGGCTCCGACTGCTCGTTTGCCCTCCTATACCATAAAAAAAAAAAAAAAAATGTCGAAAACAGATGTATTTCTTGTTCCCATGAGCAAAAGTAACTAACAGCTCCTGCTATTTTATACCTTACAAGAGAGGCGTCTAATAAGAGGGATATAAAAAGCAACTCCCTGGTTGTATAGGCTTCAGTCAAGGCGCTGCTGGATTCACTTTAGAAATTTGTCTCAGCTTAAAGTTTCGACAAAAAAACTGCAAAAATCGCAGCTAATCTAAACCCAACAGATATAAATATTACTATTGCTTCGATTGATTTTTGTCATTTATTTCTTTTGATGCCTCGTTTCTATATTTTTTCTATATTTCTCCAAAGGGTAGACATGCACAAGTTTCAATTTTGTATGTGCACTATATTTACTCAGAGAATTATTCGGCCTCACGTATATAGCCGACGTGTACACGGAAGGTTTGTCTGCGGTTCAATATAAATAGGCTGAGGTCTGGGCGCTTCAATTATTCTCCGCCTAATCGAATTCCCTTGTCAATAAACCATAGGCGGCCGTCTTAGACCTGGTTCCCATCTAACGTGGTCGATCCAACACACTCCGTTTATATATCGTAATTAAAAATCTTCGAACGCATATTTTAGTGAATGAAATTGTATTGAATTTTCTTTAAGACTTCTTTTAATAACTTTGCGTCAGCTTCTTAGTGCAAACTTTTGAAGTAAGACCGTCGAAACTTGACTCAGTAGGTGTGATGCGTTTATTTGGGTTGGAAAAATCGTCCAACCAAAATAAAGAATACGATTCGTGTCGCTAATAGTGCGTATAAAATTTTGCATCACCAACGTACATAGAGAGCGTTAAATTCCTGTCTTAACTCGATTTTAGGGGCTAAAGCAGTGAAATTTTTAAAATGGTCTCCGGCAGTGACTTTCAGCGACACAGACGTCGGGTTTGAGCGTTTAATTGAGTTTACCGGCGTAATGCTGTACTTTCCCGTAACACGGCTAAAGGTCCGAGCGGCTAGTGCACCGCCCCTCGCATTTTACGCACTCTAATAGTTATGTGCAGTTACTTTGTAGTTCATATACCGACGGCGTCCTTTAGTCGAATATGGGATAAAAGTTTCTGAATTAAGAGGTGAATTTTGAAACTGTACCTAAAATGAGTTTTATCAATGTTTCGTTGTGATCTATATTTCTTTGTACTTATTTGTTTTATAGTTATATTTTATGATTTTATTACTATATCTGAGACAGTCAAGTCTTTGTGTCGGTATTCGGCTCCAAAGAGCATTTAGTTGTAATAGTTCTGACTTCTGGCCAAACGGGAGTGATATCTCCAATTCTCAACATTTACCTTTTAGTTTAAAAAGGAAAGTGTTTCTGAAAGATCCTGTAAAAGTATCATTTAAAGTTACTGTAAATGGCGGTTTAGACTTAAGGGAATGCTGTTCGGTCTCTAGATTTATATTTTGCTTTATCAAAATCGGAGTACGGCGAAAATAAATATATTATAATACCACATCAAAGGAGAACGAAAAAAGTTGTACATATCGATCGGTGATTCCAAATAATACGCAAGTGAAACTGCAGGCATAGTTAGTGTAATATAGATTTAATAAAATAAATATCTATATTAGGTACTTTTTACTTTTTTTTATTTCTTTTCTTAGTATAAAGGTATTTATTTATAAACGACATACCCATTATTGCGACGCAGATGTATTGCCCTCTTCCTCCCTGCTCGTGACTGCCCAATTCGGATGCAATACAACATTACACTATATACATTATAGCTATACAATAAAATGTATGTATAATATAGTATAAAAAGTATATTAAAAAAGTAATATAGCATATAAAAGTTTAATCAAGATACATAATAAGTCTTTCACTAACAAAATTGTTTGAAAAATTGTGAAGAGCTATCAAAAATCGTTTATCTACACTAATGTTGTAACATTCTACTTATGTTTTCAATACTTGACTTATAATAACTACTGTTATAGCTCAGACAACAAAAAACTCAATTTAAGCAATTTGACATGATGTTATAATATCCAAATCGATATCGTAAAATCTCATTATAACACTGTGTGAGAGCGAGAGAGAGAGAGAGAGAGAGCGTGGTGAGAGAGCCTTATTTCAAAATCCTAACAACGCGCGTTCGCTCCTGATTGGCCCTGCGCGCGCTGCATTTGCGCTCTCATTGGTTCAATGCCAGCTTGCGAAGGATTTGCGAGAGAGAGACAAAGCTCTACAAAAAAATGAAAGCAAAAATGAACGCCACAGACAACGAATAGTCTACTGTTTAGTAGAAATTTAAATGTACAAGTCATGTAATTTTTTCACATTATATTTCAACATTGAAGCTAGTATTTTAACATTGAATTATAAAAAGTATATATTTACGCGCCGCAATTTTTGCAATCAAATTAAATTATTTAATAAAAATATTTATCTTCAAAGAACATTACATTTTAAATCGTCGGTCAAGCAGTCGTCGCCTCGTCGGTCAAACAGTCGTCGGTCCAACAACGAATGGGGCAATACGCGTGAATTTAATGTTTCCCAATGTTTGATTAATTGATTAATTGCATTAGTGAAGATAAAGTAGTGTATGCAACTGCATATAACACGGGTATTAAAACACTCGTGATGTACTATTTTGAAACTCGCGTTCGCTCGTTTCAAAAACTCACACTCGTGTTTTAATACCCTTCGTTATACGACAGTTGCATAAACTACTATTACAGGAGTGTCTAAAATCGTTTAAAGGAATATTATAATGACAGTGGATCTCGGAAAACTGTTGATTGTGGCAATGTCATTAGCCCGGCATGATCTATCAGCTATTGTCGAGTTTCGTGCGCATTTTAAGTAGCCCTTGGCCTGTTGGAGGGGAGGAGGAAAGAAACAACGCATCTGAGCAACAATCGTGCGAATCTCCATAGTCCATCCTACAGTAGTCATTCTTCTGCTGTTCATTGCCCTTATGCCAAATAAAGCTCATGACTATTATGCGACAATCAAGTTAGGGAACAAACATATCCATGCCTATAATGGAGCGTGTGGCACTCACATTTTTACACCAAGGATATCTCAAATTTTAAATCTTATAAGCGTTATATTGCACCCGCGTATGTTTCGATCCAATGGAAATATCGATATGAAAAATCGTTGTTGGCCGATTCTCAGACCTAGCCTAGGCTCACAAAATGTCATGAGAATCGGTGGAGACGTTTTGGAGGAGTATGATAAATAACATGGTGACACCAGAATTATATATAGGGACTAGCTTCCGCCCGCGGCATCGCCCGCGTGGATATCGGATAATAAAAATCCCTATAAATTTTAACTTATTATGTTATTCTGATATGAAAGCTATATTACTGTAAAGTTTCATGAAAATCCGTTTAGTAGTTTTTGTGTGAAAGAGTAACAAACATTCTTACAAACTTTCGCATTTATAATAATAAGTAGGATATAGTTTTGAAGTAGGTGTACCGTGTAGGTGTAGTTTTTGAAGACACATCACACAACGACTTTATTAAACAACTATAATCCAAGTGTTTCTCCAATTAATCACACTACATATGAGACCCTCAGGTATTTACGTGTGCGAGTTGGCGAGTCGATAAACCACAGAGAGTATTAATATGTCGTTACTAGTTACATGCTCAGTATAATCTGCATTATCTCCCTACAGCGTGGCCTACTTAGAACGAGGGGAGAGCCGCATATCGATACAGCATACTGGCCACAATGTGTGTGGCGGGCGGCCGGCGAAATCGGACATGTCGGCTAATGTCCGGTTGTAGAACTTTGTCTATGACTTGGTTATTTAAATGTTAGACGGTCGGTATGTCATTCAATAGTGTATAAATAAGCATTATCGGAATACATATTAGATATTCATTATTGATAAGAATAAGTAACAACCGTACCTACGTCTTAACAAAATTTGTATTATAGAAATTATGTCCGCGTATAGAACCTTGTCTATGCCTCGGTTACATTTTTTTTTTTATGATATAGGGGGCAAACGAGCAGTCGGAGCCATTTTCGTGACTACCGACGCCCATAGACATCCGCATCGACTATAGAGGCTATACAGATGCGCTGCCCTCCTTTCTCCTCCCACCTCCATGAGCCACCGGCTACTTACACACCGCACGAAACGCGACAGCACAGCTGTCACTTCACGCCGGTCTCGTGTAAGCGAGAGGTACCTCCCCGGTCGTGCCGGCCCAATTCGGCTGCATGCAAGCATGCAGTGTGGCACTACCTCTTACAAAACATACATACATTAGAGGATATAGGCTAGGTCAATACAATAGTATTAAAAAGCAGTCGGTAAGCATGATCGTTAATAATTATTACATGATATTCGTTATTAATGTTAGGAGTAACAAGTTTGGGGCCAATTTCTAATCTACTTTGATTGAATATTGCTTGTTATATTTTGTTCTACTATCTATATGGAACTTTGCAAAATGAACGTTAATTTATTAATATATTTATTATTTATATTAATTATTTTTTTATTAATTTATTACATAGAATCCAGATTCAGTGTAATACATTGTTATAAAGTGAATTGTTACTAACACTCACAATACAATCAATCTTCTTGAAGGTGTGATCGATATAAATCAAAATGGGTATGCAAACCCATGCGAAAGCCGAATTCTAGAAAGAATAAGTTCTTATGAAATCCTATACTAGGCAACATATTTTTGGGACTTTATGTAAGGTACAATAGGTACAAATAATAATTGATTTTTTTACATGACGTATCTTCACACCTACCTATAGTTCTAATATTGTTGGTTATAAAGATTTATGTTAATTTTAATGAAATCTATTTAATATTCTCTACTGATGGTATAAAGGTAAAAAACCACACTTAAAATAGACCGCCTCTTTTGCGGTTTTAGAGACATTTGACGTAAAAAAATTAGGATATCTAGAATTTTGTAAAAACGCCCGAACCGCGACATTGGCTGCAGCGAAGCCAGGCAGAGAATAATTTCCATTGATAGTTTATTACATACCTACGGCATATTGGCAAATATTGGAACAATACAGTTTGCAGGAAGAAATAGTGGGAAGAAAAATTCAATATGGTTATTGAGTAGCCGTATAGCCACGATATTGCATTTATTATACAACCGTTGGCTTTGTTTCTACCGCCATTAGAATGTCTTTGATTGTTCACGAGTATTAATGCTGATGTGTTTGTAAGATTGGAGTAGAATTGAACTAGTGCGATTAGAAAAATACCTACTCCGTACGTCCTGATCGCTATCAGTGCGATATTATGACTATTTTGTGGCGTTTCCAGCGCCATCTTTCAGTTAGGTGTTCCAAGATGTAAGGAAGGAAATGTGTATAATCTCTGATTGAGGTTAGATATTTATGGGCTTGGATAGTAACAAATACGATACGATTCCTTTACTATTAAATAGAATACGATTTTTTTCGATCATAAACTGAACCTTACAAATATACAGTAAGAGAAAAATATATTTTGGTAAGAGGTGGTGCCATGCAGTCGAATTGGGCCGGCACGACCGAGGAGGTACCTCTCGCTTACGTGAGACCGGCGTAAAGTGACAGGTGTGCTGTCGCATTTCGTGCGGTGTGAAGGTAGCCGGTGGCCCATGGAGGTGGTAGGAGAAAGGAGGGCAGCGCATCTGTATAGCCTATATGCGGATGTTTGTGGGCGTCGGTAGTCATGAAAATGGCTCTGGCTGCTAGTTTGCCCCCCTATGCCATAAAAAAATACAGTCTTTTTGTTGATTTGTTTCTCACAAATAGGAGCCATTTGTTAACTACGCCCATCAACATCCGCAGCTAACGGTTGTGCAGATGCATTGTCCACTTTCACACACCCAATAGGCCATCTCACATAATCAATGTCAGCACTATGGAACCGATCCCGTGCGAGTTAGGGTTCTTCAAGAATAGAGCATACCGCTTCCTTAAAGGCTGACAACGCGTCGGCAAGACACTCAGTTTTGAGGATGTTTATGGGCGGCAGTAGAAACTAACTACCTGCTCGTTTGCCCCTATGACAAAAAAAAATACTACTAAAAATCAAACAAAACTATTACTTTTTTCGACGAGACATTGTGCTGTGCTGCACTGCAGCAAGCAAAGTCCGCACAGACACGACTGCCATAAGTAAGTTACTCCCACAAATACAGAGCCGGGTAATTACCCCTGAAACTGCTGTAATTGGATCCCCCCTGAAGTCCGTCGTGCGACTATGGAATTGTATGTTCGCTAAAGTTTCTCATGGGGAAGTTTCTTGAGGCTGCGTCTTATTTGATTTCCCCTACATGTGTCGTCACTATTTGCATTTATCCGACTTTGTAAAAGGGTATGTTGAGTGTACCTACCGGCAGAGAAGACCCGTCATTTTAAAAGGATTAGGGGACAGACAGGCGTCAACAACACCCATAGACATCGGCATAGATGTTATCCAGATGCGTTGGCCCCCTTCCTCCTCCTTTCATGGGCCACTAGCCTATTTAATAAATAATATTTGCAAAAGATGCAGGTTCATCCACAGACCACAATAACCAGGGCTTAGTAGGATAGTGCACTTCAGAGCATTTCCGCATAATCCTATCCAAGCGAGACCTCCGAGGTACCTCCGACGACCAATACCAGAGCGTTAAATCGTTTCAAAAGTGAACTCCATTATACATACGTATATTATGTTACTTTGAAATTAATTAGCCTATAAAAGGTCCAAAACCTTTTATAGTAAAAAGGGGTCAAACTAGCATTCGCCGCCATTTTTATGACTACTGACGCCCATAGACATCCGCATAGAGCAGGGTTTCTTAAAGTGGGGTCGTATGTGTTAGGGGTCCGCGGTACTTCAGTTAAACCTTAACATCCTTGTGTACACACAGTGATTTGTACCTAATAATATAATACATATTACATAAATAAGGTTTATTTTCTTTTCATAAAATACTCTTTGACAGTCCGTGGTCCGTGACTGCAAAAAGTTTAAGAAACCCTGGCATAGAGGTTATACAGATGCGTCGCCCTCGTTCCGCCTCCCACCTCCACGGGCCACCGGATACTTACACACCGCACTAAACTTGACAGCGACTGTCACTTTACACCGGTATCGTAAACGAGATGTCCCCCCGGTTGTGCCCGATTCGGCTACATGCTTGAGCGTGGCACTACCTCTTACTGGACAAATTCATACTAACACCAGAACTAGAATTTCGTATTAAATCCCTCTAACAAATGCACATGAATATGTAACTACTTATATTGGGACTACAATAGTGCGAATCATGTCGCGCGTGACTAAGTCCAGTGTGACTAGCATAAACTTAGGATTTAGGGTACCTACACGCGGTCCTAGACCAGAACCTAGTGTTGGTGTTCACTTTACATCAGGTGACCTATGCTATAAAAAAAAAAAAAAAAAGAACAACCTGAGCTCCGTTTGAGGTACTCTTTTTTATAGGGTAAGGGGCAAACGTGCAGTCGGAGGCAATTACCGACGCCCATGGACAACCACATAGTTTATACACGCGTTACCCTCCTTCCTCCTCCCACATGGGCCACCGGCTACTTACACAGAGACGCAACAGAGCTGTTAAATTAAGTCGCTTTCGTGTAAGATCTTATATTATTGATG
This sequence comes from Calycopis cecrops, assembly GCA_001625245.1. NCBI lineage: Eukaryota > Metazoa > Arthropoda > Insecta > Lepidoptera > Lycaenidae > Calycopis > Calycopis cecrops. The sequence continues at coordinate 397,124 of LUGF01026018.1, forward strand.
GATATCATATGACATATTATGTGATGATGATGATGATGATGATTATGATGATGATGATACGGTTACTAGCTTCCGCCCGCAGCTTCGCTCGCGTGGAATTCGGACTTCAAAAATGGAGTTATTATACATATAAACCTTCCTCTTGAATCACTCTATTTAAAAAACCCATCAAAATCTGTTCCGTAATTTAAAACATCTAAGCATACAGACACACAGACTGCGGAAAGCGACTTTGTTTTATACTATGTAGTGATTACATTCACTAATATGATACATACTCAGCCGTCTGTAGCTTGTTAGTGACAATGCACGTAATAAGTCCATTCTCAGTACCCCTTGTTATAACTTGACCAACTTCATTGCACAATAATGCCAAACTAATTGAACAGTGTATCGGTTATTGTTCGTCTAAACAATGAACTTTGCCCACCTTTGGCCCCCAGTTAATTAAGGAGTCCGGTTTCCTTGTGCACGGAATTGCTACCAAACAGTAGCGAATAATGGAATAAAACCAACCCGGACCGTGGACCCGGCTAAATCAATTCTGTAGCGAAAGATGTTTCTAAGGAAATTGTGGAAATTCTTGTGACGAATTTGCGATTGTAGGTATTTGGAATTTAAATAAAATTGTGCTTTGTTTTTCTTGGTGGTTTTGTTTAATTTTGATTTGAGTATAAAACTAAACTTAGTAAGAGGTAGTGCATGCTTGCAGCTAAATTGGGCCGGCACGACCGGGGAGGTACAGCTCGCATACACGTAACAGGCGTAAAGCTATAGCTGTGCTGTCGCGTTTCGTGCGATCTGTAAGCAACGGGTGACCTATGGATGTAGGAGAATAAAGTGTGGCAGCACATCTGTGTAGCCTCTATGCGGATGTCTATGGACGTCGGTAGTCACGAAAATGGCTCCGACTGCTCGTTTGCCCCCCTATAACATGACAAAAAAAACACGAATTGTGAAATTTTGATCAGTTGTTAGCTTTAATTATCTATATCTTTTATATATATCTTATATTATTAGGTGAAGCAAAAACTACCATAAAATGTCATCCAAGTATGTGCGTTGGTTGACATAATCCTGGTTGACATAAATAGCCGACCCGTGCCCACCTCGTTAGGCGTTAAATTTTTAAAATGGTTTAATAAATATAGCCCTTGTTACTTTCTGATAATGTAGCTTTTTAATTTGTGAAAGTTAAAATCGGTCCGGCAGTTTTGAAGGCTATTCAATACAAACAAAAATTTTTCCTATGACGACCAGGCTGGCGCAGTGGTACAGGCCTCGGATAAGTGTGTCTAAACTTAAGTACCCATTTATCAAGGGGCATGTAACAGTGACTAATGTCCTTGACACATCTAAAAGTGTACAACACAAAGTGATGATGATTAATGGACTCATTAAAGAATACATTCAAAATTATGCATAAGCATCATGTTATGAAATAATCGAGCGGACGAGGCTACGGCGCGGTATATTAGCCTTCTGGCCTTATATTATTTGACGTTTCGCGTTCAGGCGAATTTCGTTTATCTATTAATATAGCAAAAACTTCGGGAACATTTTGACGAAAATTGCCCGGACGGAGAAGTATGAAATTTGGCACATTTATAGTTTACGTGTAAGAGCAGTGCAAAACGCTGATGTTTTTTAAGAATAATGTTTATAAAGTACTTTAATTTAATATAAAGATCCAGATGTTTATCAAACCAAAAAAGGACATTAAACATGTGAAGAGATGTTAAAATAAAGTTGGTCTTGAAAAAAAGATTGTCTTGCAGCATTTCAGCTGAATTTGGCCGGCACGACCGAAGAGGCACCTTTCGCTTACACCAGCGGTGGGCAACCTTCTAGAAGGCAAGGGCTGCAAGGCCGCAAAATAAGCTAACTGTGCTGTTGCGTTTCGTGCGGTGTGCATGTATCCTGTGACCTATAGAGGGGGCATCAGGAAGGAGGCCAACGCATCTGTATAAACTCACAAGCCATCACTTTCCCGTTGCACCTAAAATGGCGGTCGAGCAAGAAACCCGTTTAGTGCGTAGATAAAGAACCCATCGGATCTCGAGTCTAACATACCCTTTAATTTCTCCCAACCTGGAGGTAGACGTACGTATTCCCTAGCGGAAAAAGAACAAAACTTTTGACACTGATACGAAATCTAACAAATGATAAGGGGCAGTATCTAAGTTTCTTCTTTTTAGTGCGTTTTCGTTTTTTTTTAACTTTATTTAGCTGTTTTCTTCAGCCATAACTGGTTTCGACCAGATGATTAGAATAAGAATAAGAATAAGAATTTCTTTATTTGGGCTAGTTACACTTACAAAACGAACATAATATATTTTAAACAAGATAACAAGAAATAAAAAGGTAAAAAAAACAAAAGTATACTTAAAAAATAATAATAACAATATCATATTATACACTAAAAACAAAAAAAAATAAATTCATAAAAAACAAACAAAACATAAAAAAAAAGAAAACGTAAATAATAGTACGGGAAAAGCGCAACAGTGTAACCAGTACCCAAAATGGTAACCACTCAGTATGATGGTTGTGGTATCATTTTTATGATACCACAACCCTGATTTGACGTTTACTTGTCCGTATGTAATTTTTTTCCAGCGTGAGATTCTATTTTTGTAAGACATATCCGGTTTGGACATGAATGTGAGTTCCTACATCAGTCACTAATATTTACGTGTCAACAGGCTCTAGTCTACGTCAAAACTCATCGAAATTTTGACTGCATACCAATCATCATCATCATCATCATCATGATCATCATTACTTTAGTAAGAGGTAGTGCCACGCTGTATGCTTGCATGCAGCCGAATTGAGCCGGCACGACCGGGGAGGTACCTCTCGCTTACAGGAGACCGGCGTGAAGTGACAGCTGTGCTGTCGCGTTTCGTGCGGTGTGTAAGTAGCCGGTAGCCCATGGAGGTG
>LUGF01026018.1:404308-422095 GCA_001625245.1 Calycopis cecrops
AAAAATCAAGAAATTAGTGTGACGTACTTTATGGATGGCCCCTAAGCGAACTAGTAGGGAAAATAATTATTTTCGCTACTGCAGATAGAAGTTTGACATATTAATAAAGCCAAAACCATGGATAGATAGAACATTGGAAACAGGCGTAAAGGCTATCACACACTATGCAGATGCGGTAACATATGTGTATCTGAGCGTATATATTTTTTTTTATGGTAAAGGGGGGCAAACGAGCAGTCGGAGCCATTTTCATGACTACCGACGCCCACAGACAATCGCATAGAGACTATACAAATGCGCTGCCCTCCTTTCTCCTCCCACCTCCATGGGCCACCGGCTACTTACACACCGCACGAAACGCGACAGCACAGCTGTCACTTTACGCCGGTCTTGTGTAAGCGAGAGGTACCCCCCGGTCGTGCCGGCCCAATTCGACTGCATGCAAGCATGCAGTGTGGCACTACCTCTTACAACACGAACTACCTACATCTGTCAATATCTGTCTATACCTACTAAACTTGTGGATCACCAGCTGCCACCACACACTACTCAGATAACTTATATTTTGCCGCCAAGTGTTTGTAGGCACAGCCATATATTGAAGGATGGTTTTATACGCAGATTAAATCTTATCCTATCTGTTTAGGTAGTGTGTGACAGCCTTAAGACCGCTTAATACTTGGTGTTAAACTAAACATGGCGGTTGAGCTACAGAGAGAGTTTGATGGTCTTTTGTTTTGTCGAGTTTGTTACCTGTGCATTTTGTTAAATATCCTCCGCGGTAAATTCTAAAATATGACTTTTGAAAAAAAAATTGTTTTCGGGACCTGGGCCTTCAAAACGTGCAGATCTAGCAATCTAGCGAAAAACAGATTTTTTATTTCACATATTTTTAATTACGTCTGTCCGCGCAGTGGCGCAATTTTTATACGTTTTTATTTAAATGCACACAATATACCACTTTAATAGTGATAAAATAGCGTTTAAGGAGTATCTGCTGGCCAATCGCAAGGGATGGATAAATGGGGCGACGCATTTGTATCAGGGACCGGAACCGCTTACCCTTAAAGGGGTTTTTTGATAGGGTATTTCATAGACTTGTTTTCAAATACCCTATCAAACCGTTAATTCGATCGTCGACTTAGTCTAACTTAAGGGTAACCTTATCAATAGAGTTATTCGTGTAAGCACTAACCCTATTAGAAAACCCTATTGCACAGCTTACCCGTTCATAGGGTTTTTACGACGCGCAAGCAACTTGAACTTCTACGCTCACGAAATTCAATCTCGCACTCAGAGTTAAATTACGCATTTTTATAAAAATTGAAAGAAAACAGCATGCGCGGAACAGAGACAAACATAGGGTAACCTTATCATAGGGTAAGCGCTTAAATATTAACCGCTTATAATTGGGTAAGCGCATCAAAAGTAGTTAACCTTATTCAATAGGGTTTCCACATCGATAGACTTACACTATCGATAGGGTTACCCTATCATTTGGGTAAGACTTCAATAGGGTTACCCTAAAAATAGGCTTAATCAAAAGAAGGGGTTTTCCGGTCCCTGATTTGTATACGACGACGGTAGTCATCAGATGGCCTCAATTCGTGATGAAGGATCCAAATGACAGCTCAATGAGAATTACAATAGAATAGCCCAAGGTGTCCATTTTCATAGTATAAAGCGGCAAACGAGCAGTCTGAGCCATTTTCATAAGTGGCAATTGGCATAGAGGTTATAAAATGCGTTGCCGTCCATCCTTCTCGCACTGCTATGGTCCACCGACTACTTACACAACGCACGTAACACCATCAGGTAACGCCGGTATCGGGTAAACGAGAGGTCCCTGGTAGTGCCGGCGCAATTCGACTACATTCATACATACAGAGTAGCACTACCTCTGTATGTAAAAACATTGTATTGATTTAAATATCTTTAAAAAAAAACGTTAGATAATTGAAACGATTGCTTCAACTTGCTTGCACTCAAAAAAAAAAACTTACCTGAAAAATAAATTTCGCCAAAACTTTTTCTAACTTCTCGCACTGGTGTCTGCCCCGTTCAGCTTCTTTCCTTTTTTTTCTTTTCTTTTTTTTTCGATTATTCTACGGCACCCTATAACAAAAACGTATGATATGGTAACTTAAGGCATGGTATGGTTATTTTTTATAGGCCATTGCGGCATTGCAACCAAATGGGACCAACATAGACATTTCGCATTTAGTGCATTTAGTGTGTTTCCAGATACAAATTGAAGGGCAGGTAAAAAAGGGCAACGTACCTTTAATAAACAGTACAATTAGGTAATTATTAGGTAATATTAATTACATAATATAATTTTAAAATATAATATATGTATAGCTACTGGCTACGCTCCGCGGTTTCACCCGTGTAGGTTTCGATCCCGTGGAAGTATCGATATGAAAAATATATGATTCTCAGACCTAGCCAATAGGCTCACAAAATGTCATGACAATCAGTCTCGCCGTTGGGGCAGTGTGGTAACTAACATATTACGAGAATTTTATATATTTAGAGATATCATAGCCCAACTACGAAGTAAAGTAACCTTGACTAGGACAACTTCCGAATTGGTATCTTTTGGTGGAATAATATGTACAAATAACCTTAGTCTATCAAAATGTTTTGGCAAGGCTTTTGTCAATACGAATATCGCTATTAAAAGGAAATTCTTGTTGTTTTCTTTTATAACAGAACCAACGACATTTTTACAGAACTTTCTAACTAAAACTTAATCTAAATAAAACTGAGCTAAATTTTTCTTCGTTATATTTATTATATGATATTAAAATAGACAAAGTCACGGGTATCTACTACCTTCGAATCTCACCTATCAAACGTAGTCACCGAGCCCACCCTCATTTTCCGATGCTAATGATTCGATTTCAAGACGAAATGTGAAAGTCGTTCGCAATCCGTGAATTGTCAAATTGAAATTCGTAAAAGTGATTGGTTGATACTAAGCTGTGTGTACGCACGCCGCTCTCCCATTGGTCGGTGATAATTCGATATAATTTAAATATTGTCAACCTCGATGCTCACCTTGTGGCAATTTATTTTCGCGGGGAACATTATTAGATTTGGCGGCGGCGCGTCGATTAATAAATATATGAGGGGATCGGGCTCCTGTACTTTGTTAGGTATACGAATTTTTCGAGAATTAAATGGCGAATCAGAATATACTTTAGTGGCATCGAAGCGAAATTCTTAGAAATAACACTTACAATGGAAGCTTTGGTAGGGTTTTAATTGGAAGCTATAAGGGCTCAGGTATTTTCTCTTGTGTTGCGGAACGCTTAAAAATGTTATCACTGGTACACTGCAAAAAACAGCCAGATTGACAACGGTAATGTTTTTTCGTATGGTCTATTTACTTTTTTTTATGGTATAAGGGGGCAAACGAGCATTCGGAGCAATTTCCATAACTACCGGCGCCTATAGACATCCGCATAGAGATAAGCAGATACGTTGCCCTCCTTCCTCCTCCCACCTCCATGGGCCACCGGCTACTAACACAACGCACGAAACGCGACGGCGCTAGTCATTTAAGCGAGAGGCACCCCCCCAGTCGGCGCAGCCTAATTCAGCTACAATGCAGCATCGCACTAACTCTTATTGCTCACTAGCTGGTGCCTGCGACTTCGTTCGCGTAGCGTAGTAATATTATAATCAAAGTGATTTGTTATTGTTTGTTTGCAGTGCCGAAATTCCGATTTCCCGTAGGAATGAGCGATTTTACCGCAGTAAAAAGTGTGTTTAATGTTGACTAGGCTTAGTATCTACACCACAAAAAGTTTAATTCGAATCAGTCCTGTAGTTTCGGAGATTAGCCTGGACAAACAGACAGACAAAAATATTAAAAATTAAAACAATTAAAAGTATTCTGATATTATTTTAACATGATATTATCATAACAATTAGTTTTTCGTAAATATAGTCCATGTACAGATACACGTACAGACACATAGATTTTACTGTTATTATATGTAGGTATAGATCAGCTGCTATGATGTTCATAGGTAGTTGATCTTTTTGAAATTTTAAATGAATAAGGCATGTTAAAAAATTGAAGTGAAATGACGATTATTTTTGTTTATTATAAATATTTGTTCTCGATATCGACATCGAATCCGTACAACGTTTGTGCATTAGTGGAAAGCGTTGTTCAGATTTCCATTTTTGGAGCGCACTCTATTGTCGCGCCAACTTTTGAAAAAGTCAAACGTTTAATTTAAATTTTCCTCTGTCTGAAACGAATTCGAATTTCATAGAGCCAAATATTGCGTTTACAAAGGTATATTTCCGCTTGATATTAGATTTGTTAAAGCAGAAATCCTCGCCAACGAACACCGATTCGGTCCTAGGTATTTCTGAGGCATTTTATACATGGAAATTTCAATAAAGATGCCTGGGTGTTTGGGATCTAATGGAAAAATTCTTATCAAATAACTAACAAAGCTTAACACTAGGCTCGTAGATGAGTGTGTGATTGCTTGTTAATCGGATTATTTCATTTGTCTTCATATTTTTTGACGATTGCAATAGACTGATCTTCTTTATTTTTGACGTTTTCTCCCGATTTATGGTATTTCTTCTTTGCTGTTTATTTGATGTTCATTATTTTTGGAGTTTTACTTTCGGTTGAAATTCTTCTTTTTGTCGATTTGCTATCAGCTAATTTTCTTCTATTTCACCGTTTTACTTGTTGTCGTTGTTCTTTTCCAAATTACTCTTGAAACTCTCAATCAATTTACTTACTGTCGTTTAACTCTTGAATGATGTTCTTTTTCGTGCTGTTTTACTTTCGACTCATATTCTTCTTTTTCTAATTATTTACTCTCAACTAATGTGCTTCTTTACAGCCGTTTTACTTTCGACTGAAGTTCTTTCATTTGGTTTAGTGACGAAAGTCATCAATCGCATTGGCTATTTATCTTTTTATTACAAATGGGCTTACCATTTGTCTGATAAAAGTCTTTCAGATAGAAAAGTTAATGAAAAAACCTCTTTATAAATAGGTATTTAAGAAAGCAGACGATTAGACACCGCGAATAAGATGAAATCATTAAGGTGGTAAATGGGGGGCGGTCTAGGATGTTTCCTGGCGGATATGAGGAGGGGCGTACTCCGGCTTCAGGGACTAATTGCTCAGGTGCATTCATAAAAAAACCTCCTTAGACATCCGATTGTTAATAGCGAGGATTTCAAATGGTTTTTTCAGCTCAACTGTAGATTTGCAGACTTAATATAGTTACAATTGTGGCTACTTATAATTTTTTGTATTCAAACAACGTTTCTGTTGTAATATTACAGCCGAATTGGGCTACCATATCCCCACCTGTTAACTAAAACTACCTAACCCGTAGGCAAAGAATACAAATAAGTCAAACTCGATCGCGCGATGTTTTGCGATCTCCTCGACATTTAACGCCGTATTTCTGCTAATTTACATAAAAGCACAGTTAATTATACAAGGTTAATAAAAGCGTGAGGCATTAATTGAAACTTACAACACTTATTTAGTGTATCATTTCCAGGCTACACAACAAAAATCAGATCAATCGGAGCAATAGTTTAGCCACAGGAATGTTTTAAAGTTTTTTCTCACTACCTACACACGCTGTACGCCAGCTGATCGTGATAACCGTATAAAAATCCGTTTGGTAGTTTTCGAGTTTATAGCATTCAGACATAAAGACACTTATTTTTATATAGATATATCGGTTTTAAGTAGGCATAGATGCTGTCTTGTTTTGTTTGTGATCTTCCGAATGTCGCGCAAATAGACTTTTCTCGCCAAGTTAGCCAAAGAATCGGGCTACTCAACTGCTTTGCCTTATCATAAAAATTTGTCGTTAAACTAATTATAACATCAGAGTTCTTGTAAACTTACCGGACTAAGCCCTGCGGAACCAGACCGTTTTAGGAAGTAAGCACAGTCTGACGAGTCGTACTTTCTCGGTCGTGTCAGTCTCACCAATGTGTCGCATTAAAATGATCACAAATCATTTAAGTAATGCTACAGAAGAAGCTATCGCGTTTAGTGCGGTGTGTAATCCGGTAGCCCGTGGAGGTGGGAGGAGAAAAGAGGTAAGCGCAACGGTGTAGCCTCTATGACGCCTATGGACGTCAGTAGTCATGAAAATTGCTCGTTTGCCCCTCTATACCATAAAAAAAGAATTCAGACTAGCCGTCTATTCCATGCACCATTACAATATGTTTTCAGCAATTAAAATGTTATGTTAAATTAGCATTTTTATTGCACACGGTATGTCAGTACTTAAATATATACCTACGTTTATGGCATTTCTAGAATGCATAACAACGTATGATTTGTTTTGTTTTACCAAATGGAAAGGAATTTAAACTTGGTAACACTTTAATCTTATTATTCAACTCATTAGTCCTTCCAATCTTGGAATATGCTTCAACAGTATGGAATCCGCAATATAAAGTCCACATTGATTCAATTGAAGTCAGAATAAATTTGAAAAAAGATACAACACAAAATAGGACTTTCTATTTGATTAGTAGTCGCCATCGACGAGATATAATTCTTCTGTACAAAATTATTCACAATATAGTTCATTCACCGTATCTAATATCTTATATACATATATTTTAATTGTCCAAGATTATGCGTAAGAAAATCTACTCTCTTTTATGTGCCAAAATATAAAAGTAGTTATTTTAAAAATGCATTTAGAAGTAGAGCTTGCTTCACATCTAACAACTCAATTGATATTTATAATTTAAATATTGTTAAATGTAAGCAAGAAATCTCAAAAATTTCTATTTAAATGTACGTAGTAAAATCTAAATTAATTTAATTTGTTATTTTTTTGCATGCCTTAAGCGCGAGCGTAGGTATGCTCTACTCTCGCCTAAAAATCAAAAACTGGGTTCGGTCAGAGTTTTATTTTAAATAAATAATAATATAGTGCTTAAAGTAGGTTGGCCTTCATACCACAATAAAAGAAAACATCAATGGTCATTTTTCTAAACAATAAACAGCAATCCAACCCACAATTTAGATAAAAAAATGAATTTTTCAGAAAAAAATCTATAAAAAACATATAACATTCTCGCTGTAATCACCATAACTTTTGAAAAACATAACTAATCGATTTAAATTTTATTTCAATAGGTCCGTAAATCTATTGTGACGAACTGATTAGAAAACCATAACTCAATTATTATTCCTTTTATTGTAAAAAATCAAATGTGTACTGTTGAAAGTAAAAAAATTACACCTTAGGCAGCCTAGTATACAAATACACAGAGTAAACGTCAAAAATGTGTCAACAGTGAGCTCTGAGAGTAAAGCCACTTGAGACTTTATTTTCACAACGTTAGAGTGTATAATTGAATAAATCGCGTTCGCGCACTTAAAACATTATGGTAAGAGACATTCTTTATGGTTAAGTTTTAATTGCGTCATTCATATAAGCTGCCAGCACAATTTTATTAGTCTAACGTTTAATAATTTTAATTTACCAACGTTTCTCGACTAAAATTATGTAATTTATATTGGTAATAATCGCTTTTATCTGAAGCAGTTTTTATTTTTTTACATTATGATGTCTAATAAATATAAAATAACTTATTTTCTTTAAGATTCAAGTTTACCATAAAACTATTTGAAAATTAAAAATAAAAAAAGCAATTTTTGGTGAAAAACGTATATGTTATCATGAGTATCTAATTTAAATAACATACGTATGACACGAGTGCTTAAGGCATGCACATTTGGTTTTACCAAACTTTACTTAACCTGCATTAGACCGATTTTTTCCTATTTAATGTTGCTAGGAATTTAATATGTATAAGTGATTAGTGGAAACTTTATTATTTTGTCATATAAGTATTGTTAACATTGTATGTTTCCCAAATAAAAATAAAATAAAAAATAAAATCTCACTACACGACTACAAATTAACGGGTTTATAATTTTACCATAATCATCACCCGACTGACGACTTGGTTATGGCGTCGGAGAGCCGATGGTTGCTCGTGACCCTGACCTTAGGCCTACGTCCTCTTACTGATGATTATGATGCTCTACATAGAAACCGCACGGGGAGCGGGGGTCCGGGCCCCCCAGTCATGATAGCTCATAGAGCTCCTCTAGCTCAAGACCCGTGTCGGCCACTTTTTTAGCTGCCGCGCGTGAGCTGCTCCCCTCCGTCAGAGGGGGGGAAAGGAGGACACCCGCTGTCCTCCTGGCCAAGATAATAATAGTATAACCTATTAATCTCAATATTCCGGTTTGCCTCCTCCCATATTAGCTGGGAAAGAAGGGGGGGTCTGCACCCCCATCGACCACAAATTACAGAGGCTCGAGCTACCTTAGGGCACTCGCCTCTCATACAGACGAAGCTGCACTGGGCTTTCAGTTCTGCTGTCGTAGATTCTGTCTAAAAATAAATAAAGAAACCGCACGAAACGCGACAGCACAGCTGTCACTTTACGCCGGTATAGTGTAAGCGAAAGGTACGTCCCCGGTCCCCGGTAATTTATTGCAAGCGGCATGCAGGGTTGCACTCTTACTAAAAACCTAAAAGCTGTGCTGAAACTGAAGTTTCCTATATGCGAATACTAGTTTTCCAAATACTACTATAGGAATCCTTTTTTTATCTTCCCGCCTTCACAAACAGACAATTGGACAATAGATCGCAGGGACTAGTCTCGCGATTAGTCGCACCGGACCACACTAAACAATAATTGCAAGGGAGAAATAATAAAGTCGGCGCAGCGCGGTCGGTATCCGCTTGCAATAAAAATGTAAAACGCTACCGATAAGCGGCTACGCTAAAGGCTCGAATGTGAGCGAATAGTGATGGGACATTTACGAGAACACGCCATCGATGTATAGAAAGAAATTAAACATTTATTTGGTCACAACACAAAAGACAATAATTTATGATATATCGACAGTAGGATAGCATTAAGAGCCTTAAGGCTGCGCCAAATTGGTTAGGTTCGACATAAGCTAGGTAGCCATACTACGCATGGTACCTAACAGCAATATATCGATATTTTACGTAAATAACATTGAAGTGTATGTCTGTGATGTGAATTTAACTAGGTTCTATCAACGCAGAGGTCTATCTTTATGATACGAGGGACCAAACGATCCTTTAATCAATTTGTCTGTTTGTCTGTGATTATGTTTGCATGAGATAATCTGAGGAAAGTCTGGACAGTTTTTGAAACGTTAGAGAAGAGTCACTGAAATATATAGGAGTTTAAAGAGTTGAACAGATGCAACATTATTTCCAAAATACTTATTAATCAGTATTTTGATCAGTTAAAATTATATTCATTAATTACGGCTATAACGTATCAATCATATTATTATGGAGACAGTACATCCAAAAAATTACCTTCTAATCTAAGTCTCAAGCTTAAAGTGAATACTAATTAATAATAAGTAAACTTAATCTTTGTATGCAATGGCTGCGCAATTGATACCTAGAAACAACACAAATAATACATGCTAAAATCATTGCCATATCTTATCGATATTAACGTAATAAAAATTGAACACATCACTACAGCGACTGCTTCAGTTTTTACGTCCGGATCAAACCGCTTGGTATTTTGTCACACAAAATATAAATGTAGCTTACTTCCTTCCTTCATTGGAGGAGTTTATCTGAGTGATTAATTATGCCTTACACAACGTAGTTCATGCTCGACTTTTCAGCGGCTAAATGGTATTAACTTTTGTACACAATTTACATGATAAAGAGTTGAGTGCGAGGCTTTGAAACAGCTAGTTTAGGAGTGCAATATGGACGTAACCGACAAGGTGACAGTTTGGTAGTGGGTTTTGTTATGTAGTTTAACAATTCTCGTTATATCTATGTTGCGAGTCATGTTTTTACTCGAGTCACTTGAGTCAGTTTGTCAAACTCGTACTCGAGTGAAAAAAAATCCTACTCGAGTGAACTTGCACTCGAGTTACCGAGTGAACTCGGCGCACCGAGTTGACCGAGTTCACTCGAGTGATCTCGTCGCGCCAAGTACAGTCGGTTCGTCAAGTGAACTCGTCACTTGAGTGACTTTTTCACTGCAGTATAACTCGAGTGACTTTTTTACTCGAGTATAACTCGAGTGAGGGAACAATCTTACTCGATTGACTCGAGTCGCAAATTCCTACTCGAGTCGCATCACTAGTTTATATACGAATATTAGTCGACCTGTGCCCACTTCGTTAGGTGTCAAAAATGAAAATTGTTCAACGGTTATTATTGTAACCTAATATTTAAAGTTAAGCTACTTACTAAAAAAATACTACTTCCTGATGCTTTCTTTAGTGAAAGGTTAGTTAAGATCAGTTCAGTAGTTTTAGGGCCAATTCGAGACAAACAACGCCTAACAAAGAGGTGAAAGGGTGGGCTGGGCTAGTGACAATATAAAAAATGTTTAATTACAATGTAATACTTTAGTACACAAATATTTTAGTAGTGTAGGACGCGTATGTGCAGAGAGAAATAATATTCTAGATGGCACGGATTCTATTTTCCGTGAAGTTTCTTTGTTGTAAGTTTAGTAGACTTCTCGTTCAACTGTAGAGACCAATCGTAGTATATAATATACTGCACAGATATAAAAATGAACTCGAAATAAAATTGTGGATTACCTTTGTCTATTTGCTTTGTAAAAGTTTCCTGGGGCCAAAAAATTCCACTGGTTGTGTTCTGGTGCAGAACGTTTAATTTTGAATTCGTGTTTTGAACAGAGAAAAAAGTATGAATCCGTGTCATATAACGAATTTTAATAAAGCATTCCTATAGTGCCGTATGAAATATTTTGCTTTTGTTTTGCTGCTTTTTGATTGGCCTTTTAAAGATACTATATTTAATACACACACACATACACAACCTTTTTTGCTTTTATCTTAAAAGATGAAGTTTAAAAAAATATTAGTATCAACGTGCCCCACAGGCTTGCCTGCAGCCGAATTGGGCCGGCACGACCGGGGAGGAACCTGTCGCTTACACGAGACCGGGCGGCGTAGTGACAGCTGTGACAGTTAGAAGGGTTCTTTTTATTATCTACTTTATAATTACGCGACGAAGATTTCGAATCATTACGAGAAGGTTCGAGTATAATTTCGAAAAAAAAATGAAATTGTAGTTTGTCAGATTAAAACCGAGCATGAGTTTTAAGGTCCGATCAAAAACGTATCTTCGAACATTTTGATATTGGGTAACTTTGTGTTCAAAAAGGGACGTGAAAGAAAAAAAGATTTTTGTCGATTACAATAAAATGGACGTGGACTAACATATTGCTTACTATCTTTTGACAGTGACTTTGCCTGCGTAAATTATATCTCTGTCAAAATTTTATTCAATTCCGTTCAGAGATTTTGCGTAGAAGAGCAACAACACACGACGTACATCCCTACAATTTCCCTTACATGGCTCAACCTCCTCTTCGAGGGTTTTCCCGTAAGTTTTTATTCTTTTAAACAAATTATCCCTTTACATATCTATTTCATCATGGTAGTTTTCTACATTGTATCTATCGGTGGAATTAGCTACTGGAAATAGGTAGAATTTTAGCATATCTGGCATGGAACTTATGACAAAATTCTATTTCCACAATGGATTTGCCATTGATCAACTTTCGTAACAGACGCCGATGTCTTCAAAGCTACCTATACACTAAATTTTAGCTTAATAAGTCCAGCAGTTTCAGCCGTATATTAGTCTATCTGTCAGCGATGGACATACCTGGAATATGTCGCAACGCCAAGACAATAAAGAAAAGTTTTATTCGAATAGAAACCCTCCCAGATGTCACCAGAATATACTCCCAGTTTCATCGCAACCTGATCAGTGTTAGATATAAACTAGTAGGAATTAGTCTGCTGAACTTTCTAGTCTATTGTGCAAACGTGCAAACTGCTCATATAATAAGAGACTACTAACAAGTCTGCACACACCAACACTTTCCTAACACACGATACGCGAATTATTTAAATAATAAAATGTGCAAATCTACGGTAGGTCGTGAGAAAGTAATGGTAATACATCAATTTGTGGATCGATCGGCATCTCTCGTGATCCCCAACTGTTTATTAGAAGGGATATAAAGGAACAGGTAACCATAGCTGAGGGCCCGCCGTCCATATTTATTGAAATTACTTTTGATTGTACAATAATATTGGACTGCAAGCCGGTAGCGCTGCAGCCTTAAAATTAAGAGGTTTTTGTATTGAAACGCTCTGAATTAGATGGTTTATATGTAGACAATTTGCATTTGCTAACAGCCAATTTGCGCATACAATGTTTTTATTTTGCAGCTCGTGTTGAATGTTATAATTTGGACGGGTTTGCGTTCGATTGCGCCCGCGCATTTCTCGCTTCGTCGTCGTGTAGAGACATCGCCCGCTTCGCATGTTTCAAACCTTTTTTGTTGCATTACATTTGACATGGTCATCATCTGATTGACATAAGATTTATCTGTGGTAAGCGTATAGCTAAAAACGTTTAGTAAGAGGTAGTGCCACACTGCATGCTTGCATGCAGTCGAATTGGGCCGGCGCGACCGGGGAGGTACCTCTCGCTTACACGAGACTGGCGTAAAGTGACAGCTGTGTGCGGTCGCGTTTTGTGCGGTGTGTAAGTAGCCGGTGGTCCATGGAGGTGGGAGGAGAAAGAGGCAGCGCATCTGTATAGCCTCTATGCGGATGTTTGTGGGAGTCGGTAGTCATGAAAATGGCTCCGGCTGCTCGTTTGCCTCCCATATCAAAAAGAAAAAAAAAAAGACGAATAATATATATAAGAATAGCTAGGGAAGAAATACCTTATTGTTAATTACACGGAGAGTCCGTTTATTTAACAATAAGGTATTTCTTCTTCCTATCCCTTAAAGCGGCTATATGTTACGTCAGTCCAGAAAACTACATTTTCTATCCATTACAACACAAATGAAAAACACCAAACGATCGCGTTTATTTAAACAACAATACCACCGACTCGAATAAACGTTATTCCATAAAGAGTGCAGTTAATTTTTCAAATTACAAAATTATCGTTAACCATACGGTTAGCGTTTACGCTATTCGCAAGCGTGACTAATTGACCCCATAGACCAGGCGGCCCCCACGAGATATCTTCCCATAAGCATGACCATATAAGTGCACAACAAACTCAGTGCTGTTTTTCATCCTCAATGTTTATAAACATATACGCACGCTTTTTTAGTTAAGTACGAACTATGAGTGGTACGTACAAAATCTATATAAGTAAGTATATATAAAAATTAATTGATGTTTGTTAGTGTCGCTAAAACTCGAAAACGGCTGGAAGCATTTCGTTGCTTTTAGTTTGGAATTATTTGCGGATAGGTTTCAAAGGTGAGTAAATATGCAAAAAGTTTTGACGGTAGAGTTTTGACCACATTTTTTACTAAATTTGATACATTCTGCAAATATCGTTCGGCTTTTTTATTTTTGTTTATTGAATCCGAAGCGGTACGGATTTGATGAACAATTTTGGTTATTCTGAATGTTTAACAATGCATTGGACGCATCTTTAGTAATGTGAGAGCCTGGTGATCTGTAACACAGGATTTTCCTAGTACAGACACCAAGTCTCTTACAAAGGTTATGGTATTTCCAAAACTAAGTATGTATCTTTAAATGTCATGTACCTTTGTGGAGAAATAAATAAATTCATAAATTCATAAAAAAAAATCATAAACATAACCGTTCTTTATGCCGTCAAACCTAGAAATCAGACTGAACAGCCGGTACATCCGAGCATTTGATGAAAAAGTAAGCATTAAATTATTAAAGATTTTGTGTGTAAAAAATTACGTCCATCTAAAATTGTTTTGTAAGTTATGTACTCCTGGCAACACATCAATATTATTTAATATCTCATAACTGAACATTCATCGTTATTTGTTTTGTTATCTGTTATTATCTGCAAAATAAATGTTTATTTATTTACATACGTAGCGTTGCTATTTGTTTATAATTGATCTGTCTATGATAGTAGGTACCTTCAAGGCTTAAAATTAACCCCATTAACAAGTCCATCGGATCGAATGCAGCCTTCAACCCTTCAACCTGATCAACTAGACTTACGACTTTTAAACTTCAAACAAATTGCTAAAACAAGCTTACAAGTTCCCCAGCTCTCGCTTAGCTGCCGCCAACAAGTCTACGAGATCATTTATTCACTAAAGATGCAAAGGAAAACTGACCATTCCTAGTGAAGAAAAACATCACTAAAATAACCGCTAAAAACTGTGTTACCTTTTATTCAGTTATACAACTTTATTGCTGACATCAAACTTTTAAACTAGCACATGATTTACTTCAAGACAAGCTGTGTCTAGTAGTATCTTATACTATAGTACAAGTCACGTGCCGACTTCATTAGGTGTCAAAAAGTTACTTCTTGATAAAGTAGCTTTATATAAGTGAAAAAATGTTTAAAATCGGTTTAATAGTTTTCGAGCCTCGATTCAAACAAACAAAAAATCTTTACTGTTTAAACATATAATAAAAGTTATATAATTAAAAATAATAGTAATCATTTAAATGTAGATTAACTAATTATAATTCCATATTTCAATCGTACAAACTCTCAAACAACGCTAGAGCTAAATAAACTTTACAATCAAAATCCCGCTGTCACTGCCACCACATGCACACGCGACACGCGACATTGCGACACTGCCACCAGCCGCAGTAGAGTTGTGCAACGGTCGTGCGACTCTCGCGACTGCATTAAGACGTTAATTGACATTATTTGACATACCTTAGCGACTAAGTCGCCGCGTCTGGCGTCTTGAAGTGTGCGCCCCCCGCGTCTAGTCGCTTCAATCAGCTTCTTAGTCACCGGTCGCCGCGTCTTAAAGTCGCGTGTGTGCTGCCCTAATCGTTTCTAAATTCGTTGCATCACACATCGCCGTTGTTAAAAGAACGTTAACTTACATCCTACTGATATTATAAAGGCGAAAGTTTGTGAGTGTGTTTGTTACTCTTTCACACAAAAACTACAGAACGAATTTTCATGAAACTTTACAGTAATATAGCTAACGTTAACTTACATCCTACTAATATTATAAAGGCGAAAGTTTGTGAGTGTGTTTGTTACTCTTTCACACAAAAACTACAGAACGAATTTTCATGAAACTTTACAGTAATATAGCTTTCATATCATAAGAACATAATAAGTTAAAATTTATAGGGATTTTTTATAATTTGGTTATAATATAACGATAACTGTCGAGTAAGTCGGAAAAAAATCAGCCGCCTGAGAGCAATATTGGCGTGCGCTGCCATAATCGTTGGAGTTACAAAAATATAATTACTGTAGGATTATTGATCTTAAATAGTTCTAAATAAAAGTCCGCGACAGCATATATCTATCTTTTATGTGTAAGTCACTATGACCATTATAGTGAACCAAACATTCAATTAAATTGGATATTTTTTAACGATGCACATTTTAGAATATTTATCGAACTCTTATGAAAATTGATACATCTGTCACTTTACGTATTGAATGTAGATAAACTTTGTCTATTACACTAAGTAATTTGGGCGAATAGATTAAAAGTTATTATCACGATAAGATTGACTTAAACGGAATATCTAAAGCGCCTAAAATGCGCGCGACAAATTCGATTCTCAAAGCGATTTATTGTTTCATACAATACGTATATATTTAATTTAATATATATTTCAGTATAATATTAGATTATGTATAATAATAACAACACCATTTTTGAAGTCCGAAATCCACGCGAGCGAAGCCGCGGGCGGAAGCTAGTATTTTTATAATTTTAATGAAGGATCCCCGATGCGCTCGCGTTTATAATATCCTCTAATATAATCACGTTGTGCGTTTAACGTGTAATTTTGACTTTTTACCCAAAAATAAAAGAGCTGCCTCTCACTTTTAGCCGCGATGCATATTTGCCTAATGCTCACTGGTGTTACGGGGGCAAATTGGTACTTAAAATAAAATTTGGTCTTCATATTTATATCTTTTTTTGGAATGTTTAAGTATATCTCGAGGCAAGTAGTGTAATAAGTAGGTACTAAGTGCTGGTTGGGTTTAACTACCAATGACTACAACAGAGTAGGCAGAGAGAAGAGAATGGCGCATATGACGGTAGAGTTATTAAGGTGCCCTACACACTTGTCTCGATTCCTCCACACTCTTTTTTTTAGTTTCAGAAGTTTCACGTTGCGAAGACTCTTGACGCTACCTTCGGACAGTGTCCAATAAATCTGATCATGGTACATCATGGTAAAAATCATGGTAAAAATAATGCTTGAAGAATTTCTTTGAAGTTCTCAACTTAAATTTTCTCTAAGCAGTCTCACCCCGACATCCTGTCCATTTGGTTAATGCAGATGAAACTATTTGAACAACAAACTCAGTTACAGCAAGATATAATCCCATATCTGCATTGCACATTAATATGTCGGGTATGGCGCTCACATTTATATAGATACCTACAGGTATTGCCTATTCTGTCTTGCTCTGTACGACTTCGGACAGTCCGAATAATGTTTTTAATATGTCAACTTGTGTTATAATACCTACCTAATTATTATCTAATTGTTGTGCAGACGAGTTGCTCTGGGCCATCGGAAATTCGTATACCTTAAAAACGACATTCTTTTTTAGGGACGGTATCGTGTGAAGCAGAGCCTATCAAATACCGGTAAAATTCCTCAGTAGTCACTTGCCAACTACTTTTTTTTTACGTTATAGGAGGACAAACGAGCAGCCGGAGTCATTTTCATGACTACCGACGCCCACAAACATCCGCATAGAGGCTATACAGATGCGCTGCCCTCCTTTCCCCTCCCACCTCCATGGGCCACCGGCTACTTACACACCGCACGAAACGCGACATCACTGCTGTTACTTTACGCCGGTTTTGTAAGCGAGAGGTACCTCCCCGGTCGTGCCGGCCCAATTCGGCTGCATGCAAGCATGCAGTGTGGCACTACCTCTTACCAATCCAAAGACGGCGGAAAGCGACTTTGTTTTACACTATGTAGTGAAAACTGAGACTGCCAACGCACCTTTTAGTGGCTATCGTGCATAGGTATGTCTCAGCATGTATATGTCCTTCATCCCATTAGGCGTGT
This sequence comes from Calycopis cecrops, assembly GCA_001625245.1. NCBI lineage: Eukaryota > Metazoa > Arthropoda > Insecta > Lepidoptera > Lycaenidae > Calycopis > Calycopis cecrops. The sequence goes on from LUGF01026018.1 coordinate 421,470, forward strand.
ATAAAAAATATCGATAAAAACCGCACGAAACGCGACAGCACAGCTCACTTTACGCCGGTCTCGTGTAAGCGAGAGGTACCTCCCCGGTCGCGCCGGCCCAATTCGACTGCATGCTTGCATGTGGCACTACCTCTTACGAAAACTGACACTATCCAAAAAGTCTCCGCTCTTGCGTCAAACAAGCAAAAAAACTCCGTCACCTTGGTTGTTCAATGGCGGCGGTCGCACGTGGCCTCAGCGACTTTGTTATAATTTTCACGGCTCCCGGAGCACGCGTTCAATATTGACGCACGTTTTACGAGGACTCGGGACCTCGGGAATATATTATGTGGTGACGCGAGCCTGGGGCGACCGAATTATAATACGCCGGCGATGATGGTGATAGTGGCGTGACTTAAGTATGCGTATTATTTGACGGCTACTACTGTGTACTGAAGGCACGGAAGATATACGACACGTCGGTAAGATGTAGTGCCACTGCGTGTTTGCATGCTGTCGAACTGGGCCGGCACGACCGGGGAGGCACCTCTCGCTTACAAAACCGGCGAAGTGACAGCTGTGCTGTCGCGTTCGCGGTGTGTAAGTAGCCGGTGGCCCATGGGGGTGGGAGGAGAAAGGCGGGTAGC
>LUGF01026018.1:443155-468485 GCA_001625245.1 Calycopis cecrops
CAGGAGTTTGTTGTAACAGCCCGCCTCATCGAGATCTGGATGTCGCGTCGGGAAGACATCTCCCTTCAACTATATATCTGTGGTAGGACCCAATGTCGATACGACAATCCCAAAGGTGCGGGCTCCATGCAGGGTGGGTCGCCACAGAAATGAATATAATCATTTTAAGTGTATGGATTCACTAACTAAAACTCCCCAATCGATAAACAAGAATCGAAAATCACCCGCGGTGTCAACCGCCAATACGGGCACTACTGAGACAGGGAAACCTGTAGCAGCAAGTGGCCCACAAAATCTCAGGGCTGGTGTATCCAATCCCCAGGGCACACATACGGCGGGAAGCTCCTCGTCAGAGTATCCCAACTAGTCGACGACTTTGAGTTGACTTGGCAGACGGTCCGTCGCAAAGGCGGGAATAGGTTGGTTGGTAAGCCTAATGACCGGCCGTCTGCACAGACGACTACAAAAAAGAAAAGAAACAAGGGGAAGAAGAAGAAGAGGAACCGTAAGGGTCCAGAAACTTCTACCCCGACGGACAAGGCAATAGCAGGGACGACCACGCAACCGCCTCCAGAACACAAGGAGAGCCCGGCAGATGGTCCGACCGAACATTTTAGGAAACAACACGGAAATACGAGGCCAGGACGGAGGGAAAGGGAAGACCGTAAACGAGCGAGGCTGGATGACACCACGTCACCACGTGGAGCCCATAAGACCCATCGTTTAGATCTCCTTAACAGATCACGTCCGCAAAGCTTCGCAGACGCTGCGGGAGCCGAACTGGTGGTAGCTATCACTACTGGAGTCAGCGGACACCTTAGCCCCCCGAAAGCAGAAGTCGTCCAGCAAGCGCTGCAAGATTTAATATTAAAGTAGGCCTCCATACCGAAAGCGCCGGATGTGAGAGGACCCACTTTCCTGGGCAAACCCATTATTGGTGATAGGGCCCTGAAAGTCTGGTGCAAGGACCTCCACACCCGAAGATGGTTATAAAGGGTCATACTCAAAATAAACGTCTCCGTCGAGGAACCGCTGGTGGTCAAAGGACAGATTGACCTCCCACGGAGGATCTGCTGCGGTCATCTGGTGCCCGGGAAATGGAAGTCGCCGTTTGACATAGCAAGAATGCTAAAATACCAGAACACCTGGGCTCAGGTAGACCGATGGCTGTATCACAGCTCGAAGGAGACCAACGAGGACAACTTTCTAAATGTAAGCGTCCCAGCAGACGTCGCGAAGGAGATTGATGCTCAGGAGCGACGCCTGGGGATAGGATTGGGCGCTGTATATATCAAAGACGACAAGGGCAAGTACGTCACTAGCCTGCCTACTACAGAATCCAGACTGGCTGCTGACGTTGTGACCACACTCACAGCCGGTCCCTCGTCGGTCACGGCTCCTAGCCATGACTCAGTCATGGATCGGGAGCCTGGGCCGTCATCTGCTCCGGAGGTAAATCGGGGGACGCAAGTTGAACCATCAAGGTCGACCAGCAGCCCCTGTGCGGGAGCGGTTCCAACGAGCGAGATGGATCTCGTACGGGCTTTGGAGGAAAGAGCGGCCGACATCTCCGATGGCACCCCGTTCACCTCCACCAACTATTAGTGCCGTACAGGGCAACATCCACCACAGTCGCACTGCAACGGCTGAACTACGGCGGTGGCTGGATTTTAAAAGCAGGGCCATAGCCCTGATCCAGGAGCCGTGGGTCAGAGGAGGAAACATATGCGGCCTTGACTCAACAAAAGGTAAATTATATACTTGTACTGGTCCCGATGTACCGAGGACATGTATTTTTACCACTAAAGACATAACGGCTGTGCCTTTAAACGAGTTCTGTTACAGAGACATAACAACAATAAAACTACGACAAATCTCACCTTTGCCCGACATAATGCTGGCATCAGTCGACATGCCCGAAGGTGAAGAAGCTCCACCCCGAGAACTGGTTAACCTGGTTCACCTTTTGTGAACGAGAAAAAGCGAAGCTTATCGTAGCAACGGATGCAAACGCGCACCACTACCTATGGGGAATGACCACAAAAAACAAAAGAGGTGAGGATTTAGTATCTTTTTTATTTAATACTAATCTAAACTTACTAAATATAGGCAACACACCGACATACGTGACGAGGAGATAATAGATCTTACACACGCCACAAACAACGCAACGGACCTAATAAAGGACTGGCACGTCTCTGAGGAGGCATCGTGCTCAGATGGATCCGATTCGATGTAAAGGTGAACACAATAAACGTACGTCCCAGACGAAAACCACGTAAAACCGACTGGGATACGTACTACACAATTGTAACGAGTAAAATATCCAATTACACTGAGGATAACATCAACTGTGTAGAGGACATTGACACAAAGGTAAACAATCTCACATCAACAATTATCAGTACATATCACCAAACATGTCCACTGACCCAACCTCACACCAAACAAAAAGGCAACAATACGTGGTGGGGCCCCGAACTAGAACGGCTGAGGAAAAAGGTCAGAAGACTATTTAATCGAGCAATGAACACCAGTACCGAAGAAGACTGGGACAACTACAAAGACACAAAAGGTTTGTATAAAAAACGCCTGCGGGTAAGTCAAAGAGAATCCTGGCACGACTACTGCAACGGTATAGAATACTGCAGTGAAGCGGTGAGGATAAAGAAAACTCTCACTACACGGGGAAACATAAAGCTGGGTTCGCTAATGAAAAACGATCAATCCTATACCAGCTCATATGATGAAACAATGGAACTCCTAATGCAGACGCATTTCTAAGGCTGTAGCATAGAAGAGGGAATGACGTGGGAGAACGAACATCATACAACACCAAACGCCAATGAATGGACCGATGCCCAAGAAATGGTAACAATAGAAAAGGTAGAATGGGCGATTAAAAGCTTTGAACCTTTCAAATCAGCAGCATTCATTTACTGCAAAAAGGAGAAGGTAAAATGGTGGAAGTCATAACAGAGATACCGAAATCCTACCTGGCATATCGCTATATCCCCCAAAGATGGAGAGAGGTAAGAGTCGTCTTCATTCCGAAACCAGGTAAAAGCGACTACACAGATCCCAAATCATACAGACCTATTAGTCTGACATCGTTTCTTATGAAAACGATGGAAAGGCTATGTGACAGGGATCTGAGAGACAATTCTCTCAAGAACATACCGATACACCAAAACCAACATGCCTATAGCTCCGGCAAACCAACGGAGTCCGCACTACATGCCGTGGTAAGTAAAATAGAGCATGTCCTACAAAATCAGGCAATCTGCCTGGGGACCTTCATTGACATTGAAGGAGCCTTCGACAAAACCAACTTCGTAAGTATTACATCCGCCCTAAACAGGCATCAGGTAAGACCGGAAGTAGTAGAGTGGATAAATAATATGCTTACGAAAATAATTATCAGAATAGATGACAAAGGTTCCAGGAAAGCCAAAATAGTTAAAGGCTACCCACAACTCCCACAAGGGGGAGTCCTGTCTCCACTACTCTGGAATATTGTCGTCAACGATCTCATCACGAAACTAAACAACAAATACTTATACACAGTGGGCTATGCTGACGACCTCGCAATCCTTATATCAGGTAACTATGCGAATATCGTCTGCGAACGAACACAAATGGCGCTCCGCATAATTGAACGCTGGTGCAGAGACTTCGGCCTCACTGTCAACCCCACCTAAACGGAACTAGTTATGTTTATCAACAAACGTATACTAAATAACTTTACACTCCCAAAACTAGGGAATACAACGCTTCAGCTCAGTAATCAGGTAAAATATTTAGGCCTAATACTTGACAGTAAACTGAATTGGAGCCAACACGTTTGCCTCACATTCTGGCAATGCAAAAAAATGATAGGCAAAACATGGGGCCTCACACCAAAAGTAACTTTATGGCTTTACACAGCAGTTATCAGATCAATACTAAGCTAAGGCGCAGTAGTCTGGTGGCAGCGAACAAACCTGATCACGGTAAGTGACAAACTACAACGCTTCCAGAGACTAGCATGTCTAGCCCTTACAGGATGTATGAAAACAACACCAACAGCTGCCATAGAGATGATGTTGGGTTTGCTCCCACTACACCTCTTCATACAATGAGAAGCGGCCATGGCAGCGACAAGACTAAGAATACTAAAACTGTGGAAAGACACTAGGATACCACACACAACGATCATACCATAGACCATAGACACATACCACAACAAATTTCCAATGCTTGAGGCACTAAGCCACATCATACCAAAGAGGTATATTTTTGATAAAAAAATACAGGATTCACCTTAACGAACCACCAGCATCAGGCTCAGACCCGAAGGAACTGAGAATATATGCTGATGGGTCAAAGAACATACACGCCACAGGTGCAGGTATATTTTCGGAAGATTCAAACTTGTACAAAGCCACACCACTAGGTATCTACAGCACCGGCTTCCAAGCGGAATGCGTAGGTATCATAATAGCAGCCAAAGCAATCGCCGACCGTAATATACAAGGACACAATATAAAGATCCTTACGGACAGCAAGGCGGTGCTACATGCATTAAACTCACACACAACAAACTCAGGTCTCGTTAACGAAAGTCACCATTCCCTGGAAAAGATTAGCACAAATAACAAGATCACCCTGAGTGGATCAAAGGCCACAGCGGTTCCAAGGGAAACGATGCTGCAGATGAACAGGCCAAAAGAGGAGCAAATATGGAAGTATCGGGGACAGAACCGATAATCCCTCTCCCATATAATCAGCTAAAACAATGGATAAGTATACACACAAAAACACTACACCAAGCCTTATGGGCGGGCGGACACAACTGCACACAGTCTAGGAAAGCAATGCCGCAAGGCAATCCCAGACACACAAATCAACTGATCAAACAAAAACGACATGACCTACGCCTGATCATAGGCGCCATAACAGGACACTGTCATCATATAACAAACATCTTTTTACTATAGGTGTCACGGACAGCCCGCTGTGCAGAGCCTGCCTAGAGGCAGAGGAGACAGCGGCTCACGTGCTCACGAAGTGCACGGGAGTGGCAGAGCTACGAACGTCCTACCTAGGAAACCCTGAAACCTCTAGACGGCATGCGCCAACATCAAGAAACTGGTGGCCTTCCTGAAGGAGCTAAACTGGAAATGACATGTGAAAGTGAAGAAGATGAAAAGGCCCACCCACACGCAAAAAAGCGCAATAGCGTCGAGTTGCGGAAATGGCTCAGGACACAAGTAACAAGTAATAAGTAAGACTTGTTCCCGTGAAACATTGACACGGCCAATGCTAAAGCTTATTCTATTTAAAAGGCAGGCAACGCCTCGGGTTACGTTTATGTCTATCGGCGACTGCATCATCTTTTATATGCTTGTTTACTCCCTATCCTATTAAAAAATCGGTTATCTGTAAAGTCGGTTTGCTGACGATAGTTGAACGTGACAACGTCTTAAGAAAATACTGATGGAATGGTAGCATTTTTCAAAAGAAAATTTTAATTTCATTTGTTTAATAGATTTGTATGTACTTAAATAGAGAAGGAGGTAATTGGAAATCACAATGAATTTGATCAAGTTAGATTTATTTGTACGCCATAAATACAATTATGTCAATTTTTTTTACAATTTAATAATTTTTACGAGTATAAATGTGCGTTGAGCAATTGTTTTACAACTTTTAAACATGTGTAATATTTAATTTCTTACAATCTGTGTTATTCTGTTGAGAATAGGACGATGATAGGAAAAGTAGGTAGGTAGGTTTTTTACCATCCAGGTAACTATCGAAATACCCATATAAAATTTCAACCCAATCGGTCAAACCGTTTAGAAGTTGACATTCCGACAACAGCGGTTAATATCGAAAGAATCATTACCTTTATCGCTGCAATTATCGTTGCTATAAACAATTGACACCACATTTACATAACCGTTTTTTTTTTCAATTCGGCGCATCTCCGGTAGCCAAAATTGCATGATTCCACTTTACATTAGCCCCCTCTAGCTTCCCCAATTCACAGAACTATCAAATTCAGGCGACTCGTTTTAAGACTTTAACCATTGACATTCCGACAACAGCACCACCTACTGGATCCAATTGTATTTTTTTACTATCCAGGTAACCATCGAAATACCCATATAAAATTTCAACCCAATCGGTCAAGCCGTTTAGAAATTGACATTCCGACAACAGCGCCACCTACCGGATCCAATTGTATTTTTTTACCATCCAGGTAACCATCGAAATACCCATATAAAATTTCAACCAATCAGTCAAGCCGTTTAGAAGTTGACATTCCAACAACAGCGCCACCTACCGGATCCAATTATATTTTTTTACCATCCAGGTCACCATCGAAATACCCATATAAAATTTCAACCCAATCGGTCAAGCCGTTTTGAAGTTGACATTCCGACAACAGCGCCACCTACCGGATCCAATTGTATTTTTTTACCATCCAGGTAACCATCGAAATACCCATATAAAATTTCAACCAATCGGTCAAGCTGTTTAGAAGTTGACATCCGACAACAGCGCCACCTACCGGATTCAATTGTATTTTTTTACCACCCAGGTAACCATCGAAATACCCATATAAAATTTCAACCTAATCGGTCAAGCCGTTTAGAAGTTGACATTCCGACAACGGCGCCACCTACCGGATCCAATTGTATTTTTTTACCATCCATGTAACCATCGAATACCCATATAAAATTAGCGAGGTAACGCCGTATAGCGAGGTGACGACGCATGTTGTATTATTTTTTCGTACAGCCGGCTCAATCGAATTATAAGACGTTGTCACGTCAAAAGTTTCGTTTAGAATTGCTGTGCGTAGTGCAGGCACAGTAATCTAAAATGCACATAAAGTTAGTATTTTCACAGTTGAATTCTATTATCCGTCGTGCATGCACCGAGCACGGCGACGACGTAAAATATGATCACTGCACACTTATCGTATCGGTATCGGAACGTAACCGTAACGCCTCGCCGTCAACCAGGCGCCCACCAGGCGTCAACCAGGCGGTGCAATACGCTTACGTTACGCTCATGGCCACCGCACACAATATATCAACTCGGAAAGGGAACGGAACCGTAACCGCCTATCGGCATCGCTGGTACATCAACTCGGCTACGGCCAGATTTTCTGACTGACGTGCAAACGTATCATAGAACGGATATACAGGGTTATTTTTTGGTCACCGGCCAAATTTTAAAATAAGGAAGTAAACATCACTTCAAGGGTGTGTTTTAAATTTTATCGTTTAATTGTAATATTTTTTTAAATAAAAATCGATTTGAAATGGTCCTTAAAAAAGTCATCGATTGTTATTCTTATACGAAATGTATCGACTTCAAGGTCAGTGACGTCGGCCTACCGTGAGTTGCGAGTGTAATGCACGTCGTGACCAAGAAATATGTTTTACAACATGGGACAAAGTAATTGTATCTAATATTTTTTTTATTATTTTTTATTTCATAAATTGAATGTATTATTGATTCTGAACCAAACCTGAAAATTTGGCCGGTATCCATAAAATAACCCTGTATAGTTAGTACTAAGATGACTTTTGTAATAAAAAAGTTGTGAAATAATAATATTTATTTGTCAATTACATAAAATTTGAGTGTCTGTAATACAAAAATGCCAGATTACTAGAATAAATATTATTTTAGCACTTTGGCGGAATTTCGCTTCCCATTACGGCCCGGCCACAGACACAGCGGTGCGAATTGCGGCGCGGTGAGCGGATCGTCTGTCTCTCTCTCACTCGCGCGTCGAGTATCGAGTGAGAGAGAGACAGACGATCCGCTCACCGCGCCGCAATTCGTACCGCTGTGTCCGTGGCCGGGCCGTTAGTGTGCGCTGCAGTATGGAGTTTCATACACTGAATACTGACCGGCTTGAGGTGATACGGTAACGATCCCTTTCCGATAGTGATAAGTGTGCCGTGACCAATATCCTGATAAACCTTAGACTTGTTTATAGAGAAAGTAACTTATAATTATCCTCTAGGAACACCGTCAGCTCTACCCGGAGATGGACGCGACTTCGTTCGTGTTGTGTCGCGTCGTGTGTATTATACCTACCGAATAGGGCCTAAAACAGTGGGCCACCGGCTAATTACACACTGCGAACGCGACAGCACAGCTGCCACTTTACGCCGGTCTCGTGTAAGCGAGAGGTACCTCCTCGGTCCTGGCGGCCCAATTCGACTGCATGCTTCATGCACTGTGGCACTATCTCTTACTTTTGTCAACAGACGAAGACTTATTGGAGGTACTTAGGGACATGTTTCTAGACTTGCCTGGCTTCTAAATGCCAATCATAATACAGTTTTAGTTGATATATTTTTTTTAAATAAAATGTAGCGTGTTGCTTGTAAATAATTTCAATCAAATCTGATCATTTTATTTTACGTGATGAGAATACGGTCTCAAACGTTCTCTTTATAATAAAACAAAACTAGATGCCGCTGTACCCTTTCTGCATCGCGCTATAGCTTCACCGACTTGGAAATGTTATAAGTCAAAAATGATTCCTATTGGCTATCTGCACTACTAACGTTAAATAACTCATGTATATTATTTTTGCAGATAGTCTGAGCTATGCTCTAAGACTGTCCCAAATTATATTATAAATCTGAATGTAAATTGGAAGTTTGATAGCTACGCTTTCAAGTTTTACGCCAATGCAAATGGTGTTACAATATACACGTAGATAACAGCTAGAGAAAAATGTATTATTGTAACCACCTTTCAGAGGATACTACAGATAGCCACATTATGTTATTAATCAGTTTAAACCGCTCTTCGGCCTTTCATTACGCGATATCTTACTGGCGACGATTTAAATTAGTTTTCGCTTATTATCTCCCGACGGGCCATTCGGTTTCACACCAACCACACAAAACAGTTTGGAAGTAGGTAGGTGCCTACCTACATTTCTACTACCTACTAGCACATTTAGAGTTTTGGTTTAGACTTTGCGGGGTAAATAGTGACGTAACTGTACAACGACAAACCCCCCGCCTTAGAATTATTGCGTTATTATTCTAAGCCCCCCGCTATACAGAACAAGTCATCATATCATCGCAAAATCTAAACTTCTCATCATTAACATTAGTTTAAGAGCTAGGCTCGGTCTATGCAATGATTATGATTATTTATTTTTCTCCGCCAAGTTCTCCATTTCTACATACGACCATAGATTTAGAATTGTTTTCACTACGTGAAAGATGAACAAAGCGTGGGAAAGAGGCATTCAAATTAAGTTCTAATCATCGGAAAAGGAAAGATACAGTTATAGAGGAAGTACATATGAGACAATTATTTTACGCGAGTACGAGGCCATAGCGTCCCGATTACATAGTAATGACAAAGTCATACTATGTGTTTTTGTCGTAGACAGAGGTTTTTGTACGGTTTTTGCGTAGACAGATTCTCTGTCTACGGGTTTTTGTCGTAGACAGAGAATTGTAGTAATTCTGACATTTGTCAAATATTTTTTTTTGTCTCGCCTCTGTTCTGACATTGTGTATCTTGTACATTCTAAATCTATGCGTACGACATGACAACTTTGATTCTGTCAATGAAATAGAAATTCCATGTCACTGTCTAAGCTTCTTTAAATAAAGGGACCCTTTTGATAAGTTACAAGTTCCCCACGGTGTATTATCTCCACTGAAGTGAAATGTTATCAATATTGCTTTTAAAAACATTGCTTCGATTATAGATAGCATTTAAACTTTTTCATAAAAACAATGGGATACGTACCAGATCAAACACAAAATCTTTATTCTTTACGATTATTTAATCACAGAATAATGAAAGGTTGTATGTATACAGTTACAACTTGTCCATAAGTTTTCGACTATAGATATATTCCATTTAAGACATCAAGGGTTAACTATGTGCGGTTACAGCCACCACACGGGATCAAAACTCTTAAATCTTATATCTAAGCTTATACAAGAAACATGGTTAGGGTAAAAGCGGTATAGATGCCTGTGGGATACATGCCACGGTTTTGTATGCACTATGTTGCCCCACTTTTATACCATTCTCGTTAGTAGGGAGTAAAGCGCAAGTATAATAAAAATACACGGCACTGCACATTGAGTTATTAGTACATATAACTCAATGGCACTGCACGGCAACAAACGGCTTACAGCGCGTTAAATTTAAAATCAGTCACAATATTTTTGCTTCTGCGGACCACTGGTTGGAATTTGGAGTGGTGGTATTCTTTGTATTGGTAGCCGATATAACAATCCTACTATTTTATTAACACGTTTCATTTTTGAAGTAAAACTTCTAAATGCGCGCTTGACATGGGGGTAATACGTAGTAGTAACAACTCACTGGCTGGCGAGAGCGTTACAAAAAATCACACAACGGGAGTGGCCAATGGAAGTTGTTATTTAAATTCAAATTACATTTAAGTGAATCTTTTTTGTATTTATAAAATAAATATCGTATCTGATATGACATATGTATGACATGTTAGGTCATTGTTACAACGAACGGTAATGAAAATGAATAATTAAGTTTTACTTCAGTTATATGGTCTAAAGCACATACTTTTCGAAGTAAAACTTCTATACGCGTGCTTGACTTGCGGAGTATAAGCTGGCGAGAGCGTTACAAAAATCACACATAGGGCAAGCGCGAAGCCAATGGCAGTTGTCATTGAAATTCAAGTTCGATTTAAGTGAAGATTTTTTGTATTTAAAAATAAATGTTTCCCGAACTTTGATCTAAGCTACTATCCACCATAGTTGCAAAGGGATTCTTTTTAGAGGTCATATTAAGGGTGTACGTATCCAAATACTATTTTAAACGTGTTCAAACAAACTGTATATTATGTAAGACCAACCAATCGTATAAATATTTCTTAATAGCCGCATATTTTAAAGATTTATCGAAAAATAGGGCAACTATCCGGCTTTTACCCTATAGAAAGTAGCGACAGTGATACAACAAAGTTGTGTATACTATGTGTAAGCGAAGGGTTTTGCTCGTAGAAAAAAGCCATATACGCGCCAAATATAATAGGGTCTGTAGAGACATATCTATTACCTACAAGACCAATGTTATGTACTTGGTTAATTGATCAATAATTTTGGGCAAACTTGACATTTTCACTAAATTAACGTTTAGAGATAATGTCAAGATCGTTAAGTCAAAATGTTTTTTTACAAAACATTTCATAAACTCGCAAGATTGGACAACACGTAATATTCGACGTACACGTAAAATTTATCATTAAATTTCTGTTATTTGCCATAGTTTACAAGTGGCTTAAACGTCTATTAAATATATTTTTTTTTATTTAAGCATGAGAGCATTTACTAATGTTATTTAAGTCCAGCTCTCAATATTCTTGCAGGTTAGTGCAGTGTACACTGGACGTATTATTTTTACGAGAAATTCAGACGTATATAAATGTCGTCATAGTATGTACATAAGGGTACATAGTATATACGTGAGACATAGAAATTCGACATTAACCACGCATCCATAATATGATAATGTTGGAATAGGTTGATCCATGCTTAGATTACTTGTAAGTCATTCGTCCCTTGCGGCAAATAACTGTCAGGTTTGGCGCGTACTATATTATATTGCCTCCTGTAAAAGATCAATTAAGTTGATCTAACTTGAAGTCAAGTCACGCCAAAAAGAAATTCTGTCAAATAATTTGACTAGCTCGGATATTTTAACAACATTTTGATCATTCACGGGGCGATCTGTAATGAAATGTACAATTTAACTTTTCTAGTCTAGCCGTCTGCTAAGGAAATTTAAATAAAAATCACGTCTAACAAACAACACAACGATGTAAATAACCAAATTAGGTTTTTTTTAATAACGACTTATCATTTTTAAGGTTGATATTATTTATATTGTAATAATACTAAAAAAAAGTAATAATAATTAATTATAACTAAGTAATATAGTGTAACTAATATCTTGAAGTGATAGCTTAGCTTTTTACAATTTTACTATTGTTAAATTTGCATTGTGATCAGTTGTGTGAATAAAATAACTACGTATCTTTAATTTGACAAAAAGATTGAATTTGTGTATTTATTTTAAATTAGCAGATGACTAGCCACAGTTAAACATGTACCCCATGAAATTGACATGTCTATATATATTTTGACAATGTCAATTTCATTATAATTTTATTGAGTATCGATTAGCGCGAAATGATATAAGGGGCAAAATAAAGATGTAAAAAAAACAAAACATTAATTAATATCAACTGAATTTACTCATAAGATCAAATATTACAAAGCGAAATGAAATTAAGATAAACCAAATAGGAAAAACAATTTTATGCCGTCAAATAAATAAGTCAATTAATAGATTGAATAATAGCAATAAATGAAATAGTTGGACACATCCGATTTTCCAAATCTATCCTACGACCGGCCATACAAATGCTTGGAAACAGTTTGATATGGAATAACAATTCAGACATGTAGTAAATAATCATTACAGCGTCAATAGTTAAATAAAATTAAAAAATAAATCATCAATCATCATATATGGGAAAATCAAGTTTTATAGACATAGCTCACGATGGCACAATCAGTAAGGCAAGGCAACCTTTTTCCTACGGCTTCCCAACAAGGAGGACTTCAACTTGTATCTCTAGACCTAACATAAGAGAAGGTCTTCGCGACTTCAAATATCTGGATTACCCCACGTAACGCCAAGGCGAAACCAATGTATACTATGCCGGTGGTAAACAAGTCGTGCCATTGTAAGTCATATCTATATTTTCAGGATGGTATATTTTACACATTTGCATTGTGCCGGTCTGACCCCAGGTGACAACACTACGCTACATTACAAACTAAACATAACACTCACCAACTAACAGATAGCCAGCTCAGATTATGAACGAGTAAGAAGAAATGATGCAAATCAAAGAGAAATAGAAACAATGTGATGGTGGGGTTGTACAAAGTACAGTATTAACTTATCAACGCCAGTGGAAAGACAAAACTCCGAAGCGGCCACCCTGGCTTTGTACACCCTGGACGTTTCGTATTTCCACTGGCGCAATTTTAAATACTATTATTATTACACTATACCTATACTTCAGTCTTCATTTAATTATTTTATCAGCCATAAAGGACGTAAGCCGTAGGTGAAATCCAAACGTTACCAAGGTGGCAAAACGGGACCATACATCATACAACTGACAAATTATAATATATACATGTTACAAAGAAAAACAACGATCAGACGAGCTTAAAGGTACAATATCTACATACAATACGTCCGCATTGTGTGACCACAATTAAATACTTGACGTCTATTACATAATTCTAAATTAATGCTATTATGCAGCATTAAAATTGAAATTTTTAATCTTAATTCGGTAATATTACATTGCAATAATTACATTACTAATAACCTTATGTAATATGACTAATATTATTAGTCCAATGATATCTGGCCATCGATTACTAAGTTACAATAAAAAGTAATTACATACACCGATATTAAGAAGTAAGATGCAACGCAATATTCACAAAGTACACACTAAAATTCGATGCAGTACAGTAGTTGGTGGTTTATTAAAACATGAAAACATTCAGGATGAATGTATATAGGAAAAACGAACGTTTCTTTATGCACAAATATATCATTCCAATAATCCAAATTGAAATGAAAGAAAAAATATTGTATTTTATTGATAAACTTCCAAAAAATCGTGTTGTTATTATATATTTTATTTTAATATTTTACTTCGTCTTTTATCCTGTTTTTGCGTCGAAAATTATATAATTACATAATTGAACTGAAATTAAATTCATTCTTCACTTGGGTTAATCGTGAAAATAATAATAATGTATAACATAACAGTACTTCAAGCAAAATTACTTTTGAGTTAGGATAAACCAAAACAATAAGATTATTATTGTTTTATTTTTATTATTATTATTATTGTTAAAATGTATCGAATTAATTTTGTCATTTTTAAAATTCGTTTCACTAATGATCATACACAAAATTAACATGCACTGGTAATCTAATGCTGCTAACTCACACGAGGCAGCCATTTTGCTGTGATACAACGTTGAATTAAGATAGCCGCTCGAAAAATTGTGTAGATATATAGGAAGACTCCTCTTATATTTAAAATGGTAAAAAAAAAACAGTAAATATATCAAGTAAGACTATTGATTTAAATAAATATGAAACACGTTTTAAGATAGCAGTTTTCCTGGTAAATGAAAATCAATCAAAATTTTAATTTTATCAATAGTTACGAGAACTTAAAATGTAATAGAACAGTTCAGGTATGGAGTCCGCTCTCCCATCTATCTACACACAACACAAAAACACTAATAGGCATGCGACCGTCATTTAGAAAAGAACAATAAACATTATGGATTACACCAAGAATTGTCTGCATTCCTATATATATATATCGCACAACTATATACGAGATCATCCATATTGCCGATCAATAAATATATACAAACAAACAAATTAAATTGATTACATTTCCATAACAACAAGATCATCGGATTAAGAGGAACAATGCAATTTGCACCAATACAAGATACATACACAATATCCTTACACCACTAACACAAGAGATTTGGTAAAATATTTTAACATAAAAAACCAGGACTGGCAAGAACCAGGCCATAGGAAAAAAAATCATTTTATACAAATTTCACATTTTTACCATGTTAAATTATTTAACCAGATCTAACACTAATGCAATATTGTCATTATAACAATAACAAACAAAAACTGATAAGAAAATACGAATAAAATAATAACAAGACAAAAACATAAAATGATAAGACTAAATTAAATTTTCATTATTTTGTAGTGAAAGACATTTTCAATAATCGAGATATGACATACATTATGCTATTTTCAAAAGTAATATTTTTTGGTTTTATCAAAAGTAAGAGGTAGTGCCATGCCGCATTGCAAAAAAAAGTCAATGTGGGCCAGCACGAGCGAAGCATCTCGCTTACAATATGATAGCACCGCTATGTAACAGCAAAGCTGTCGTATACATACGGTTTGGGGCCCTCCTATGTCCTATTGGAGGGGATGAATGAAGGACAGCAAACGTCTGCGTCTTATAGACTTCGGTAGTCACCAAAAGGTTCAGACTGTTTGTTTGTCCCCTTATACTCTAAAAAAACATGTACGCGCATTCAGTTACACTAAATTATTATGTTGTATTAATGTGATGATAATTATATTGAAATAATTATTTTTTATTGCACTTTTGCATACAAGTTTGATACTTGAAAATAATTGCAGTCTTCATATATTTTGGGATTCATATTTTAAAAAGTCATTCACATTACATCAATATTACTGTAGCTAATATACAATATATAATCAAATGACATAATTGAAACAAAGTTATATGGATAGACAACAAGACAGGAACTTAAAAATAACCTAAATTAAAGATCATCATACTCTTTGGGACAATGAAACCTGCTTTCAAAGGGCATAACTGCACCCACTCAATGTATTAAAATATTATGCCAATAAAATAAAAAAAAAAACTACTTCCATCGTCTTAATGAAGCCATCTAAGAAAAAAAAGAAGCAATTCAAAGCCTCTGACAGAAAGAATTGAGAATATTTACATGATAGAGGATATTAAACATTACACATGCAAGAAGTTAAATGACAGAAATCGACATACATAGGACCTAATAGAGATTAGAGACAAATCTCTAGGACCGATCACATTACACATTGACATTGTATAGACATTGTAAAATATTAAGCTTCTAGACGACAGTGGGACCAAAGTAAAAACAGCATATGCAAGAATGCCTGTGCTTAGCTATTCAAAACTCCATATAACATATCATTACAGCTTGTCATTCACAGAAAAAATATTACTGCTGTGATATTTTCAAATAACACCTGGCAATACTGTAAAATTGTTTTATGACTTAGAATTTATGACATATGCTGACTTCTATCTTACTTTAAAGTTTAAAGTAATTGAAAGTAGTCCTATTGCACACTTAATTATCCTTATAATCTACTACTATAAAGCCATCAATTCTACATGATATACTTTTATATACAACCTACGCAAGAACATGGTCTTATGATATGTTTACCTACTAAGGGCCGGTTTCACAAGTCACAATTAATGTCAAGTAGTAAGGACTTGACTTTTCACTACCACATAAATGCTTCTTATTATTACTTCTAACCGGAATCTGTTAAACCGAAATCTATATTTTATTGTCTGTAAAGTTGCAAATATGCTAACCAAAACTTTAATCGGAAACTGGCCCTACGACTTGGTATTTCAAGGTCAGAAGATTATTATGCTAATATTAAAATGTTTGGAGCTAATATCAAGAAGAAAATTCTAGTACACCTATTGTCAATTATCAACATTTAAGAAAACACTAGTCGATTCTCTTATTATATTATGGTATTAAATGATTGTTCTTGAAGTGGTTTGGATGGTGAAAGTATAAACTTTTTCTCTAGATGTCTTGTCAAACTGTGGACAGACAGAAATTCTTTGAATGATCTGAAGACCATTAGTAAATAACCAACATTGAATTTTAGTCTACTCTAAGTGCCCTGACATCTAGAAGACCATGTAAGCTATTTTAAATCCTTTATTTTATACATTTTCAGTTTGATGGAGTCCATGTAGTGTTTATTATCATGTAACAATATCTTACTGCAAAAAATGTACTTCACCTAAGCTTACGTAAAATGTATAAGCCTTTAAATAAGCGATACAAAGGTATATATGTGTATATATATTTAATTAGTCTGGCCATAAATACTGTTACAATTAAAAATAAAATACAATTGAATTTGGAATCTATCATTTTTATACGATTGTTCATTGTTTGTCTCATTTTGGCGCCACAATACAATATAATAATACAATACTTTGCGATATTAAAATGGAATGGTGGGATATGGAGCCAAATGCTATATTTAAAACTTTCCATACACTTGGTATTAGTCAACGCTCGGTCCACACTCTTGGTTGGACGCGAACATCTCGGACTTCATCAGAGCTGAAGACTGTCTAGTCCCGATCTTAATTAGCTGGATTATGATTTATGGTCAGTGTTATAGAGTACAGCTTGCCCTAAACACCATGATAATTTGGAGTCCCTAAAACATTACATACAATTGGCAATGAAGAATTTCCCCATGGAAAGAGTGCGTGCTTCTATTGATAATGGGCCTCAACATTTAAAGGACTGTATTGCAGCCAATGGAGACCACTTCAAATAAGCTTTTTATATTTTTAATTGTTTTATATTAATAGTTTATTTAAACTAATACACTGTTAAAGTAATAAATGTTATTTGCAATTTAAAAATATTTTTTTTCTTTGTAAAAGAACTTATGGCTAGCCTTGGTATATCCTGCATGACTGTATATTTAAGACTATCCCTTATTATAAATGATTCTAATAACACACGGTGACATGCAAATACTGATGGCATCTTGCTTTCCTTACTATTTTGTGATCCATACTTCAAGCTTACTTGTAATAATAAATATGAATCAGTACTAATACATACAAGGCTATGAATATTATTGATCATTTCGAATTACTAGATATTGCTGGACTAACACAAGTAGTCAGGTTTAAAATAAATCAGCATATGTCATATTGTTCATATTATACAGCATGCAAGCTCTTACAACCTATTACACAGAATAATTGTATACTACAATAATTAAAGGGGCAGTACTTTACCCTATGTCAAATATGATGATTAATACTAGAACCAAATGTCGAAATCAATACCAAAACAATATATAAAGCAATTTTATATTTATACACATTCCTAATGCAAACACCATTAACATTCCAGATTGTCACATCGATTAGTAGTTTTCTCTATCTGCACTCACTTTCCCGATTCGAAAAACTCGAATCTCGTAACCATTATACAACTTAACAATAAGAAACATAAATTGACACAATAAAAGCGTATAAAGTACGAGAACAACTCGCACACGATCGATCGTTTAAATAACTGATGTCTTTGGCCGCACCGAAAAGTCCATTCACTTTCACATTGGCCAATCATATGTACAACTCCAGCGCCATTGTCCACCTAACAATTCCAGGGCGCGTAGAGATTGGCAAAGCGGCGCAGCATGCGCCGGTTGAGTCGATGCTATTCATTGCACCGCCTGCAAGCGCCTGGTATGTCGAAATCCAAGACCAGCAGTTTGGTTTCTTCAGTGCCATTCCGTGATCCAACGGCGCAAATCAGCTTGGTGGCGGATGCGCGTATACGCCACACCACACCCCCGGAACCGCCTGATCCAAGCTCCACCAGATTCCTTATGAACGCTCCGGTTCGCACGTCCCAAAGCTTGACAGTACCATCGTCAGAGGATGTGATAACGAAACGGTTGCTAGACTGAAGGCATGTCACAGCTGACTGGTGTTTGTACGGACCTAAGAGTACATTTTTAAGAATATTAATGGGGTGTAAAATTTAATGAATATTTTAAATACAAAATAAAATAAATTAGCAGTTGTATGCAGTATTTTTGACGGAAAATCATTTACCAGGTCTTAGGTAAATAATGTTCTGTCGCGTTTCGTGCGGTTTGTATGTAGCCGGTGGCCCATGGAGTTATGAGGAGAAAGGAGTGCAGCGCATCTGCATAGCCTCTATGCGGATGTCTATGTGCGTCGGTAGTCATGAAAATGGCTCCGACTCTCGTTTGCCACCCCATATCATGAATAAAAGATAACTGCTGATTTGAAAATAGTTCCAGTTGCAGTGACATAACAAGAAACTTACCAGACAAAGTATGCAGACAGTGTCCGGTGGTGATATCCCACACTTTGACGGTGGAGTCAGCATTACCGGAGACCAGTATATTGGAGTGGAGCTCCATGCCCGATGTGAGAGACTGGTGGCCTGTCAGTGTGTGCTTCAATTGCCCAGACTCCACGTCCCACACTCGGATAGTTGTGTCCAGAGAACCGCTCACTACATGGACTCCATCAAACTGAAAAATGTATAAAAAATCTTAAAGGGTTGCCTTTTTTATATACTTTATATGAGCTTGCAAAGATTCCGTTACATTGATACATATATGTATGTATACATATATGTATGTTACATTGATACATATATGTATGTATCAATGTAACGGAATCTTTGCATTGTATTATAATCAACTTACAGGCATTCAAATCATTTGAAATTGTTGCATACATATAGAAAACAATAATTTTATAATTACCTAGCTGTGACCTGCGATTTCACTCGTGTAAAATCAATTTTCAGTACATGTTTGTGTTATTACTTTTGAAACTATGATAATTACCTGATTATTCTCAGGTGTATGGTTTCGAAATTATAAATTATGGTTGAATATCATAAAACTGGAAATTAGTGAAAATAATGTAGCAGGATAAGATAAAAGGGACACTTTTATCTTTAAAGGAACAAAATTATGATGTCTTTGGTATCTATATATTATATAAAACTAGAACGTGACATAGCTAGCTATCAACGCACAGCCCAAACCACTGGACGCATCAAGCTCAAATTTGGCATTCAGGTAGATGTTACGCCGTAGACATCCGTTAAGAAAGGATTTTTAGAAATTCAACCCCTAAGGGGGTGAAATAGGGTGTTGAAGTTTATATAATTTTTCTTAGAAATTAACGCGAGTGAAACCGCGGGGCACAGCTAGTTCATTATAAACTTAAACATAATAGGCAACATATCATTGCTGCACTGTTAAAACAGGCCGGCACGATTGGGCCTCTTGCTTACTCGATGCGAACTCAAACGATATACGTAAACAGCTATGCCGTCGTGAAGTGCAGTCCGTGAGTCTCGCTGCTCATCGTTCAAATGGCGTGAGTGGCTACAGCCTCTGCGTTATACAGATGTTTATGGCTGTGAATAACCATTAAAAGGCTGCGAATATTTTTTTAATTTCGTATAATATGAAAAAATAATTGCGAAAGTGTGTTTGTTTGTTTCTGCACAATTCAAATCAAATCGGATCAACGGATCGATGTGATAAATATCGCGGAAATAAACAAGGTTGATAAAAGTGAGAGGCATTAAATTAAACCACATATACTATAAGTGCCTACAGTTAATCCGAAACTATTAAAAAAAAGTTTACGCAAATACACGAAAATACTTTTTTCAAACATGTTAAATTTTTTCAAACAAGCGATTAAATGTAATCATGCTTTGTACTGGACACCTCACACGGAGTGAATGATCCCGGCGGAGTAAGGGCAGCTGGACGCTCGATCAGCTGATGGTACAACTTGTACGAAGTGAGAAAAAACTTTAAAAAATTTCTGTGGCTAAACCATTGCTTTCATTGATCTGATTCTTGTTGTGTACCCTGGAAATGATACACTAAATATGTGGTTTCATTTAATGTATCTCGCTTTTATCAACCTTGTACAATACACCGTGAAATTATAATGGTTCTCGAGCAGAAGAATATGAATTTGGAATAACTTATAGCACCAATAAGAACGGGTGAATCAATTGTAACGTCAACTATAAAAGAGTTTTAATTTTAATATTTCATTTTTATTCTTTCGAGTTGGTAATAGTACCTACAATTCTTTAAACGTGTATGAATGATACTGCGTAGCGCGGGGTGTATCAGCTGTTACGTAACAACTTCTTCTACCTGCCGGCAGGCGGCGGCGCACGGCGGACGTAAATTCTAGATGGTTTCTGTTTTTCTTTCGTAGGTACTTTATACTATTAAACATGATTATTCTTATCATAAGAGATAATCAGATAGATATAACAGAATTTTATGTATTTCAGGCATATTTAAAAGTCGGATCTATCTACGAAATAATTAACTTACTGACGGAATATGAAATAACTTCTCTGTTCACTTGTTCTCCGTTCAATACACGTTTTATGCTATTGTTTTTAAATTTTTCAATGTACACATCTCTATCACTTTTTAATTTATCAAATGTTTTCACTATCGCACTGCGTAGTTTCATCACGATTCTCAAACCACAAGAAAAACTCCAGGGGCGTTAAGTCCATATTCCTGGGACAAACCTACATAAGCCATTATATAATACGGCCATGGTCGAGGAGCCGTTGGGTTGCAGACAATATGGTGCTTGTCGTGGGGACTTTCTCTGGCTGGGAATACATACGCCGGGCCTCTCGTAAATTGTAATTGGCAATAGCATACCACTGTACCATTGCTAAGTACTCCATGTTTGAGTATTCGTAATGACGACTAATTTTCACGAAATAAATACAAGTCACAAAGTAAAGACAAACAGAACACAAAGACCGCGCGCCGCGGCGAAACTGACGCCGGCCGATGAGGCGCGGGCGCGGGGACAGAGACGACAGAGTCCAATGCTATGATTGGCTAAGTCACGCGTTTGCCGTTTGCTAATTATGATTGGCCGAGATTTATTTGATGTGAATTTATGAATGAGTGGATAGTAAAATAATGTAGCACCTCCGATTTATTGCCCTTACTATGAGTTCTCACGTTTTCAAACGCTAGCGATATAACTATCGACTTTAATAAAAAAAATAGTTATTTTAATAAATTAATATTATACATAGGTTCTGTTATTGATCTCTGTTTCTTCTTCTTCTTCTGTTATTGAACTCAAAATTTTCTTTTCGATGACGACTTTATTTTCACACTGTATAAATATCAGTATTGAGGTAATTGAAGGACTGAAGAGTGACGTAGGCAATTTTTTTCTGCCACGCGAGCGAAGCCGCGGGTGACAGCTAGTTTTGTATTTTTGTACCCGTGGAGGAGTACTGAATGAAGAATTTCTATTGCCAAAAACCCACCTGCAGACTATACACCCTGTTCGTGTGACCGGCGAGCGTGTGCAGACACTCCCCCGTCTCGGGGTTCCACACTTTCACGAAGAAGTCGTACGCGCCCGACACGACCACTTTGCCGTCGTACTGCACGCAGCGCACCGCGGCCAGGTGCCCCACCAGCACCTTGAGGCAGCGCCCATCGGGGATCGACCACACACGGAGAGTCGCGTCGCGGGAACCGGACACCACCCTAAAAGAGAGAAATTATTGGGCTCCATTTTCATCAAGATTTTTCCAAAAGAGATTTAAATCAACAACATCGAAAATGTACTGTTTTTTTTCGTAATAAGCATTCAGTTTTTTTGATTGTTTAATTTAAAAAAAAATATACAAAAATATATAAGGAAAAAACAAAGTAATATATTATTATATATAATTCTCGCCATATTTCGCTTTGCTTATCGCGCAGTCTGTGTTTTTATTATGATGGCATCAATTAAGTTTTAAATGCGGCGATTCACTTACATAAACCCATGCATTACCAGTGCCAACAGACACGTAGTGCCACGTTGCATGCATGCATGCAGCCGAGTTGGGCAACCTCTCGCTTACACGACACAGCGGGAAGGAGGCCGGCGCATCTGTGTAACCTCTATGCGGATGTCTATGCGCGTCGGTAGTCATTAAAACGGCCCCGACTGCTCGTATTCACCCTTCTAAACTCATAAAGCGTAGAGTTACTCAACCCAACGCGATGTTTACGCCAGAGGGTGGTACTACAGATGTCGCCATTGCAATAATTATAAATTATGTTACCGCCATTTCAAATGCTATCCCCCTTAGCACAAAATTCTTTAGTGGACCTCTCAGGCCAAAATTCAAAACAGTTCAACTCGCATTCGTTATTTTCATTCGTAAATTAACAACACTATTGAGCTGATATATAAAGCATAGCAAAATTTTAACGTATAAAACAAAAATCTAAGTTAACAAGTATTTGCATAGATAAAGTTGATTTAATATTTTTTAATGTCGATTTTTAGTACAACTTTTATTTTTTAATTAGCACAGCGCAAAATATTATCAGATTATTATATATATATTATTATAAATACACAATTAGAAATCGCATAAGTTAAATAAAAAATATAAATATTATGAAATATATGATTACGGTGCGCAAGAGTTACCTAACTTGTAACTAATGTTCGAAAGCTACAGAAAATCACAGATAGTCGCTAGAGTAGAGAGTCTCAAGCTTATTATCTACAGCTAGACTAAGAGAGAGAAATACTAGAGTGATCGTTTTGACGTTCATTGGAGGAAGCCTTTGTATAGTCAGTCTTTGAGTAGTCTTCTATCGGATAACAGGAACTATAGATTCAAGACTAAGAAGAAAGAAGTTTCCACGATAACAGTCCTCACATCGTGAAGTCCAATCATAAACATGAGTCTAAACAACGCAAAATATACATTAAAAAATTGCAGAGTTTTTCGCATAGCAATGTGATTTGTAAACAAATTTCTCACAAGCCAGTAATAACTTTGTGTATTTTTAACAATAGACAAACAAAATGTAAATAATATAAATGCATATATCACTAAACATTTATAAATTGTGTTAAATATATAAAAATGATTGAACTTAATTGGGTGATATTTGGCACAAATATAGATAGTACATGTTTAGTCCCAAATGAATGAAGCGTCAACAGCTACTAGTATATTCCATTAGGCTGCATGCAAGCATGCAGTGTCGCACAGCCTCTTACTTCTCTCATATATAATATGTTACTCTTTCACGTAAAAATGATTGAACTTAATTGGGTGATATTTGGCACAAATATAGATACTACATGTTTAGTCCCAAATGAATGAAGCGTCCACAGCTACTAGTATATTCCATTAGGCTGCATGCAAGCATGCAGTGTCGCACAGCCTCTTACTTGTGTCATATACATATAATATGTTATTTCACTTACAAATTATTGAACTTAATTGGATGAAATTTGGCACAAATATAGATATTACATGTTTAGTCCCAAATGAATAAAGCGTCCACAGCTACTAGTATACTCCATTAGGCTGCATGCAAGCATGCAGTGTCGCACAGCCTCTTACTTGTGTCATATATAATATGTTATTTCACTTACAAATTATTGAACTTAATTGGATGAAATTTGGCACAAATATAGATATTACATGTTTAGTCCCAAATGAATGAAGCCCACAGCTACTAGTATATTTCTTACTTGTTCTCATGCAGATGCATGCAGCGCACCGTCGAGGTGTGTCCGGTGAGCACTTTCAGGCAGAGTCCGGACCTGGCGTCCCACACGCGCAGCGTGCGGTCGGTGGAGCCGCTGATGACGAGGTCACCCACCATCTGAGACGACCACACGCCACCCGAGTGACCCTCTAATGTACGCAGACACTGAAACATAAAAGATCAAACTGAATGATAAAAAAAAAATTAAACATAAAAGATATTGTTATAAAAATAAGTGTGCTTTAGACAAGGCTAAAGAAAAACTTCATAGACGAAACAACTGGATATGTGAGGGAAAAAAGTGTTTTCTTGTTCCTACAGTAATATAAGGAACGTAACTCTCTCGCTTTCTGCCTTTACTAACATATCTCCCTCTCAACATCCATTCGCCTCGCCATCATCACACTATTCGTAACGCTCTCGTCACGCATTCACCACCTTATTCCCCAAGTCAAGAGCGCGTAAAGAAGTTTTCCTTCAAAAAAACAACATGCATAGGGACAGTTGGACAACAGACAGACAGATAAAGTAACATTTGCTTGTATTTTGTAGTAGAATCTCTACTACGTTTACGTTACGTTACGTTTACGTATGTATGTGGTAGTAATTAGTTTCAGATGTTGATAATTGTGACTAGTTAATATGAATAGTGAGTCGCAACGTAATTTATGATGTGATAATATTATTCCTTGTCCTAATGCCGCTAAAGAAATTTTGACTACAAATAAATCAGTCACAAGTGGAGTCTATTCATTAGATCGAATCGATCTAGATCGAAGAAGCTTTGACTAAGGCGATCGACCTATTAAGATTTTTTTTTAAGTATAAGGGGGCAAACGAGCAGCCATTGTGAAGACTAACGACGGCTATAGACATCTGCATAGAGGTGACAGGTGGCTCATGTAGGTGGGAGGAGAAAGGAGGGCAGCGCATCTGTATATCCTCGTCGTGAAAATGGCTCCGACTGCTCGCTTGCACCCTTGTACCATAAAAAAATGCAATAAATATATTTCTTTTTAATTTTTTCTTAGATCTGAACTTTTGCCGTGGAAGAAAGAAGCCAGCGTCATCGGAATAAATGTAATTGACTTGACATATGACCAGGCGTACATCACTCGCTCGAGGTCACGCGTTTTATACCTACGGCTCGGGCTATCTTCGAAGATATCTGCGACACAGGGCCGTCGCACGCTCGCGCGTT
>LUGF01026018.1:471133-485982 GCA_001625245.1 Calycopis cecrops
ATTATTATTTACGAAGAAAAAGGTATATTTGGAACTCATGTTTTCGAAATTTTATGAAAAGACTGATTTTCGAAATGAAATTACGAATATAAGCAGTGGATTGTGGATACCTAAAAATATATACTATTAGGAAATATACTGCTATAGGTTTTTTATAAAATAGAAAAGTAAATTAATTTCATTAAACTCGGCAAAAAAAAATATTTTTGTGACTTAAATTTGGCAAAATAAAACATCTTTTTTCTTATGATAATAAATGTGGAACAACTTCAGAAATTTACTCATTTATTAACACGATATTTGATTAATAAAATCACAGAAAAAAATAAATATTATGTTAGATTTTATTTAATTAAATTTCAAAGTTACTATTGAATTACGTAATGTAATATCACAATAGCTCACAAAAATTTTTATTGTTTAAGTCAATAAAAAATATTTGTGCTATGCGGAACCAAAGTTTATCTTCAATAGATTATTTCCATTTACGAGTAATTTGCCTTTCCAAATACAAAATTTCGCACTTTTTACCGATAACACTCTTAAGCCTTAAGTTTGCTTATTTTAAGTACATAATGTTATTTAATTATTTTTTTATGGTAAGGGGGGCAAACGAGCAGTCGAAACCACATTCATGACTACCAACGCCCATAGACATCCGCATAGAGGCTATACAGACGCGCTGCCCACCTTTCTCCGCGCACCTCCATGGGCCACCGGCTACTAACACTCTGCACGAAACGCGACAATGCATGCAGTGTGGCACTACCTCTTACAAAAAACATTTAATATTACCTATATTATTTCACGGGTTGGTGGCCTTACCACACTCGTGCTAAAAATAGTAAACGACACCTGGGAATGAAATCGCTATTATTGCACGACGAGTAGAGACGAATTGCTCTTCATACAATAATGTCATTTCATTTTATTTATATTATATTTCATTCAACTGCCATATTATATCGTAATATACTTTTGCAAATCGATAATTCATTATCGACAGTGTCCCATCCCTAGGTATGTTTGAAGGTGTTAGTACGGTACGTTTTCAAAACGTCAAGTTTATATGTAGTTGTAAACGTCATGGCTACATCTGGACTCGTACAAATTGTGTTCGATTGCCCATCTATTTACTTCTGATATCTATGTTTAGTGTATTATTTCCAGGCTACACAACAAAAATCAGATCAGTCGGAACAATAATTTTAGGCCAATATTTAATAGCCACAGGAATTTTTTAAAGTTTTTCTCACTTCGTACGCGCTGTATCGCAGCTGATCACCGACTATAACTGGCCGGGGTCATTCACTCCGTAGGAAGTTGCCGATCACTGTACGAGCCGGTACAAAATATGTTTATGTTTTTTCGCTGTTTAACTTCTTTGAAAAAAGTATTTTCGTATACTCGTCTTAAACTTATTTTTAATAGTTTCGGATTAACTGTAGGCACTTACAGTATATGTGGTTATTTAATGCCTCTCGCTTGTATCAACCTTGAATTATCTTTCGTGAAAAGTCTGCGTTGCGAAAGTAGTTCTGATTTAGGGTATTTATCATGTTTAATGAGAAATGCTATAGATAAACAAATAAATAAAATTTTAGTTTACAAAATATATTTTACATTTATTAATGATTTACATTGAACAAATAGAGATGATAAATTTTAAAATGGATGTTTTCGGCTTTTAAGACTAAAATCTTTAATTAATTCACAATAAAATAAGGAATGAGCTATGTCATTTTCTATTGATAGAATAGCTAGGGCTGAAATCCGATCTTGAGTCATTGAATTTCTTAAATATATTTTAATAATTTTGAGTCTCGAAAAAGTCCTTTGAGCAGACACAACTGTAACCGGTGTGGTGGCAATAATTCTCGGACTATTTCGATAGTGGGGTAAATTTCAGTGAATTTATTTTCTATTAGGTATTTCAGCACCGAGATAATGTCGTCGTTTCCTTCATATACACGGATGAACATATTCGGTTTTTTGTACAATTCATGTCCATCAATATCACACGATTTTCCTACTATCATAGATATTTGTTAGTCGCTGCATTGCTTCAAAAGTTCAGTATCACTAATTTCCTTTTCATTTTATGTTATAGCCGCTATACACGATCAGTTTTATCTGTGCGATTTTTCTGTACAGTCGAACTGTGCAGATAAATCTTTACTTCTGTAGAACAAACAGTTGAACTGTACAGTTTATCTATATTGTCTAATGAAAATATGAATAGATAAATCTGTACTGTTAAAACTGAAAGCGTATAGTTGAAGACTGTGCAGAAGGAGGAAGGGAAGTGAATGCTATTTTCTCAACAGAAGCCAGGGTTTACACCATAAGTTCACCGTCACGACATCACGATCGTTTCTAGAGACCGTGATGATAAAAATTTAAAGATCGTGCAGTTTTATTTGAACGTGTGTAGGCTGTATGGAAATACAATTAATTTATACAGTTTATCTGTACAGATAAATCGCACAGACAAAACTGAACGTGTGTAGCGTCCATTATACATGGAACCAAATATTATGCCCTAATTTTTTCCACATTTTCAAATTACTCAATAGTTCAAATACTATAATTTACACTTTCCCAGCTCACTCATTACTTTAAATAGTATAAAGAACGTAATATTCAATAAAAATAAAAGATTTGTTAATAAAGTTAAGCTACCTTTATTTAAATATAGGTAGGTACGTTTTTTTAAATTTGCGCGAGGCCCCTGCAAGAGCGAGGCCCCGGGCGATTGCCCCGTTCGCCACCCCCTAAGGCTGGTTTTAGTGTCACGCGGAGCGTCCGTACGGACGGTCCGCGTGACACTAAAACCAGCCTAAGGCCGCCACTGAATAAGGGCATAAATTAAAAGGATTCTAATTTTTACCCTAGCTAGAAATCTCATAGTCTTTGACATTCTACGAGCTGATATAATGGAGGTTTAGGAAAAGTGAGATTTTGCAATCTTTAATTATCAAAATTGATACTGTAATTTCATAAGGTGTGTTATAATCACTACCACCACTGCCTAATGAATTTAGTGAAAAATGTCGTCATATGAATGATGGTAAAAGATTGCGCGGTAGTGCCATGCTTGTAAGAGGTAGTGCCACGAAGTGTTTCAGCTACATTGGATCGGAACGACCGCAGTGCTACCTCCCGCTCACACGGCACCGGCGCTTAGTGACAGCTGCTATTTCGCGTTTCGTGCAATTTGTGAATATCCGTGGGTCCCTTGGATGACGAGGGAAGGATCACAACACATCTGCATGGAAAATATGTGGATGTGCGTCGGTACGGTTACGGCTCCTACTGCTTATTTGCCATCATATATTATAAATGTTTAATACATTAAGTGATACAGAGGGAAAGAATGTCCAAGTATCAAAACAGCATAAGTTGCTATTCCACAGTTTACACAGTGATACCATACTTTCAACAATATCCAATCCACAAGCCGGCGATATAGTCCCAATAAACAAATCCAAATCAAATGTGCGAGCGATCTTCGGTGTCCAATAAAAACAAGGGTCGTACGAGGTATACAAGGTACCGGAGTCCAGAAAAACAAAGAACTAATCGTTGTAAATTGAGAACAATCACGAAGGACAAAAAAAAAACACACAGAACGCATAGAAAAATACGAAACAAGTGCTAAGGAGGGTAGAGGTAAAAAATATCGACGTATCAAGTGACAATTTATCATAAAATGCCCACAGACTATACAATAACGATATAATGATTTATCGATTAGAAAAAAATAATAATATTTTAGTTATTGTTTAGTTTATTGAAATTTTATAATGAAATTATATTTTAATAAGATGCTTTTGTATACTACTTATAACTTGAAATATGCGTTCAAGTATTACGTAACGCAATTTTGAAGATTTTTGATCCCCCCCGCCCCTCTTTTAACGCGCCGCGCCGTCACGTTGTTGTGTAGCCCCAAAAAACGTTATGTAACACACAACTAAGTATATTTTTACTTAAATTGAGCAAAAAAGATCTCCTTTGACAATTTTTTTCCAACTTTAGATATTATTTTTCTTTATTAAAAAGAAAAACAATATTGCGTAACACGTTGATCGAACACTCCCCCATACTTCCCGATCAGGTAAGATCAACTAAGAACATAAAATCCTACTTAATATTATAAATGTTTTGTTTGTTACTACTTCACGCAAAAACTGCTAAATTTTCACGAAATTTGACACACAGATAGTAGTAGATAGTAGTAGTATAGTAGATAGTAGTATAGTAGCAGGATCAATAATACGCGGGTGAAACCGCGGGGCGCATCTAATATTGATATATATCACAAAAAGTCATTGGATATATATCATGATATATATGCATCCTGCATCCTGCGCCAGTTACAACATTCTCAAGTTACTCACCTCCAATAGCGGCAGGTCTGCGCGGCTCGAAGCAAGTCCTTCGGTTGCAGATATCCCAGGACGGTCAGCGCTAGTTCCTTGGGCAGTAGGGATATGAAATCCCTCTGCAGCAAGGGTTCAATGATCTGCATCATGTGGCGAACGTGAGTGGCTTGGCAACAGCTTATGAGGGCGTCGATGGCGTTCGACTTCTCACCATTGGACCATGTTTGGAAACTGTAAACATATTACTCTTATGATTACCCGTACAAAAATATAGGTTATTAGTTGCGACACGCAACTAGGGTTTACTCATCAATAACGGATGATAAAGTAAAAGATGCGCAAAAGAGTAACGCGAGATATGTGTGGAAGGAGCTCCCTCCTCATTGTTATTAAATTATTTTGTAATGCGGTACCTCGAAAACGTCAACCAACCATCTCGCATGACATGTTCAACACAGATACACCAAAGCCTAACGTAGAGGTCAATATTTTTTATCTATGGCATCTGTTTGCGCACATCATTCGTCATTACTAAACGGGGACGGATACAGAATTCTAAAATTTCCTTCGCGCGTCATTTGAATTTCAATAATTATATACTGCGAGTTTGCCAGAATTCATCTTTCAATGCATAAAACATAATAGTTTAGCATTTTCCTATTGAGTTTGTGGATTAAGTTTACGCAAATTTTAGCCTTACTTGTGTTTTTATACAGCCCAGGAAAATAAACGAGTAATAAACGATTTGGTGACTTACCTACGACCTGAACATTAACAAATATTTCTAGTATTTTTTAACTGAATACAGACACTGTATTACTGACTGTATTATTGACTTGAGTTTCATAAATTATTTTCAAAGTAAGCACACGAGACTGGCGTAAAGTGACAGCTGTGCTGTCGCGTTTCGTGCGGTGTGTAAGTAGCCGGTGGCCCATAGAGGTCGGAGGAGAAAGGCGGGCAGCGCACCTGTATAGCCTCTATGCGGATGTTTGTGGGCGTCGGTAGTCATGAAAATGGCTCCGGCTGCTCGTTTGCCCTCCTATATCATAAAAAAAAGTGTCGATTAGCTATTAAATACTTGTCTACTTATCATATCGCTCGTAGTGTATTTGGCAGATAAGTTCTTAATTAACAGGACTTTAATGGAGGACGCACACATCAACTCGGAAAGGGAACGTAACCGTATCGTTTTCGATTTTCGAGGCGAGGCGATTACGTTAGGTCGTCGGACCAGTCAAACTCGACCATTAGACTTACCTTTTGAGCCATTGCCTGAGTTCCGGTGGACTCTGCGAGTTGGCGATGTTCAAGTGTCCGTTGGGCCAGTCGCTGCTGGTGCTGGGAGCGACGCTGCCCTCGGGACAGAACTTCTTCCCAGACTGCGGCGGCGGTGGTTCGTAACGCCTCTTCCTCTGTGCCAATTGAGATGAACAGAATGACAATTGAGATGTTGTGAAGTGCATGTTGTCAGCGTTTACCCGTGAGTATGCGGCACGTAATAAATCGGTAAAAGCCTCCCATTCTCCACATAGATGTGGGGGAAAGTAAATAGAAAATAAAAAGTAAAAAACAATATAAAACAAATTGCGAAGATAAGTGAATTCTTATCAACATACAACTGTCAATCTAATGTGTCTACTGTTTGTTTAAAATAGGTTACGAAGATCACTGACATAAACACGAATATTTCGCCGGCGACCCACTAGTTTTCTATTATCTACAGTGATTTTATGAAGATTTTTATTTTTTAACGAATGAACTCAAAAGTACGGGGAGCCATTTCTAGAACTCTTTCAACGTTTGAATGCTACATTATCCCTAAATATCTGAGTTAGCAGACCTCGAATTTCACAGTTCCTTCGTTCATCATTCATAAAAGAAAATGAGGCGTTCTGCATGTGAATCAAATACAAATTCCAAGATCGTCAAGTCTTCATTTATCCTAAATTCTTTATGCACATGAGTAGTCGCAATGACCTTTGTTGTCCTATACCCTTGCATGGTGATACCTACCTTCTACTCCACCGATATTGTCCTTTGTCCCAAATGGTCATTAGGGACACTCAAAACTCGGGAAATAACAATTTCGTTACTACAAGCTGCAATTATGCCTACCTTATGAAATTTTTTGGTTCTTACCGTGTTTTTACGTCTTGGCATTTATGCTTGAATCACTATTAACAATACTACATTAAGTATTTTAAATAAAATGTTAAAGAAAATAAAAGCAATGTTTCCCGTACACCGACATGAGTCGCGTCAAACTGAACACAAGCGAATGCGAACTTTTCCTTCAGCAAATAAACTTAACCTAAAAAACTTTTGCGGTCACATTTTGTAAAACGTGCCTTTGTTTTAAAGGTGCGTACACATATAAAACAAATTTATGTTTAATATTATTATGTGTCTATGTTATGTACAATGCTAAAGCAATATCGGTATGGTCGAAGTAAACTGCTTAGTCGTGAAGTTCTTGTTATGTGAGAACTATGAAATGAGTTGTATATTTCTGCAACCGACTACTTTTTAAAAATCATATTTATTGCTTACGCCTTGAGATTTCCCTTACAGCGCGTTCACGACCACAGCGGTGCGAATTGCGGCGCGGTGAGCGGATCGTCTGTCTCTCTCTCTCACTCGCACGTCGAGTATCGAGTGAAAGAGAGATAGACGATCCGCTCACCGCGCCGCAATTCGCACCGCTGCACAGTGGAAAATTTGGGTCCGCATCGGATCAAAAATCTGTAACTTCAAGGTTTTTCATCGTATTGTATTGAGATTTGGCACATGTATACAGTGATATACAAAGATTTTAAAAATAATCATTTTTTTGTTTTTTTTTCTGTGTGTT
Organism: Calycopis cecrops; assembly: GCA_001625245.1. Lineage (NCBI taxonomy): Eukaryota > Metazoa > Arthropoda > Insecta > Lepidoptera > Lycaenidae > Calycopis > Calycopis cecrops. The sequence continues at coordinate 478,376 of LUGF01026018.1, forward strand.
GTGTTTATAATGTTTATTTTAGGTGAAAAAAATGGAAAAGAGAAAAAAAGTTATACGTTTAGTTTATTTTTTTATAAATATGTACTAATATGAGTAAAATTAAGAAAACTTAAATAATTACTTATTACACAAGCATAATAAAATACATAAAATTATAAAATCGTATAGTACCTGTCTATACCTCACACCAAACTAATTGATCTCAGATTAGACAAATCTATAATATTATTGGTTTTATATAACTACTTATAATGTTATATCTGATTGTTATTATCCTCGCTATTCCTAACTAAAATTACTTCCGGTGTAAATCACCTTCACCTTCAGACACCACCTTCAAAAGACTTAGTGCCTCTTCTTCAAGATCCTTCAGATAAGGATTTCTTAAACTCGAAATGTATGGATCTAAAGTATATAGAAGCGTTTTAAAATACGTCTTCATTTTCTGGCATGGTGCAGGCGCATAATTCTGTAGTCTTTATTGTGCGACTCTTGTGCATCTTCCGACAATTGCCCAATAGGAAGAACAGAAAAATGTTTGATCACGTTTTCTCCGTGTATAAGTAATTTGAGCACGGAGGATGGCATATAGTACCAATCATAGTTATTAACATAAATTCGCGCAGTTTCTAAGGCATAAAATCCAAATTTTTCGGGATCGATCATCACGCGTTACTAATGTGCTCAAACTCATATCTTTTAGTAAAAGAGTGTTTTTCCTTTTCTTTGTCGATTCTGAGGAGTCTCCATAAGCAATTCACGGTCTTCCTCGTTCACAGAAGTTGAGGGCAGTGAATGTGCTTCAGACTCCGGAAACTGTACTGAATATCCTGACTCCAGCCAGCTTGTATTATTCCGAATAAATTTGTCCTTTTTCCGTGATGCTTGAGCCCAGCGCTTATTGAAAGAAGGCAGAATATGTCTTTGAATTTCACCAACTACAAAACACAAGTTTTTTTCGGAAACATTTAATGTTTGCTGTAGAACTATGAACGATTGCAATGTTCTGCCACGCTCGATGTTGGGAATGATGAAATGGCCCTTAGTACAGTTGAAAGTTGACATTCTAATGGAAATAACCAATTTAAATAAGTGTCACTTAATATGAAATACACGCTGACGTGTGCAATTTGAAGATATTTGCTTCCCCTTACATACTGTTTTTTTATATGAAATACGTACTAATATCAATGTTATGCATATTTACTCACGCAGGACGAGTGCAAAACAGATGATAAGCTATTGCTACCAAAATATTGTGGTTAATATTGTTTTTGTAAACTATGTCAGCAGTAACCGCAAAAGATACCGAATTATTTAGTCCGACCGCTATCAAATTTTTTCCCATAACTTCCAGATCCGCAAACTTCCGCAGCTGATTTCTTAAGTTTTTCATTTATGAATAGTTAGGCTATCAAATAACACATAAAGTTGCGCGTGGGGAGACGTGGGTAAAGGTGAAAACCTTCGACGAACAAAAAAAAAGTGAAAAATAGGGTATCTCAATTTTTAAGTACTTACTCAAAAATAAAAAGCATATTAAAAAAAGTTAATAGCTCATTATTAAGAACATAAAATATCCTTTTTAAAAATGTATAAAACCGCATGCATGTGCTAAATGCTTTTTTCACAATATTTATTTGAATTATGTGTATGCAAACATTTGAATGAGCCATCCGCTACTTCAACTTACTTCAACCTAAGAAAAAAAAATTTATGCAGTTTTAGTACACAAAAATGTCTGATTAGGATTATTTGGTTATTAGAGTATCGAATGCAATAAATATTTCATTCAAATTATGATATTTTCAAAAACCATTTATGATATGCTCTAGTTCTACGATTTTCCACAGTGCGCTGTGGTCGTGAACGCGCTGTTAGAGGATAGGTGTCATAAATACACAATGATAGTTAGTAGATGTTTATATACATCTTAAGACGTAGGCCTTACAAAGCAACTAACGAAATTCGCACCTGTTCGAATAAAATGCGGAAAGATCGGGGTCTTCTCGTCCGGTAAATATAAACTAAGTACACTTACTAGGGCAGCCCCTACTTTAAATTATATAAACCTTCACTTATAAAAATATCCGAAAAAAGATTACATAAAATCCTGATTAAACAGCACCCGTATAAATAGATGGTTTTAATTGCAGCGTTGAATAACGAATAATGCCAATACCGTAGGTCATAAGACATGGAATTTGAGCACTCACGCACTCTCCTTATTCCCGCATAATCAGTTCGTACAGAAAGTAACAAAAATGTTGTAGTTGTTATTTACAGGGATAAGACAACCATGAAATGTAGAACTCAATCCTCATACGTGCGTCGCGAATATAGGGTATTTTCAATTTTATCACGTAAACAAAATTTCAATTTTGTTACTACGTGATAAAATTGAAAATACCCTATATTCATGTCTGGAGTTATGCCGGAATTTACATCTATACTAATAACAATATAAAGAGGAAAGATTTGTTTGTGTGTTTGTATGTAACGAATATGCTCCGAAAGTACTGGACCAATTTCAAAATTTCTTTCACCATTTCAATGCTACATTATCACATATTAAAATAGGCTTTTTACTTGGGAAAATGAGTAAATTTCTAAACGGCTGAACCGATTGGGTTAAAATGGTTTCATGGATGCTTAAAAATACAATTGCATACATGCAGCATGGCATTGTGCGTCTCTTGCGTCCTGTAGCTTAATTAGATCGGCACGACCGGGGAGGTACCTCTCGCTTACACGAAACCGGCGTGAAGTGACAGCTGTGCTCTCGCGTTTCGTGCGGTTTGTAAGTAGCCGGTGGTCTATGGAAGGAGGAGGAGGGAGGGGGGCAACGCATCTGTATAACCTTTATGCGGATGTCTATTGGCGTTGGTAGTCATGAAAATGGCTCAGATTCCTCGTTTGCCCCCTTAAACTATAAAAAAGACGCGATTTTCATATTTTTTCGGTACCATAAAAATACATATTTGTTTAAATAAATGTTTGGGATTTTTACTTTGCGACATTTGGCCAGGGTATCGGTCGCTCTGAACAACTGTGCAACGCGCGCTCGTTTAATATCAGCCGCCGCGTTAAGGGGAAGCGCTGTTGTATTAAATTTTGTTTTTTGGGTATATCTTTTTCATTATTCGATATATTATGTTATTTCTTTTTGAATTTGAATGCTACTAATGTACTCTATCCCCCATAAAAACAGCTGTCCCTTTTTCTTGGACATCCTGTATATATACATATAGAGATAATACATTTGTGTCTGTGAAGCAATGGAAATACACATACAAAATTTCAACCTAATCCGTTCAGGCGTTTAGTAGTTGACATACCGACAGCAGCGCCACCTACCTAGCTTAAATCTCATTTATTTAAACAGATTGTACCATTCAAAATTGGATAAAATATTGTTATTAAGTTAATTATTCAATAATTTTACTTATTTAAATAATAATATGAATAATCCTAACTTTTAAACAATATTATTAATACAGAAGTAGCTTTGTCTATCGAACTGGCTGTCTGTTTGTTTCGTTTTCACGCCTATACTACTACTTAAACTAATTTTAATAAGATTTGAGATAAATAGGATCTTGGGAAAATACATAAGATAATTTTTGTTTTGACAATTATATAGGAACGAACACTACATGGATATAACTTTAGGGCTAGTTTTAGTTTTAGATTGATTTTTATGATTGAGATATATTGTAATAACTACAACACATACAGTGTTGAAGTTACTTATATTTCTGTATATTTTACGTTAACGTACTTATATTTCTGTATATTTTTTCTCTCCACTGCCTCCAGGTGCTAATTTTACCCAAGAAGATTAATCAATATTAGATGACATTGATTTTGAAAATACCGATATTTTATTACCCTACAACGTGTAAAAAGAAATGTTATATAAAAATATCCGAAGAAACTAGATCAAATATATTTAAAAGGTTTTGGGAAATTGGAGATCCTTCCAGGCAGTGGGATTTTTTGACAAAGTATGCTACCAAAGCAAAGATAACTACAACAGACATGGAGAATAATAGAGGACTCGGTACTATTTTTACCTATTTAAGAAACAGACAATGTTGTTATGAGGAATATTCATGTATGTAAAACCATGTTTCCATGAACCATGTTCAGGGTTATTGCTTTTTTTGGCACGAAAAGACTGTCAAAAGGGGAGCAAATGAAATTGCTAGTACCTTTTTTTAATTTATTGAACAATCAGTTATATCAGGTATAAAAGATTACCGATTCTGGAAATCTTTTATATACTGCGGTGGTCAAAATCACAACAGCATCGTTTTTTTAATGTAAATGGCAAGTTAAAATAAAAATCGAGCCAGAAAATCCTTACAAATTATTTTGTAAAACTAGTTACATGGAAGATTATTTTAAATGTATGGACTGTGCTCTGTGTGCTGTATAAATCTCTATTATAGATTTTAGTGAACTTCGCCCAGTTTACAACAGGCTAATTCCAATAGATAAAAATAAACACAAAGATTTAATGGACATGTGCAATAAATTAGTGATACCTAAGGAATATCACTTGTTTTTTTCTTATTTAATTAAAATTGATGGCACCAGACTTGAAAGCGATTCAGAATAATTGACAATTTTTTTTAACATCAGACAGTCAGGCATTTGACCACCAGATCGTCTGGATGTACATACACATACAAGCGAGTCTGTGGGCGTAGGTGGAAGCATGCCTGTACTGGAATATTACCTACTGGCTCTCAAACAAGGCTGTTCGAACACATCGCTAGGCGCTTGGTGACAGATTTTCGGTTTAAGGATGGTAGCTAGCCAGATGGGTACCAGAAAAACCCCACCACCATGCAAAATTTGTCTTTTTTCTGCGTCTAGTTTGATTTTTTTCGTAATAATTAAGTACCTACTTACCTCACAAGTTAATTTTTGAGAATGATTTTATTTTCAGAAATAAATAATTAGTATAAGGATTGTGATTTTTGTTCTTAATTAATTGTGATTTCAAGCAATTAATAAATAATTCTCCTACATTACTAAAACATGCAATTGATACAATCAATCAATCAATCAATCAATCTGAGACTAGACCTACATAAGTGTGTACGCCGTGCCCACCCAATTCCGCTGCCATGCAGCATTTCTTAACTAATTGAACCGACTAAGTTTTTTTTAGTTGCATTAAACTAAATCATAGTAAGTAATATGTTGAATTTGCAACTATTGAAATAAAAATTAATCAACAATGAATCCGAGCCTTTACTGTGTTTCGGCCGACAAACAGAAGCCGCTCGCGCGCGGCTTCGCGACACAAAGAGCGGCGCGAGTCTTTTATGCGCGGACGTCAGTCGTCACGCGGCCAGTGACGAACGGATTTTAAAACTTCGCGAATTACTATTCTAAATATGAATGTTATGTAATAATGTTGAAATAATTAGACGTTAGTGGAGATATTATTTTATTATTGATAAAGTCAATAATTGTCGTAACGAATAAATAATAGTAGAACTAAAAATAAATCTACTAATATTATAAATGTGAATGTGAGTTAGTTTGTTACACTCGCACGCTAAACAACTCAACCGATCATCATAAAACTTTGTACACATATTCTTAGAGGTATTAAATGATATAGGATACTTTTTATTAAAAAGAAATATTAAGTGAAAGTAAATTAGGTAAAAAGTAGTGCCATTTGAACCGAATAGAGCCGCGCGGTCACAACCGGGGAAGTACCTCTCGTTCTTACGATAAAGGCGTAAACTGAGTTTCTTCATGTCGGTATTCATTAAAAAGGCTTGCCTCCCGATACTATTAAAAAACCAAAGGTTTCAATGTATTATTATTGTCTTTGTAATATAAATTATTATTATTATTATAAGTAGCCGTAATGCCAGCAGTAAATGGATATTAGAAGATGATGATGATGTTATTAAATGTCCTCGCCTGTTCGTACATACCTGTTCGGCGGCATATTATAATTTATAGGTAGCATAGTTTAGAAAAGGACAGAAATATAGGTAAACAGCTGATAGTTAGGGGTACGTAAATTTCGCAAATAAAAAATCGTGATTTCGCATTTAAAAAAACTCAAAATAGAAAATTTCGCAATTATTTCGCAAAAAAAAATACAGTGTTAAAAATTCAATTAAAGGCTAGCATTGTTGTAATTTCTACATTTTCATCTTTCATTGTTTGCCTGCGATCAGTTACGACAATGTTGTAGATACTAAAGTATCTCTCGGCATCAACACTATTGACAGGGCAATTGAGACATTGAACACCTGCTTTTGCAAATCCAAGGTAGCAAGATTTTGATGCAACTAAAACTCGCATTACATTCACAGAAGTTTCTTGACCGACCAATATACGTAATAATTGTTAGCGCGTCTGATCAGCATTTGAAAGCACGTAACGTAAAAAGGTGCGAAAGTATTTAATTTTCAAATTTCGCTTTTATCGCAAATAAAATGCAGATAATAAAGCTAACTTTTATCGCATCTATTTCGTAAAAACGAAATTTACGTACCCCTACTGATAGTCTATTGAACCGACTTGACCTCTACGCGTTTTAAGGCCAAGTGGATCAACGTTGCAGTACTGTTGCGATGCTTTAAATGTTCTTTATTTAAATATTTCATGCATATAACAAAAAATTAACAAACACGTCTAGTTTAAAATCATTTACTTTACTCGATTTGTGTTTTTTTATGAAAAAAGTTTAATATTTTTAAAACTTTGGGAAAACTTCGCATATCCCGCAACGCTTATGATTTTTCAAAAATTATTTTTGCATTTGAGTACTACTAAAGTACACTATCCCCCATTAAAACAGGTGTCCCTTTTTCTTGGACATCCTGTATACAAGGTTGATAAAAGCGAGAGGCATTAAATGAAACCATATATTTAGTGTATAATTTCCAGGCTACACAACTATAAACAGATCAATCGGGAGTACAGAGGTTCGACGCTCCAGGTGAGTTCACCTCTCATATCGATGAAGCTGCACTGACCAGGAATTTTTTAAAGTTTTTTCTCTTCGTACACGCTGTATCGCAGCTGATCGCCGACTATGGCCGCCGGGGTCATTCACCCCGTGCTCGCTGTAGCCGCCCGGTACAAAGAGTGATAACATTTTTTCGCTATTTAACTTGTTTGAAAAAAGTATTTTTGTATACTTGTCGTAAACTTTTTTTTAATAGTTTCAGATTAACTGTATTCACTTATAATATATGTGGTTTCATTTAATACCTCTCGCTCTTATCAACCCTGTATACAGGATATTTTTTTTGAAGTGCACAAATTACGATAATATGTTGTTTGTCTACCTATTGTCTACTCTTATTTTTCGACCTCCAATGTAAAAATCTACATCCTACAGTCAGTTTAAAGTTTCCAAAAACTAACGAAATGTACGGACATCCTACTATTGTGTCCCCCACTTAAATACCTACCATAGACACAGATTAATAAACCTAACAGATACTTCACTCCCATACAAAAGTGTCAATACCTACCGCTATAATTACCTACAAAATCTGGCTCATGTTCGCAGCGAAGAAAAATGCACCTTATTTACGCTTGCATAGAGATGCAGATTG
>LUGF01026029.1:0-29170 GCA_001625245.1 Calycopis cecrops
GCGGTGTGCGACGAGGCGTTGTCGTGATGAAGGAGGATCCTACTGCGAGTTCGTTTCTCCCGAACTTTTTCCAAGACAAGTGGCAAACAATTGTTAGTGTACCACTCTGCAGTAACTGTTTTTTGATACTCTAAAACAATTATTGTTGCGTAATGACCTGTCTTTCCGAACGAACGAACGCCATCTTTTTTGCCACGCTTCGACCTCTCTTCACTTTAGTTGGCAACTCTTTGGAAGAAAACACCCACTGAGCAGACTGTCTTTTGGTTTCCGGATCATAACAGTAAATCCAACTTTCGTCACCTGTAAGTACGTCAAATACAGCGTTTGAGCCACCTCCGTCAAATCTTTGAACCATTTCACGGCACCAATCAACACGGCGGAGTTTTTGGGCTTCGGTCAAATTATGAGGTATCCACCGGGCACAAAGCTTCCTGACAGCTAAATGTTTATGGAGGATTTTGTGGACTTGACTCATACCGATCCCTACGCTTGTCCGAATCTGCTGATAGGTCACTCTTTTATCAGTCTCTATCATACGCCGCACAACACTGATGTTATCTTCAGTCGTCACCTTAGAAGGCCGTCCTACACGCAGATCATCGGTGAGATTAGTGCGACCACGTTTAAACTCATTAAATCAGTTGTAAACAGTGGCACGAGATGGGGCTTCATCGTGAAAGGCCAATCGAAGTCTATCATAACTTTCCTGTTGACTTAAATGACATCGAAAGTCATAAAAAATCATTGCACGAAAATATTCGCGTTAAAATCATGTTGACGTGACAGCCAATTTTCAATTTGCCGCCAAAACGTAAAACAAATGACAAAAGAATAAAATCCTTCATTATAACAAAGAGTTCCATTTTCAAAATTAGAACTTACTTTTTTATTATATTGTTTGCAAGTTGCCAGTTCTAAAAACTTTTAGAGTGACCCGCTAGAGGCGCTGATAACAACTGTATACATTTTGATAGACTATTTTATAAACGCAAACGTGTGAGTAAAGTAAATCGTTGCAAAAACTCACACTCAACATGCTGCTGGCCTTCAATCTGATCCATTCAAAATCGCGCAGCTAGCTTTGAATAAACGTAATTATCTTTAAGAAGTAAGATAATTTAAAGTAGTCACCTTTTATTAAGTTCATTTTGATATACCAATGGTTATTCTCACGTGTCAATTATTTTACAATAAACATGTGACATGACAGAAATTATGACCCGACTACGTATATTAAAAAAAACAATGGATTTTTGAAGTCTATAATGAATGAATGTATGAATACAAATAAATTTTCAATTTTTCTATGGTCATCCAAGAACTAATGAAACTCGCATTTATCAATACTAAGGTAAAACACACCATAGGTACTTCTAACATAAAAACAAACAAAAATTATGCAAAATATTGATATTTGTTCTGCCAAAACGTAGTGATGGGTAATCACCCGGGTTAAAACCCACTAGCGGGTTAAAACCCAGTTATCACCCGTTTCATTCCGGTTATAACCCGTTTGGCCGGGTGAAAACAAAATATTTCAGATTTATTGAATAACTCGGCCATTTTTGATTGTACAGTAAAACCGTAAGGACAAAAATTGTAGGAAATTTGATTCTCTACAACTTTGGTCCTTATAATTTTTCTTCTTGGATCGATATTTTGGAAATTATATTTGAAAATATTTTGAAAATGATAATATTTTGAATTTGTCGCGTTTTTTCATGTTTAATTTCCAAAATATCGATCCTAGAAGTAAAATTGCAAGGAACAAATTTGTAGGGAATGGAATAAATGCAGGTTAAACCCCAGTTATCAGTTACCAACCGTTTCATACCACACACCACGTGCGGGGTGACAAAATCGGAGGGGGAGAGGGGTGTAGCCTATTTGCCGCTATCCCGTGCCCCTTCCCGGTACATATTCATCACTCTAGTTTACTTCGGTGGTTAGAGTATGCGCGTTTTAAATGAATTTTGTGTTTTTCGTGACGACCTGGAACTGTACTGATAAACCATAATACTATACATACCTAGATAAATCAGCCCTGTTGGATGACAATTTCTGAACAATGATTGGACAATGTATGTAAACTTATAATAAAACCTGTTTCCGATACAATATTTAAATTAAAAGGAAATGACCAAAACATTTATAAGCTGTTTTTGATATTAAAAATCTTAAAATCGACGTTATTGTTTTGTTCGTAGATAATACAGTATACATGGGGCACACTAAAAGTTTTGTACTTCTAGCTAATCGGAACTATTTGAATTTCGAATGTTATATACTTTTAAACGTTGCAACCTTAGTAATAAAAAAAGCCATTGGCGGGAAATCATTTGTCAATTGTTTTTTATCACACATCAAAGTTCTACGCACGCAACAAAAATGGAATTATGTGAAAAATATTTTAGAGCGATGATTTTAAAAGTTCTCTCTCTCCGCAAGACTGTGCCGCTCGTCTTCAAAATGCTTTTGGGAGAGAAGCACCTTGTTTGAGCATCGTGAGATGATAGTTTGCTGAATTTGAGAGAGGTCGAGTTTCTTTACACGGCGAATTTCGTGAAGGGCGGCCTTCAACTGCCGTCAACTAAAATAATGTGGCTACTGTTAAGCGGCTAATTGAAAAAAACCCGCGGATTACCTATGATACAATTTGAGGACTATTGGGGATTGGTATGAGCCAAATTCAGCAAAATTTACACTAAGAATGAAAGTTAGGAAACTTTGTTGTCGTTGGATCCCTCATGAACTGACAGCGGAGCAGAAGCGGGCTCGCATGGAATGGTGCTCACAGATGCTACTGAAGTACGACCACGGACTTGCCACGGACATTATAATGCAGTTTATGACATTGTCACAGGAGACGAAATGTGGATTTATTGTTTTGAATCCGAAGAAAAACAGAAATTTTGTGAATAGGTGTTTGAAAATGAGAACAGGCCAACAAAAGTAAAGCAGGCGAGATACGTTGGTAAAAAATAATCGCGTTTTTTTTCTCAGCTACGGGTCTCATTTGTACAATTCCACTTGAAGATCAAAAGTGTTAATGCCGAGTATTCGGTAGGTATTCTACCATTTGTTTACCAAGGGTGTTAGAAAAAGTTCGCGAAAGACGACCCAAAAGTCGCGTTCTCCTACATCATGACACTTCTTCGCACACGGCCAACAAAACAGTCATTTTTAGCCTCCGAAAAAGTACGACTCGTCACCCATTCTGCGCATAGCCCTGCCCTAGCACCCTGTGATTTCTGTATTTTCCCCAAAATCAAAGATTTGATGAGAGGTTTCACTTTTACCAACTCCGAACACGTAGAAAACATGCCTTCAGATCTGTAGTCCTCCTCTTTTAAAAAATGTTTCGATCTTATGAAAACATGTTTAAAATGTAAAGGAGAGTATTTTGAAATGCAATTAACATAAAATTTTGGTTATAAATAACATGTTGTTTTTTTAAGTTACGCAAAACTTATAGTGTGACCTACGTATACTGAGAGTTTAGTTTACCGGATGTCACAATAATTGACAATAATATAAAAGATGAAGAAATATTAAGAAATGTCGACGAAAGAATTAAAATGTGCTTGAAACCGATTCACTTTGCAGCTTACTTATTAAAACCCTCAGTTTAAGGAACTGAACTCGACGAAAGTCAAGAAGTCTACGCTATGGAGTTCATTTGTGAAGTAGGACAATGTATCGGTTTAAATGCCAAACTTAGCATCGTATAGAGCACGAGAAAGTTTTTTTAGTCGAAGAAGTTTGTGAACAAATATTAAAGAAGTAAGCGCATTAATCTGGTGGAAAGGAATATGTGGGTCTACTGCATAGAGCAAAGTACCTAGCTATCCGTATTCTTACAGCTTAATTCTTGATTTTTTTTTTCTTAAGTACTTCGGGGGGATCACTGGGAGTGTAAATTCAAAAAGTAGACTGGAATTGATTAAAAAAAACGGTTTTTTTTTCTCTCCATAAAAACGATTTTTCTTAAAATAACTCGGCCTTTTTTGATTTTAATGTAAAATCGTGAGGATAAACATTGTAGGAAATTTGATTCTCTACAAGTTTAGTCCTTACAATTTTTCTTCTAGGATCGATATTTCGTAAATTAAATTTGAAAAAGCGACAAATTCAAAATATTTTATCATCTCGTTTATTTTCAACTTTACGGCATAAATGAAGAGGACTAAACTTGTAGAGTATCAAATTCTGAACAATTTTAATTCCCATCTTTTTCCCCACAAAATTGATATTTTGGAAATAAAGCTTGAAAAACCCCACAAATTCAAAATATTATCATTATCAAAATATTTTCAAATATAATTTCCAAAATATCGATCTTAGAAAAAAATTGTAATGACCAAACTTGTAGAGAATCAAATTTCCTATAATTTTTGTCCTTACGGTTTTACTGTCAAATCAAAAATGGCCGAGTTATTCATTTTCACCCACTAAAATGGGTGATAATGGGTTATAATGGGTTAAAACCCAAATCACCCGGGTTTCAACCCGGGTGGAAAGAATGGGATTTAACCCACTACCCATCACTACCAAAACGTAGAACAATGTGCCGATTTTATCTTAGAGCCCAGCTTTAAAAGCAGCTAAATTATTTGCAAAACGCTAAAGATTGATAAAATACAAAATTTCGTTCCTTGATCCGAGTATAGGTACCGAAGGGTCTATTAAGAACAACGTATAAATCTCTCTCCTGTGAAACGTAATAAAAAAATTCAGTCTTACCTTACACAATAAACATTTACGCATATCTCGATGTATTTGTTTTGATTTTGATTGCTTTCCGTACATAGGGATGTTTCTGGAGAACTAGTTAAAATACTATGTTATAATATTTATTAAAAAAATATTATTTTAATCAGCATATTTTTGCAAAAAGCAAGGCTTTTTAAAAATGATATTTAAAAAAATCTATAGTTTGTCATAAGAACATAATAATATATTATGTTACCTATATTTTTTATATTTTATGGTAGCAAAGAAGCAATCGGAGCTTTTTGATGACTACCGATGCACATGGGCATGATCCACATAATTGTCATGCAAACGGAAACTCACATACCACACGAAACACGAAAGTATAACTGCAACTTTACGTTCGTATGATGTGAGCGAGACCTCTCTGGCCGTGCTGGCCAAACACAGCTGCAATAAAGCAATACCTCTTACTCTATAATATATTATATAGATAGGTTACTATATAAAAAATATAATTTCTGTACTTTCTAAGTATTATTTAATTTATTAAAATGACAGCAAATTACTTTGTTGAATGAATATGGCAACTTTGTTAATTCCGTTTTAGTGATTTTTTTTTAAAACTTACTGAGTTGTTGAGCATTAAGCGCTTTTTGGCACTTATTACACGGAGTGATTTTTATTTCAATTATTCGAAGGCCAATTTGCGACTTTAATTAGCAATATATTTAGTAAAATTACCTACAAAATATTATGGGTGAGTGTTTTCTAGTTTCATGATTCTATCTCTCTCTTATAGATTTGATAGAACCTTTTAAGTTTCGATTAATTACGATAGTCACAGGTCTATTACAAAGCCACCATAATTTAGTGCTATGATATTGTCCCTAGGTACTAGGTGTGGCCTAGACCTTCAGACTTCAGTCGATCAGTTGACACTTGACAGTTCTTATCGCAGATTAGTTAGACACTTGACAGTTGACACTTCTCGTTTAACTTAACTCCTCAATCACAGGTTCATAGTAGCTAAATATAAAGATATTTTCCCAATTATTTGTTAACCAATAGTAAAAATAACAATATTAACAACTAGTATATCTTTAAAGTATGTGCTATTGAACACAAATACAATCCTTTATTTATTGTTCTCATACTAAAGAATTAAAACTTTTCTTCTGTTCTTGTTAGTATATTAAGATTAGTGAATAAAAAAGATAAAAACCATGGTGCGTGTCGTCAGCAAAGAACTTGGTGAGAATGTTAACATGCAACGGCTAACTTCAAAACACAAGCATATTATATTTTTGTATACGAGTTTTTATAAACTATTTATTCCAGATATAAATATACTTACCGGTGTACACATCAATAAGAATTGTGTAGATAAACAAATTGAAACAATACTAACCAAATATCCAATAAAGGAGCCGAGCCTTTATAAAAAATGGTTGTTAAAAGCTGTAACCCTAATAGACTTGACCACACTCTCCGGGGATGATACTACATCAAATGTAACAAGATTGTGTATAAAGGTATACCACATATTGTATTAAGAAACATTCTATAAATTTTAATGTAACAAAGTACAATGTATACAGAGGACTATAAAGTTTTTGGCTAGAATGTCCTGCTGCTGATAGATCCAGGACGTCCCACCTCAGTGGCCAACACAGTTCTGGCAGTATCTTTTGTTTGGATACTCTTGTACTGAGTCTGTACACCTTTTCAGCTCACCCAGGGCCAGATGGACTGTTCATAAGTGCATTTTCCCTGCGACAAGAAAAAGAACTACTATAAAGTTTTACCTTACTTACATTTGACTAAACTTAAATTTGTAAAAACTGGAACAAAGTTTTTACTTCAGTTGTAGTACCCTTGTACTTTTACTATATAGTATAATGGGATGAATTACAAATTAAAGCCATTTCATGACTACTGATGCCCTTTAATAACTGACAAAGTCAACATTTTACAGGAATCCAAAAAAATGGTTAATTTCTTCAAAAACATATCTAAACCCTATTGTCAAAACAATCAATTTATTGTTTCATGAAAATAAATTGTAGGCTGCCCAACCTTTAGCCTCAAATAAGGCCTATGAAGGATACACTACTGCTGCTGTGTGTGTTTATCCAAATAGAGTGAAAGATGCTCATGATGCCATAGAAAGAATGGACAAGAAGAATGATATAAAAATTGCATCAGGTAAGACTTAACATTCTTGTTAAGTACTAATAATAAATACACTTGTTATAATGAAACCTAGTAGAATGGGGTTCATTGTCAGGAAGCTCTTTCTACTATAAACTTATAGTTAGTGGAAATGGTGATGAAATAAGGAAAGAACACAAGATATTGTGTATATGTACGCCTATGGAAGGGGTGGACTATGTATGAGTTATTCAAACTGATTATTCATGTTTGAAGGTTCCTAATAATTTATTTTTTTAACTTCTTTAGATTTTACCTACATTTTAATTGCAAATTATGAGGCTATTAGTTTGAGTGATGATAATTTATAGGTAGTACACTGTACACTGACAGCAAGTATTCTCTGAGTTTTTACAGGTATCCCCTTTTTATAGATCCTTGTGTGTAGTCCAGACCATATGGATTTATATTAAATATAATAAAAGTAATTACAACCTGAAGGTTTATTGCTAAGAAGATCAATGTCCGATAAAAATATATTATTGATCTTCTAAGGTGTAGTACATACCACATAAAACTTATAAAAGTATGATAACAACTATAATATCTTCATTTTATTGTTTTACATTCCTTATTAGGTATGTAAAAAGAACTAAGTGCTATATTATGTCACAATTCTTAGTTTTTATTCCACATTAATTACACCCTTCCAATAAGCATGCTAATTGTAAAGCCTCTTGAATTTGGTCAGCACACAATCTGATCAGGGTATGTCAATCAGTGTTACATCCTGCCATTTGCATTGTATATAAAGAAATATAGAAGATGTTTAAAATGTAATAATTTTAAATTCATAACACATTTTTGATTGTTATTATAATTTATTTTACTTTTTAGTCGCTACTGGATTTCCATCAGGATTATACCCATTAACAACGAGGCTTAATGAAATTAATTTTGCTGTATCGCAAGGTGCAAATGAAATTGATGTTGTATTAGATCGTAGTCTGGTTCTAACGGGTCAATGGGATGTTGTATATGATGAGGTACAGCAAATGAAAAAGGCATGTCAGGATGCCCACTTGAAAGTCATTCTAG
The DNA here is from genome assembly GCA_001625245.1 of Calycopis cecrops. Lineage (NCBI taxonomy): Eukaryota > Metazoa > Arthropoda > Insecta > Lepidoptera > Lycaenidae > Calycopis > Calycopis cecrops. Next base: position 7,969 of record LUGF01026029.1, read on the forward strand.
GAGTGGGAGAATTAGGATCATATGAAAATGTAAGTATATCTGTACTAGGTACCTACGACAACACATACTTCTTCACTCCAGATCCTTCATTCATCTAACCATTCTTGTTGCTAGTTGTACAGAGTATAAATATACTATACTATACTACTTAATACTTAATAATAGGCAATGTACTAGTGCTACGGCGGCCTTCACTAGAAACTAGCCAGATGTATAGGACATATTATTATAGTGCACCAGTGTATGCAGACACAAGTGCACTCCCTATTCCCTCTTTCTCATATTTCGATAGGAAGACAGTCCGACTCCGGTGGGAGTAACGGTTAACATGCTGGCTCAGGGGTATAACGTCGGCAACTTCCTGACTCCGGATTATTATTAGTCCCTTTAGTTTCACTAGTAATTGAAAAATCCCAATAAGTAAAACATTTTGCTCCGTCCCGGGATTTGAACCTGGGACCTCATGTATGATGGTTGAACATGCTTACGTCTAGGGAACTCTAGGCACTCACATAATACTTACAATAAATTCAAGAGAGGCTACTTGGGACTTATTACGGTGGAAGAAGCTCACAAAGAGCGACCATGTATATGTTTTTCAATGAATTGAAGTACATTCATGAAAGAGGTGAGAGGAAAGCGAGATGGAACACACATTAAAAATAAAATTTTGCGGTAGCGTAAGACAATGTACTAAAGTTTCGGATGATTCTAAGATGTCTCGATTATATTACCAATTTAATGTAGGAAATAGTTACGAACGAGTTACGAACTATTTCCTACGATGTATGCGAAAAAAATTGGCCACTGAGGTTTGGAGTTTGCATATTGTAGGTATATGTATTCCAATATTTTATAAAGATTCACAAAACTCTGTTTTAATATAAATACTTCAATTTTTATCAATATATTGTAGATACAGAGTTCTTGGTACTTTGAACTCTGGGTTATCTAATAGAATGAGCGATCAATAGGATATTTTACAAATATTTTAGTATGTATTTACCCGATTGCGTCAGAAGCATAATGTTTTTCGAGCGTATAGTAGATAATATGTATCTAAATGTATGTATATATTATATAATTATGTAAAAATGTATGTATATATTATTCTAGCTGAGCCTCGCGGTTTCACCCGCGTAAATATCGATCCCGTGAAAAATGGAAAATCATCCCATGGCATGTGTTAATCCAAGTTACCCGCTATGTGTGTACCAAATTTCGTAAAAATCGGTTCAGCAGTTTTTGCATGAAGGAGTAACAAACAAACAAACAAACAAACATACAAACTTTCGCATATAAAATATTAATAGGATATGTAAATTTCTATGCTCCAGCTTGAATGGCTTGACGGATTTTAAAGTGTTAGCTTAGATTTTTAAAACGGACCCTACTGGGTCAATTTAGAAAATTCTTCTCCTGGAAATAGCGCATTCAACCAAACCAAATTATTCAACTATATAATAATGCTAGTTCTGTCCCGGGTGAAATCTGTCCCTAGGGGACCATCCATTAGCTTATAACCTGGGAAGGGAATAGGGATTATCTTGATAGATTAGTAAACTTTACATCAAAAACCCATTCAAACATTTTAACGTAATACGCGGTTAGACAATAATCCGAGAAAATGACAAAATTATTAAAACTATAGTGGTCTGTAATTGATTTTTAGTATCATCAGACATGTTCTTTTCGAACCGACCTTTTAAAGCTTCGACTACAAGGTTTAATTTGTTCTATGACTTTTGACATAATTAGGTTGTTCTACAAATAAATCTCTTTAATGACATACTTATATAATTATTATATTAGTTTCAATTTTCTGGTTGTAACCTCTCCCATACACACTAGCAAAAAGAAATAATTGTGTAATAGATGGGGCCTTGTTGGAGTATTTACAAACGCGTATTATAATTTTTAGGTGTACACCGCATCTATGGTGGCCATGCATGCTGGTGCGGACTTCATAAAAACATCAACGGGAAAGGAGACCGTGAACGCAACGCTTCCCATAGGGCTAGTGATGTGCCGTGCCATCCGACACTTCCACCGACAGACAGGAACGAAGGTACTTTGATAATTTTATAATTTTAATTTTGACATTTGGCCTTATTGCTACCACCACCACAATTTATTGCCTGTTGCTACTTGTGTAAGATTTTCTTGGAATTAAGTTAACTTAAAAAGTTTTTAATGACTCGTGAACAACGCTAGTGCTGCACTCTTGCTGCTGAAAGTTAGAAGTAATTTTTTCTAGGTGGGGTTGAAACCAGCTGGAGGCATCAAGACTGCTCGGGATGCGGTCAACTGGCTCGTTCTGGTGTACTCCGAACTGGGACCCGAGTGGCTCTGCCCTGAACTCTTCCGCATTGGAGCCTCGAGCTTGCTCACCGAAATAGAGAAAGAATTACAAACTCTGAATTGAATTATTGTTGTTTTTTAACTCAAATTAAGTAAGCATTTCATAAAATAGATCTAGTTAAAAGTTATGTTAGTTTGATACTCAAAATACTTTTTTATAAATAAATTGTGTTTTAATAAAACTGTTATACTGGTATACAGTACAATTATATTTTTCTATATCAGAATATATGCCAAATTATAAGAGTTGATATAACTCTACCTATTTATAACGTTGTAAAGATTTATATTTTATAATGAACCTATTGTTCTTAAAAATACTTAACTTTATTATATTTTTAAATAAAAGAAATACCTTTTTTATTGTTTTATTTCTTATTACATTTTACCCTAAATTATTGTGCCATAAACTTGCTATCTAGGTTATGTAATTTTTTTTTATTGGCTAATGAAGGTAAAAAGGATAAGCCGGAATCTCTTCTTAAGCTCCACTCAAAGACTGAGTAATTTGTAGGATTCCATCCAACATTTAGTTCTATAAACTTAATTTAGATAAATAATATGGTCAGCAGATAAAGTTGCATTTCAAAGAACTACACTAAGTACTCAGTGGCTTAGCTTGACGTGGACGAAGCAGACTCGCCCTTTGGGTATTCCTGTACGTTTGTACTTTGAGTCCACGTAAATGTGGACTTATACATAGTTACTACAGGCAAAGATCGAGAACGTTCTGTCATTTTCGAATGTTTTTATAAATTTGTAGAACTCAGAAAGACTAGAGCTATCCTTGTATAAATGGATATATGTATACTGGATAGATGCGATTTGGACTAACATTACTTACTATAAATATAGTGGTATTGATCAGCCATCAGCAAATCCTGTTTTTTGACGTGATAAAGACATCAATGAACGAATGCCGGCTGCATGCATGAAAAAGCATGACTCATTGTAGAGACACGATCGTCCTTAGCGACGTTGTCTTGTAATTTTATCGTCAACTTTACAGTTTCTATAATAACACAATAATAGCTAAATAAACATTCTTAAGAAACTTAAAAAAATAAAAGAGGACTTATATACTTAGATTTATTTACGTTAAATAAATATTCATACTTAATATCTGTTATGCAGGATCTTGCAAATTATACCAATATCCTGTGGTACTGAAATTTCCCAATCCCGCAAACACCGAGATTGAACATTTTTTGCGGGATTGGAAACCCATCAAGTCGGTTGATTTTGTGCAGTGTGCTCACTAGGACTAGTGAGCATACTGTACAACATATATACATACTATCGTATTCACTAGCTAGAGACATTCATGCAGCGACAGAATTGTCGCGAACCTACATTTTTAAGGGAGAGGAGGAGGCTTAACTCTTAAGGTGTTCGCACATGCCGCACATCGCACGCCGTCTCGACCCCAACTCAACTCGACGTATGTAATTCAAATGTAAGCTTTATGTTGTGTTTATTATGAGTGAATTAGTCTACTTTGTAAGTTGAAAGTGCGTACGCACGTACGTTGCGTGGCCAACACGTTGTCCACCTTTACAACTTACAAAGTTGGCATCTAGCGACAGTCCCTAGCGAATACGAGGCTATATTTTAACCGAGTTGCACGTAGCGGAATATTTTGTTCGGTTTCTTATTATTCCTTCTTGCACGTAGCTAATTATTTTGTTTCTTATTATTCCTTCTCGACGGGCGACTCGGCTCTGAACCCGTGTTCTGGGTCGGCGTCGTAGTTGACGACCCGCAGCTTGCCGTGCTTGTCCATGTAGCCGTAGTGACCCTTTACGTGACCGTCGTTGTCGCGCTCCTCGTACCGAAACTGCCGGTTTTTACTGAAATATTAAAAGTATGTGGAAATTATAAAGAACTCTCGTTTTGAGGGGTATTTGTCATTGTAAATCTTTAACATCCTGTATATGGGATGCTGAACGATGGCGTTCCAGGAGTCGTGAAAATAAAAAAAACATGTACAATCCAGCTGTAGTATATGCATATGCGCGGTCATGATCCATGAGCATGAAAGGGTGTAGGACAGCCTGCGGGCGATGCGCGAAGGTCGAACAAAATCCTCTATTCGTAATGAAACACTTTACACACATACATCCACACACGCCGACTATGAAGTAAGGAGATATCCCATTCTTTACCACATCAAGAAGGTATAATAAATTACTAAGAGCATCGCCCCACGATTTCACCCGCGTACTCTTCCATTGTTAGCTAGCTAGATGGAGATCTTCCATAAACGGGCTATATAAATTACATAGGTAAGTATATCATAAGATATTGAGGTTCCTAAGATTAGCACCATACCTATTCAACCTTTTCAGCTTTTAATAGAGATAGAAAACTTACCCTTTTCCTGTGTCATATCCGAACTGATAGCTGTGTGGCCCTTTCATCCCGTGCATGCGGAACTCTGTACGCTCCCCGTTCGTCGAGGCGTAGTTGGTCGGGGCGGCCGGCGGCGCCTGTTTCAATGGAGCTGGATATACGTTTCCTGAAATATATCAAACGAGAGATTTATCGCCATGTTATTTGGTCCTTCTTCCTATGTGCGAATGTGCGGGTAAAAACTTCTATGATTTATCTGAAAGTGTCCAGAACAGAACAACAAGAAAAGACTAATTGGTAGGAGTATTCTTGACGAGCATTGTCTTCTTACCAGCTGTTGCGCCCCTATAGGTCATAAATTCTGATGCACGCGGTGGCAGCAGAATACACACCCACTTCTCCTCAAGAGATAGAAGCCTGTCTTAGTCCTCGGAATATAATTCGTTCTTAGCGGTAATTTTATTAATGAATTCATAAATTTGCCAATTTATTATGAAATATAAAGCAATTAGGAAATTATGTGTTAAGTATGAACAATCGGGCAAATTGATTACAGGTTATGAGAAAAATTGGCGGGTAAGTACCTAGTTAGTAGTACAACAGTTTTATTCGAGGTCGTTATTTTTTCGTGACTCGGGGCAACGCATGACGCAGAGTTGGGCCAAAACCCCATTAAAATCACTACGAGTGTCATGAGTGCCGAAGCTATTTTCTTTCGCCAGTTTAATGACTTTGATTGAAAAAATGTGGTTTTCTTTCTTCAATTTTACAGTTTTACAGGACACATCTAGTACTATAAAATTACTATAGTAAAAACATTACGGCTCCACCACACCATGGACCATACCACCTTTAAATACCCATCTGTTATACGCATGGCCACTGTACCGTGCCAACGCCGTTAGACTTTAATTCAAGATTAACAAGAAGAAGAAAAACGGATTCTGTTGTGACTGCTGCTCGCTCAATGTGTCGATAATTAATCAATGGTTATATTAGCGGTAGTGCGTAATTGCAGCCAACCAAACAATAGCTTCCATGGTAACCATAAGTTTGACTGTTCATTTTTCTATACATAATCATAACAATAATAAAGCAGAAGATTTTTTTGGGTTGAACACGTTCTGGTCACGAACTACTGTTTTGATTTGAAAAATTATTTCACTGTTAGACAGGTCATTTAACAAGGAAGGCTATATACCATGCGTGACTGACTTAAAACGAGCTAAAGTCTACTATTTACTGACAAAACTCTAGCCTTGTTAATAAACATAGATTAACTTACTACAAGTGTCAAACTGGAATCTGCCAAATTCCTTAGTAGGTATAATAAAAACAACATTAATGAATTTGACAGAATCCAGTTTAATACTTAGAGTAAAGTTAATCTATGTTTCTTAAAAAGGCTTTGTTTTAGGGGTCTATCAAATACATAGGCACTTTTAAATTTTTAAAATGAAGCTACAATTAGGCTGCGTGCATGTACTATACTATACTTTTGTTTTTTAATTGCCACAATAGACCAAGATACCAAGAGCTGCGATCGACTGGGAGGCGACGACTGCGATATACCATCACGCTACGACCAATGGGAACAGAGCTACGCGGGTAACACCGCAGTGCACTGCTAGTAATAGATAAAAATTAAAAATATACAATACTTACGACCCGGGTGTCCGAAATTACTCTCCGACGCCTCTTGTTCGCGTGGCGGAGCATCTTTACTTGGATCAACCGTGTGCTGGAATTACAATTCATACCATTATTACCTTTAAGTGTGTAGGTATGTTGTAATGGCATAATGTGTCTCTTAGCGTAGCGGGACAAACTTAGCGACTACCGACGTCAGCAGATGCGCTGCCGTCTCTCACCCCGGTCTCCATGCCCCCTAATGGGGTACAGGCTACTTACAAACAGCATGGAAAACTGACAAACGATAGCATAGCTTTTAAGGCAGTATCATGTTAGTGAGATGTACGTCCCCGGTCGTGCCGGCCCCATTCTACTGCAGCATGACACATCTAATTATTAATTTTATGCCAATGCCGAAAGGTTAAACCGATTCAAACACTGTCCTTGTGAAAATGTGTAAAATGAGTCTCTAATGTTTAAAGCGTAACAAATTAGTTTTTTGAAGGTGTCTCAAAGATACGCTATCGACAATATTGATGTCCGTTAAATTCTATTTAGCCACAGAGCATTTCACGGTGTTTGTATGTCAAGTCACTTATTTAATTTTAATAACACCAGTGACTAGTCTATGGAACAAACCAACAATATCACGAAATATAATTCAAATGACGAGAGTAGGCTTATTGTCGAATATCTCGATATAAGAGCTGTCTAACTATTATTACCATGGCCGAATAGTGCATGTATCTACTCTTCACAACTCCATGCAACCCAGTTCATCTACATTTTAACAAATAACATTAAGCTTTTATAAAATAATGTTTACACTACGTACCTGCGGTTGCTCAATTGCTTCAGATTCCGATTGCAGTTTTCGTTTATTTTCAGCCTTTTCATACAAATAAACTTGTTTGTCCCGCGGAAGATCGTATTGGCCGTCAGCGTCCACTATCGGTCGGAAGGGCTTTGCCGGCCTCGCCATGGGCACCTTATCGATCAATTCATCGCCATATTGGTTTATTGGAATGGGAATGGGTTTGAATTCATTCACGAATTTCTTTGGATACAACTTCGTGGGGTTATAGTATTTCGGTGGCAATTTTTTTGGAGGCAAAAGATACGGAACTATAGACACCTGAGGATGGGTTGTGTGCGGTCTTATTTTTGAATAAACCTCCTTTGGCATCTCCTGTAATATCGTTGGTTTGTCTATATTTTCATGTGGCAGTTCTAAATCTAGTGATGGCGCTAGGATAATAAAATCATTTTGTGCGTTTGCTGTCGGTGGTACAAGACTTCTCGACGGTAGCGAGTTTAATTGAGTCGCTTTCATAACCTTTCCATTTCTGTAGGTTTCTGTCCCAGCTTTCGATGCGTCGTCTGTTTGTATTTTTGTATTTTCCGCTTGTTTTTTATTGTCCGAGGCTATAGGGTACCAGTCGCTTTGTTCGGGTTCCTCAGGCTGTGAGGATTGGTAGTAGTCTATGTGTTTCCCTGGCGCTGGTGGCAATAAGTAAGTAGCGGGCGTGTCCATCGGCGCCGAAACTTCTATTTCTTCTAACTGATGCGGTGGTATTAAAAAGGAATCACTGCTTTCATCGTTAGGTAAGTAATACACTGGCTTCTTTACATTGTCTTCAGCTGCTTCTACGGGAATTACGTCTGTTGCTTCCGCCTCTGGATTGTCAACTGGAACTTTGATTGCGATGACTGTTAGAAGAACCGAGAAAATCTGCAACAACGTTTTATTTATCAAATTATTTCGTAACAGTCTACTAAGAATAGGTATGCGGGGCCAAAATTCGTTTTAGGCAGCCAATCTATGTATACAAAAATAATGATTGATGAATGATGAATGAGTGAATTGTAACATAACATAACCTTAATCCTTAGGGAGCGTTCAAGTATTGCGTAACGCAATTTGGGGCGAGAGGCTGTTTTAATACGTTATGTTACGTTACAGGGGCTTGGGCTTCAAACAAGGTGTTAATTTCCAAGGTGAAAATTTTTTGGCAAATGAGATTTTTTTTTGTTCAATTTAAGTAAAAATATGCTGAGTTGTGTGTTACGTAACGTTTGGGAGACAGGCTACAGAACAATGTTACGGCGCGTTACATGGGAGAGGGAGGGAGGGTGAAAAATCTAAAATATTTGATAACTCATTTAAAGGAAAATTAAGCAAAATGTTAAATTAAGCCCATAACAATACATTCAAGTCGGTTATGCCGCTGCTGAGATTATCGTGCACAAACATGCGGACACACAGACAAGATGAAAAACATTGTTTTGTGTTCTCTTGCGTATATAAAGGGCCCCTATTATGAATTTCTGTATATATTTGCCATCAGACACCATCAATTACAGTTTTATTTATGTGTAGATATTGAATTCCAAAATGTCAACATAAAATATAGAGCGACATAAAATCGTAACGATACGAAAAATAAATGATATCTGCCAGGCAACAAACACTTTTTCATTGCATCTTATCACGTAACAGCCGAAAACTGTGTCACGACAAGAAAAAGTGTTCCGAAAAGTTATTGGAAGAAAAAGTAAAAAAAAACGAGCGCACGACTCGTTCCCAGCCGCTCGCAGCCATCAACGAAATAGAGAGTGAGACGTGAAGCAATATTACTTTTAATTGTGTCCATACATTCCTATAAATGAAATGTGACTTGAATTTTATAATAGACTAGCTCCCACGCGCAGCTTCGCCTGCGTGGAATTCGGACTTCAAAAAAAGATTCACAGCTCCTCTCCCGTAGTGATAGCGTTAATTATAACGTAGTCTATATTGTGTTGACCCGACTTACCTATATAGTTTGTGGACCCGACAGTTTAGAAAATATGCATGCAAAATTTAAAGTAAATCCATGCCGTACTTTTTGAGTTTAGCCCGGACATACATACTGACAAACGGACAAAAATTCTAAAACTATAATTTGTCTTCGATGTCGATTGTAGATGCACCAAGTATTCTTTTAAAAAAATATTCAATGTAGGTACAGTTTTGACTTTCTTACAATTTTATTATACCTACCTACTTATCTACTTTTAGATTTATTGGTACCTACCTACCTACTACAGGTGATTGCAACTGTTAGTTCAATGTGATATAGATTTATTATTTTGTAATGTATCTACTACTATAATTATAAATATTATATTAGGTACTTATTATTTATATTATTAACCGTTATTATTATTCGAATGTACCTACCTATACCAATACCTATCTTAATTCTTGTCATCTTTCATGAATCTAGGTCAACAGGAAGTACCTAAAGGTTTTCTCGGCACACATACCTACAGACAAACAGATACAAAAAAGAGAGAGAGAACAAGAATTCCTTTTTTTTTTGAGGCACGGAACCCTAAAAACGCAACAGTAGCGTTATTAATATTGTAGTGTATAGATTATACACGTTATTAATATTATAATGTATTAGAACGATAGCTTCATTTCGTTTTCACCACTTTCACAGTGTCCCTCTAGACAGTAGGCCAGACGCGTCGTATTCGTGTGATATGACAGTTCCAGTTTCTATTACTGCTCCTAAACCGCGCCATACTCTTTCCAGACATTTGCCACCACCGAATTTTGGTCGACGAGAGGTCTATCCCTACCAGTGGATGTACAAATACTCACCGGTGACCGGGCATCTGCTATAAGTCTACGCTTATAACAAGTTAACCTCTCATCAGTCACCAGAGATCAAAGAGCCAGTTCTAGTCTAGTGCCATAAGATAGAACACCAGTTCTGTCTGACGCATACGTTATGTTCGTGCGCTTGTGCATTACCCTCTGTCAATTTGTTAAGGCTTAACAATCAGTAAAACTTCGCATTTTGAGTAAGTATAGGTACAGATTTTATGCCCAAATTCACTGATAATCTGCAGATGTAAATAAACTTTATTGCTGACTGTACTTGTCTACATACCTACTGACCCTACTCTAGACTTTCGCTGTGGATTAAGACTCTTGTGACGTACGATGGTTGCCGCTAAAATTGTTATGTGATTTTATATATGGCGATACAACATGTTGCGCGGATATCACTTTCTATGTACAGACTACAGGTCCGTCCTAGAATACTAGTTGCGCAGCTTTCAATTAACAAAGAAAACTCTATGACTTCTAACTACTAACTACTACTAACATTTAACGTCTTTAGGTCGCCTGTATACAGGGTGGGTGCTAGGCAACGCCTGGCTGTAACTAGGGTTGCCAACATTTTTTGGTCGAAATATAGTACTTAGCCAAAAAAAATATAGTACGCTCCAAAAAAATATAGTACATTTTTTTTATGGTATACGGGGGCAAAGCAGCAGTCGGAGCCATTTTTCATGACTACCGTTGCCCATAGACATCCGCATAGAGATAAACAAATGCGTTACCATCCTTCCTCCTCCCACCTCCATGGGCCACCGGCTACTTAGACACCGCACGAAACGCGACAGCACAGCTGTCACTTTACACCAGTCTCGTGTAACCGAGAGGTATCACCCCGGTCGTGCTGGCCCAATTCGGCTACATGCATGCAGCGTGGCACTACCTCTTCCTAATTTCTTACATTAGTAGAGAAGAATTAAAAATATACCTTAAATTTTTACTTAATTACTTCTTATAAAAACTATATTTCTTTGCATTTCTTGCATTTTTTAATAATTTTTTGTGTTGCAAAATATAAACATTGAGCTATTGTACTGAAATATAGTATTTTGAGCGTACTATATATTTCTTCAACAGTATATAGTACGGAGGCCCTAAATATAGTACAATACTATATATTATAGTACGGTTGGCAACCCTAGCTGTAACTGGAGTAGACTGATTATTGCGTATGAACCTAATAACAAATAGACAAGAAATTGCACGCGTGTGTATATTGAATATCAAATGTGAAGAGGAAAAAATCATCGTCTAGTCACGTCTAGTGACTAGGTTATAAAGAGCTCATCTTGGATAACGTTATATGCCAATAGTCGTTCTCTAAAGTGGTTAAAAAGTAACTAACATGATGTACCCTAAAGGATAAGTAGGTAATGTTATGTTACAGTATTTGCTTATCTACTAACTATTAAAACTAAGATTTTTTGTGTAGTATTTCTTAAAAACGTATATCCAGTGCTCAATTATGCTCAATCACAAAATGAATGCTTAATTGCTTTAAAAAAATAATAATTGAATATAGATATATTCGTGCAGTGTTATCGAGTTTTTTTAACCTAACAAAACCCCAGTAAAAAATTACAATTAAGTAACATGATTTTTCCTTAACTGTAGAGTAGACACCTATAATTAGTAACCATATAGGTATGATGGATTATTATTTAAGCGTAGTTCTAAAATATTATCCCATACCTACATAATATATACGTGCTTGACGAGTTTGTTTGTAGAAGAGCAAATATAGCGCTGTCGAATTTGTAATTCGTATACCTACTTGAATGTTACTCAAAGCCGATTGCGGCACCTTTGCGGCGTCTGTATTGTTGTTGATACACACGACACGAGTCTGTAGCTCAAGTTACCAGCACTTACTGTATCTACCGACACTGGAGAAGTAGAATATTAGCGTACAAAACTTTTGAACTACGGATTGTGGTTCAAAAATCATTGGCCCCCTATATTTCTTTCCTTTCTGGTTTGGAATTTATACTACGGAGTAGTGTAGTATAAATTCTATTTGGAATTAAAAAAGGAATCGTATGGACCATATTTTATTTAATTAATTATATTTGACACCTTAAAAATAATGCGACATACCTACCCATTTAACTTTTCCGCTTCACCGCAAAACCTAAACATGTGGACTGTGTCAAATTAAAATTATAAATGCTTAATCAATAGGCCCATGGAGGTGGGAGGAGAAAGGAGGGCAGCGCATCTGTATAGCCTCTATGTGGATGTTTGTGGGCGTCGGTAGTCATGAAAATGGCTCCGACTGCTCGTTTGCCCTCCTATACCATAAAAAAAAAAAAAAAAAGAGATACCTATACATCACATATAATATACCTATAAGAGATATCAAACAAAAACGAAATGCTGTTTTTTTTAAACTGTTGCAATTTTTTAAGTGCTACTTAATAAACGCTTCCGACAAGAGTCCTAGAAAAACGCTAGACATTATTCCGAATCGAATAACCCATCGCACGTATTTTTCGAAACAGTTTCTATATTTCGTCATCTTCAACTGGTAATAAACTCCGATTATCGCTACTCTAAACTCACGCTTGACCTTACAGATTCTCACCTTTTTCGGTGCCATAGAATGTATGATGTGAAGTGGAAGAAAAACATATCAATGGGATTAAATTAGTAATTAAGTTTCACTCGCTTATTTTATATGATAATTAAATAGCTAAAAACACTAATGGGTAATTTTTCCATATCCACCTATTGTGTGCCGATAGGAGTCCCTTATAGTATTCACTACAACCGCCTCCAATAATCCAGCACACTATACATACACAACTCCCATAACTAAAGATAATGTAAAAGTCGAATTGATTCCAGGAAGGAGATCAGGGGAGATACCTCTCGCTCACATAAAATAGACTTTAAGAAATAGCCACCAGGTCCCCGTTTCATGCCGGTTTTGACTCCGAATGGCGTATTAGAGAAGAATGGGACTCAACTATATTAGTCAAATGACTTCGACTAGGCAGACACGTATGTATTACCTAATTACAAATACTTTTTGTCCACCATTAAAGAAAGCGTCTAATATTTAATACCTACTTCAATGTTGGTTTATAAGAAAATTTGAAGAATTTCATTAAGTTGTATTAACCTTCGCAATCTGCAAGTGAGAGTGATTTAGATGAAAGTGCAACGAATGATGAAAGACATGCTGAGAAATTACTTTGAAGATGTCTCCGGCGAAGTATTTGACGTTTTAAGTAGATAGGTACTTGGTATAGAGTTAATTGAGATTTTTATTTTGTTTTTAAAATATAACTTAGCTAGTAGGTAGTAAGTAGTTGGAGTAGTACCTATATACTATCTAGTTAATAGACAACTGAACACTAATATATTTTATTACGTGCAGAGAAATTAAGTGGCGAAATTAGAAAAAAGGAAACTCTTATAAACGATAGATAGATTACGTTTCGTAGAGACAGAGTCTTACTCATTATAACGAATGACATAATTTCGTACTTATTTACAAAAAGGATAAGGTACAAAAAGTCAGCCTGTATTCGAAGTATGATGGTTTTTCTCTCTCAATTTAAAATCTAATTTCGATCACTGGGGACATACTAGTTCAACTTTAGGTAATAGAGTTAGTAAAAATAAATAAGTATTTATTAATTGTAAATGCATGTATGAGACTTGAGACTTTCAATTAATTACTATATAATTATTGAAATCAGTTAAGATTCAAAGGATTTCGATAATATTGTCATCATCCATTATGGTACGAAATCAAAATATTCATCATGGCCAAAACAGCGGAGCAAAATATTGATCATGGCCTAAACAGCAGAGCAAAATATTGATCATGGCCTAAATAGAAGAGCAAAATAATGAATATTAATCCTAACCTATGGAGCAGAGAAACGGGAAACGTTACGCAACTCAATAAAAAAATAATTCCGACTAACTAACTAAAATATAACATATTTTTGTTGCCATGTTGCCATAGGGGGCAACAGAGCCGTCGTAGACGTGTTGCCCTCCTTCACGTCCTGTCTTCGCATTAGGCCACCGGAAACACACACTGAACGAAACGCGACAGCATAGCTGCCACTTTACGCCGGTCTCGTGTTAGCGAGTGTTTCCACTCAGGTCGTGCCGGCCCAATTCGGCTGCAAAGCAGCAAGCCACTACCTCGTACTATTATTCAACTTTAAGTATAGTCTTTCTTATATACAGCAATATTGATGTGTAGTAGGTATTTATTCCACATCAATCCTGATAGAAAATTTGCACATCTTTCAGGCGTTCATATTTACGTTATTATAAGTACTTATATGATATAAAATATAGACAAACGAACAAAGCTGTAGCCTAAATTCTGGTATAAAATTATAAAAAGGACGGATTTTTTGTTTGTTATATTTATTATGCATATTAATGCAAATAAAAAAATATTATTATTATGTATATATTATGCTGTATATGTATATGTTATGTTACATGTAAATCTATAGGTTTTAATTTGATTACGATTGTATAATTTTTGTTGTTGGCGCCCAGCGACGTGGGCACGGGTCGGCTAATCTTATTAATATTATAAATGCGAAAGTTTGTATGTCTGTTTTGTTTGTTTGTTACTCCTTCTCGCAAAAACTGTTGAACCGATTTTTATAAAATTTGGAACACACATAGAGGGTAACTTTGATTAACACATAGTCTTTATCCCGAAAAAATATTCCTAAGGCTTGCCATGGGATGATTTTCGACGGTATCGAAATTTACGCGGGTAAAACAGCGGGACGCAGCTAGTACATAATAAACGCAATCATTGACATACATGTGTGCACTTCCAATGTTATATTCTATATAGGTAATGTAGAAGCACGGCACACGTCTGTTACGAGATCTAGTGCTGTAATCACAACAAATTCACGTTTCTTGTGACAATTTTTACATAATAGTTTACAATTATCGCAAAGAAATAAGGAAATATTGATCGGTAATGGTCATAATGGCTAATATAATACGTTTCACTATTTCTTCCTATTATGTTTTTATGTGTGCTTTTAGACTATAGGTATATTAATAATTGTAGGTAGGGATAAACTAACTATAATTGTAGATATTTATATTCAAATAGATTATATACATATGTAGGTACTTGTGTTCAGTCGTATATCCTACGGGTATATGAGTTAATGAGACCGCAGATGGCAACTTATGTAATTAGGTATATAATTCTAACTTACTGTGTCCCGCAGTTTCAACTTCTATCGATATATAAATCTTACTAATATTATAAATGCGAAAGTTTGTATGTTCGTTTTTTTGTTACTCCTTCACGCAAAAACTACTGAACCGATTTTGATGAAATTTGGAACACCCATAGAGGGCAACTTGGATTAACACATAGGATAGTATAGTTTTTATCCCTAAAAAATGCTCCTATGGGATGCCTTGGGATGATTTTCTATTTTCCGCGGGATCGAAAGTTACGCGTGTGAAACCGCGGGGCGCAGCTAGTGTAATATATCTCTAGATATCTAATTATTTCTCGGAATTAAAATGATTGATGTAATTTCTGTTTCTAATCTATATCCGTGACAAATTTCGTCCAAAATAAGTATTTTTTGCGTAAAAGAATAACAAACATACCTACCTACCTACGTACAAATTTTCGGTTTTATATTACTAGGAGTAGGATATGTAAAAAAATAATATGAAATGTACAAAATGTAATTAACATATTTTAACAGTAACTAAAAATCGACAATTTGAATAAATAATGTTTTCTGTCCCTTTCACCGAACTACTTCGTATGAACTACTTCACAATTTTTATTGCGATGCTTGAAGTACCTACATAGATAATATCTATTACATATGTATTTATGTACCTAAAACTTTTATAAGATTGAAATCTTTCAACCAGCGCGCAGCGTCATGAGTATAAGAAATAAGAATATAACTGATTGAAAACTCTAAGCAAATTTTACCAGTATATTATTACTATTTTAATAATAAATCAATGAAAAAAAAATACAATTTTATTACGAAATTTAATTACTTTTCGAAATAAGGGAGTACTCCCTTATTTCGAAAAGTAATTAAATTTCTTTCATGCAGTAGGTAGAAGTTACTTAAGTAGGCGATACCCACAGGGTAATAGGTAGGAGATTAAAGCAGTTATAGTTTACATAAGTAGGTACCTACCTACTCACAATAAGTCTCCTCTTTACAAGAAAAATATCACAACGGAAAAAAAACAAATAAACTTGCGAAAAAATTAAAAAGGATATAAAAAAACTACATATAGTTTAGTCTATATACGTATATACTAAATATATAAAAAATAATCTAATTGGACAATACTTTATTTGCCGAGTATTTCTATAAAAATGTTGTCAACATTTTTATTTATATCAAATGTGTTTGGTCTAGAATCTAGATTGGGTGATAATATTCAAGCTAGGAAGTGCAGCTGTACCCTGCATCTACTCATTTATTCAAACTCTAGTTTCCACTCAGCTTATCACATCTACCTAGGTTCTAAGAAAAATATTAATATTATTATTACGCGAACGCAGAGTACAAAAATTAATTTTCCAACCGGACAGATAGACATTTGTCACCTTGATATATTATGTGTACTCGCAACCCCAAATCTAGTCAAATGTTCAAAATCCATACCGGCAACTATAACATAGTTAATCATTGTTCCATGAAATATGACTTACTAGCAAACACTGCGGCCACATCTTGACAATTTAAACTCGGTTCATGTGTTTCACTCCGGCAACAGTTTTTTCAACACTACGACAGTTTATCGACTCGCGGTTATTTATTTTGCCGCTTGATTGACGGCTTCTATCTCAGTAATGGACGCGAAGTGCGGTCACGCCTGCATTTTATAGATAGTCAATTCACCGTTCCGTTGTAGGAAATGGAACTTGATACTTTTGTTTTGTTTACGGGTTAGATAATATTGTGGTGCTGTCTGCACATAATTATTGGAGCGGCTGGTGCGTAACAACTAAAATCTCTGGCATTAATTACCTGGTTATATTGAAAAAAGTTATCCGTTGAACTACTTAAACCTATAACTTGGACGTGGTGTCGAAACACTTGCGGTGTTCATTAAAATAGATAAGGTGGGTGGACCATGGATGGCCACTCTAACGAGTAAATGCTTTTTATTCGTTTATTTACTGGATAAATGAAGGAAATAAGTTATTAGGTTGTACTTTGTTTTATTATGCACCATACAAATCACTTTTTTTTACCTATATTTAATCACTTTATTTATTAAACCCAAGTTTTATAAAGCTCTTCCAAATGGCCTTGCAAGAAACACGGCTCTAAACAAGGCCAATATTATACATCAGTTGTTAAACTTAAAATTAGAGGTGTAACAAAAAATATAATAATCCGCTTTTACTAAAATAACTTAATAAGCTCTATCGCTTAAGCGAAACATTTGTAGGGACACACATTCTATGTTCTTAGGAGTCAGCAAATATATTGTACATATATATTGTGCGCGTGAGTCCCATACAGTCTCGTTGTTCCCACAGTGTAATAATAGTCTCCTTGTTCCCTTAGCGTAATAATCTTAAGTATCACGGAAACCATTAATTACACCTCTAGAATATTGTTTACGATCTGTATTTTTACTTAGGTACGTTACCATAAGTGAGTCTCAAACAGTCTCCTTGTTCATTCAGTGTAACAGTAACCTTAAGTATCACGGAAACCATTAATTATACTCTACGATGTTTAGTTTAATATTATTTACGATGTATTCCCCATAGCGGTCGACCACCGCCGTAGCCGTCGACCGCTGCCTCATATACAGGGTTAAATGTAATTAACGCAAGACTTCTTGCAGGCAGCATGTCTACATCAATACCAACAACATTTGTTTTACGACTTTTTACGAATCTAGATAAATAGTACAAAAAAAAATAAAAACAAAAAATGTTTGCACTCTCTGTTATTTATTACTCTGTATCTTGTTAGAATGACGCGCGGGAGCCCCTATCTTGCCGCGCACGTTTCCCGCGCTATTCTCTTAGCCGCACGCAGATTAATGATAGTTCAGAGGCAATATATTAATTTTGTATGGGAATATTACAATTTTTAAAAATATTAATTTTCAAAAGTCGTAGAACAAATGTTGTTGGTATTGATGTAGACATTCTGCCTGCAAGAAGTCTTGCGCTAATTACATTTAACCCTGTATAATAGAATAAGATTTAATTTTAAGTTAGTTACATTTCGCTCACTGTTGTGTTAGGTTGTTTTAAATAAAAGTTTTCTTAAAAGGTCTATCTCTGCATAAACCCGGAAACGTGATTTGAACAAACAACCTTAAAGTGGTGACCCCGACTATATCAAGTTAAACAAGACGGCGATACAACAGGTTAGTGATTTATTGCTAGCACCGCCTGAGTCAAGGAAGTATGGCACGTTGAAAGACAGATTGCTGCAGGTTTTCGAAGAATCCGAAACCAGGCAATTTCAAAAATTACTGGGGGAAATGGAGCTGGGTACGCAGAAGCCTTCACAGTTGCTACGTCGGATGAGGGACCTTGCACGCTCGAAAATACCTGATCCAACGTTACAGATTATGTGGAATAGCCACCTGCCGACCGCAGTGCAAGCGGTATTAGCGGTGACGGAGGTGAAAGAGCTGGACCATCTAGCGGTCGTCGCGGACAAGGTCATGGAGGCGACACAGCCAGCGGAGGTAGCAGCTGTGACCGCCATACCCAGCTCCAGCAGCAGCAACACCGATCTAGCGTTGATGGTGCAGATGTTAAGTTTAGAGATCGCCGAGTTACGTAGATCACGCCCACCTCAACGGGTTTACGAGCAGCGTCGGCGCAACTCGAGGTCGCGCACATGGGACGTTAGCCGGCGGCGCAAGGATCCAAAGTGGCTGTGCTTCTATCATTATAGATATGGAGAAAAAGCTACCAATTGCGTGCAGCCGTGCAACTGGTCATCGCAGCGGCAGAGGAACGAATCGCCAACGGAAAACTAGAGCAGATACATCCAGTGGCGGAGGCATGTATCGACCAATAATCGCCTGTGTGTAGCGAACAAGAATAGTGGTCTACAGTTTCTGATAGATACCGGCGCGAACGTATCTGTGATACCGGTATCTCGGAAACATGCATCTCAGTGTAATGATAGTGATAGTGTGAATGAATACAAACTATACGTCGCAAATGGTAGCGAGATAAAGACTTATGGGACACGTACATTAGTATTAAATTTAAATTTAAGAAGGTCATTTAGATGGGATTTTATTATAGCCGCGGTCAAACAGCCTATTTTAGGAGCTGACTTTTTAAGCCACTATAAGCTGTTAGTAGACGTGAGTGCGCGAAAATTAAGAGATAGCATAACCCATCTAAATGTCCTTGCCTCGATAGTAAGTCATAGTATAAGTGAAACTTCAATTAAGACTATAAATAGTGATTACAATTCTTGGCATGAACTCTTAGTTAAATACCCGGACATTACTAAGCCTATGTCATGTAAAGACACGCCGAAACATGCCGTGTGTCATCATATTGAGACTACGGGTCCTCCGGTATATGCGAAAGCTAGACCTCTTCCGCCTGACAGATATAGGAAAGTGAAAGAGGAGTTCAGGGTCATGAGCGAACTTGGTATATGCAGGCCATCCAAGAGCGCGTGGGCGAGCCCACTACACGTCGTTCCTAAAAAGAATGGCGATATTCGTCCTTGTGTTGACTACCGGCGCCTAAATGCTATTACGAAGCCGGACCGATACCCTATTCCGCGCTTACAGGACTTTATGTACGTATTAGCAGGCAATAAGAATTATTTTACGAAGTTGGATTTGAACCGCTCATACCATAATATACCGTTGGCCCCGGAGGACATTGAAAAAACTGCCATTATAACACCCTTTGGGTTGTTCGAGTTTCCGCGCATGACGTTTGGGTTGCGCAATGCAGCACAGACGTTCCAAAGATTTATGGATACAGTAGTGTTGAGGGACTGTAATTTCCTTTTTAATTATATTGATGACGTGATAATTGCCTCAGAAAGTATCGAACAACACAAGGAGCACTTGAATATAGTTTTAAAAAAATTGAATGATTATGGCATTACTCTTAATTTAGCTAAATGTGTTTTTGGAAAGTCTCAATTAGATTTCTTAGGTTACGAGGTGACGAAACAAGGAATTCGACCTTTAGATTTTTAGAATTTCCCCAGGTCAGAGAATATCGAACAACTCAGGAGATTTTTGGGTATGTTGAACTTTTACCGATCACATATTCCTAAAGCTGTTGAGTGCCAATCAATTTTAAATAGTTATTTACATAATGCAAAAAAAAGAGATAAGACGATAGTCGTGTGGACAAAGGAGGCGGTTGAGGCGTTCGAGCGATGTAAAGTGAGCTTACAGGAAGCCGTTACATTGTTTCACCCTTCACCCGATGCCCCCTTATCATTGATGACCGACGCGTCTAGTTCTAGCGTGGGAGCTGTGCTACAACAAAAGGTAGGTGACTCATACCAGCCCTTAGGTTATTTTTCAAAGAAAATGACCGAGACAACAAAAATATAGCACTTATGATAGAGAATTATTGGCGATATTTTTGGCTATGAAGCACTTCAGGCATTTATATGAAGGCCGCTCTCTCACAATTGTTACGGATCATAAACCATTAAGTTATGCTTTTACTAAAAGTTTTAATAATGTAGATAGCCCGAGACGGATTAGACAGTTATCGTTCATTAGCGAGTTCACGACGGACATACAATACATTGGTGGTCAGGACAATGTCGTGGCGGACACTCTATCGCGCATTGAAACGATAACATGTCCAGTGGCGATAGATTTCGCGGAAGTCGCATTACATCAACGTAGCGACTCGTACCTTAAGCATGAATTGCAAGAAACGAACCACAGTAAATTGCAATTTAAGCAGGTTCTTTTGCCACAGTGCAATGATCACATTTATTGTGAAATATCGACTAGTAAAGTAAGACCGTATTTGCCTATGAAATTTAGACGTCAAGCTTTCGACTCCGTCCATGCCCTGAGTCATATTCGAGTTAGTAGAAAATTAGTGTCGGACAAATATTTTTGGCCCGGCATGAATAAAGACGTAGGTACATGGGCAAAGGCTTGCATTGAATGTCAGCGGTCTAAAATTCATAGACA
>LUGF01026029.1:93529-115679 GCA_001625245.1 Calycopis cecrops
TCTATGTTATAGGTTATAAGATACCGCAAATAGAAAATTTGGGAGCTACATTAGATCAATTTGATAATATCGACTTTTCAGACAACGATGTTAGGAAATTAGATGGCTTTCCATTACTAAAAAGACTCAAATGTTTATTTTTGAATAATAATAGAATTGTGTAAGTATTCGTACATCTCTCAGGTTATTCATTTAATATATTTGTTTGTATTTATTTAATATCCAATTAGTAGCCACTAAATGAGTGAATGTGAATTTAATAATGATTGTTGTTTCAACAGACGCATTGGAGAAAATCTTGAACAGTATTTACCTCATCTGGAGTCATTGATATTGACAAACAATAATATTACAGAATTGGGTGATCTAGATCCTTTAGCAACTCTTCCAAAATTACGGACTCTGTCTTTAATGCACAATCCAGTTGCAAATAAACATCATTACAGGTAAAATCTTAAATGTCATATTTAATATATTTTAATTATTTATACATTATTAAATATTGTATAGAAGTGAGATGTGGATCTGTAGAATAGTGCATGAAAGTATAATTAATGCGGTAGCAACTGGTGTGTTGTATGAAGAGAATATAAATGTCTATTAGGTAAGGTTAATTATCGCTAGTTGTAAGTGCATAATTTCTTCACGTCCACTGTCACCACAATTTTTTTGGACACATGCTTAACTATGACTGTTGTCATAGTAATAAAAAATTCTCTGTTTAAACATACTTAGATGTGTCCTGCAGTTTCACTCACAATAAAAATTAAAATGCACATGTATGTTATATATAGTATGAATAGTATAGAAATTGGTAAGAGGTAGTGCCACACTGCATGCTTGCATGCAGTCGATTTGGCCTGACACAACCGGGGAGGTACCTCTTGCTTACACGAGACTGGTGTAAAGTGACAGCTGTGCTGTCGTGTTTCGTGCGGTGTGTAAGTAGCCGGTGGCCCATGGAGGTGGGAGGAGAAAGGAGGGCAGAGCATCTGTATAGCCTCTATGCGGATGTTTGAGGACGTCGGTAGTGATGAAAATGGCTCCGGCTGCTCGTTTGGCCTCCTATATCATAAAAAAAAAAAAAATATAGCAAACGTTTTGACTATATTAACAAAATTCATATCTGTGGTTTAATATTTCTTTCAGAGCGTATGTGGCCTACAAGTTGCCTGAATTAAGACTGTTAGATTTTAGAAAAATCAAGCAAAGGGAAAGGGAAGATGCTAATGCTTTATTTAAAAGTAAAAAGGGCAAGGAAATGCAAAAGGAAATTACCAAAAAGGCCAAAACATTTGTCCCTGGTGGCAACATGCCTGATCCTAAAGTTACTAGTAAGTAGAGATAAGTAAAGATAGTAAGTAAAGATTGAATCGCTCTAATAAAAATTATATCTTTACATTTTATAAATTAATATTGAAACATTGCTTTGTATAGATTAAGTTAGAATTTTGTTAGTGGTATCCTTTTCAAAATTTCACTGCTACCACCAGTGCTGGATTGGATTTAGACTTACTGCCGCCCTAGGCCCGGTCTGATACAGCGCTCTTTATATCCGACTACAGACTACAGCAGAAAGGAGGGTTTAGGATGTAAATTTTATCGTCCTGAAAATTTTGCTTCCCCGCCCCCAATCGTGGCGCCCTAGGCCCGGGCCTCACGGGCCTATGCCTAAATCCAGCACTGGCTACCACCTGAGTAATTTCTCCAGTTCTGAGTATAACTGAGTAGAATTATATTATTAAAGTACATAACAATAATAGATATCTGTAGTAATTGCATGTGTAAAAGTTCTCTACACAATAGTTATCTATTCAATGTTGTCAAGTATATCTAGAATGTAATGTGTATCTAGAATAGTCATGTGTATATTGTTGTAAGACCTGACAAATTCAATAGAACTTGCACAAACTCACCACAATTTTATTACAATATCTAAATAAAAACAATGAAATAGAAATTTTCATTAATTTTGAATGAATTAAATAACAAAATTCAAATTTATTGTATTATATTAGATTATAATTTTGTTTGTGTTTATCATTTTCCAGATCTCACACCGCAAGAAATACATAAGATAAGGGACGCTATAAAGAATGCTTCTTCTTTACATGAGGTGGAGCGTCTTACTAGAATGCTCCAATCGGGACAAATTCCTGGACAGAAGCCACTGCAGCCCCAGTCTCAACCAGCAGGACGTAAGGAAGAAATTATTGCTTTTTTTTAATATCAGGCTTTTTATGGGATTTATATATAAAGCTAATTAGCAGGCTAATCACCTGTAAGTGAACTCTGTTCTGCCAACCCAAAATCATTAGAATGTACATAGTATATTGGCTATCCCTTACTCTAATTCATGTTGAGCCTCCTGGAATAAGCAGAAAACCATACAAAATGCTACATTGTAGATGTAATGCCTATCCAATTTGGTTGGACTTTTTTGGATGCTAATATTGTTCTATTTTATATAGATTTATTTGATTATATCTCTTAGGGCCGATTTTTCAATCCTCAGATAAAAGATAACCCTGGGAATAAACTCTGTTTAATTTTTTATTTCGTGTTTAAATGCGATGGGTATAATTTATTCCTAGGGTTATTTTTTATCTGACGATTGAAAAACCGGCCCTTAGAATACAATTACTATTGTATGAAAAAATGTACTACATATACTGCTTGATATTCTTGCTGTCATATATTTTATTAAGTATGAAGCTGAATTTAAATAAAAAAATTGTACTACTTTCAGTCAACAGGTATCTATGCCTGTTCCTCTCCTTGGGACTGCTGAGTACGACATTACATCAATTGACACAACTCATTCTTACATATTATAAAGTCATGTGTTTGGCTTT
Source organism: Calycopis cecrops (assembly GCA_001625245.1). Lineage (NCBI taxonomy): Eukaryota > Metazoa > Arthropoda > Insecta > Lepidoptera > Lycaenidae > Calycopis > Calycopis cecrops. The sequence continues at coordinate 96,385 of LUGF01026029.1, forward strand.
GGAATTTGTGCATTGTAAAATGTAGGAAAAGATAATATTTTACTTTCATCTTGTTAATTACACAACTACTGCGTTGGGAGTCAAGTACATTTAAGATCTATAACAGTTAAAAAGAAAAAATTAGCTCACCCTTACGACAAAAAGAAGTGGCTACGATTCTCTTGTTTGATACAAACATGGATACCCATGCAGGGTGGAGGGGGAAGGAGGGCAATGCATCTGTATAACCTTTATGCGGATGTTCATGGGTGTCAGTAGTCATGAAAATAGCTCCGACTGCTCTTTCGCCATCTTATACAATAAAAAAAACTGCCAATAAGACCACAAGTCTCTTTCATCAAGTACACAATTATCCATTTCATCAAAGAAATATCTGTTCTATCTCTAATTAATGTACTTTTTATGATATACATTTTTACTAATTTCATTTTATGATCCTATAATTTCAGAAGATGAAGATGAAGAAATGGAAGCAGATCAAACAAATGGCCAGTAAGCGTACAATTCCATGAAGTTGCTGTAAGGGCAGATATTCCACGATCTTAATTTAAGTATACTTCAGATAATTAGTTGTAAGAATGGTTTACTACATTAATGGTTCACTTTCATTCATTTTGAGCTGTTAAGAACAGAACTACTTAGCGATACAAAGACAGATACTACACAACAAGTAAGAAAATATTATTTTTTCACTTGTGCCAAATACTACTACTACAATCGGGTCTTTTTTTTCTCTAAATAAAATAATATTTATAAGTTTATTGTTTTATTCATTATTATATTATCAGCATTATATCTATTTTACTGCAAAATATTGTCAGTTTTTATTAAATATAAGAAATCATCATTCCCAGCATCTAATTGTACCATGAATACCATTGAGAGCATAGTTTTGTATCCCATCAACTCTGGTACAGTTGGTCTCTTCTCAGGCATTACTGATAACATGCTGTCTATACTGTCTTGAATGCCCCTATCATACATGTTCAAGTCAATTGGATGTACACTCCCACTGGTTATGGCTTTGACCAGTCCAACTAGAGTCTGAAAGTTAGATTTTTGTAGTAGGTATAACGATGTGTTATTTAGTATAACAATATCATTTTTGTAGTGAGTCGCAGCTTTGAATATTAATCGGTGGGACATCACACAACAATCAGAGGGTATATTTTTTTTTTTTTTAATTTTTTTTATTAGATAGAACTATGCTTGGGCTGAAGGCCAGTGCAGCTTCATCGATATGAGTGGCGAGCCCCTAGGGTAAGCTCAAGCCACTGTATTTGTGGTCGATGAGGGGCAGACCCCCGTTCTTTCCCAGCTACTGGGAGAAGGCAAACCGAACTTTTGCGATTGATAGGTATAGTATTATTATCTTGGCCGAGGACAGCGGGTGTCCTCCTTTCCCCACCTCTGACGGAGGGGAGCAGCTCACGCGCGGCAGCTAAAAAGTGGCCGACACGGGTCATGAGCTAGAAGAGCTCGTTGAGCTATCATGACTGGGATGATGGGACATGAGAGGGTATATATATCTGCAGATGTCGTCTACACTTTTCAATTGGCATAGTTGAAATAAATATATACCCCAAGAACCTGTGTTAAATACGCTTGGCTTAATATTTCACAGTATTTTGTGAAATATGTAGGTACCTATAGATTTCACTGCACTGTGGATATTTTTATCAGCTTAAAATAGGCGAAATAACAATAAGTTTCTAATTACAAGTTTTATATCCTACTAATATTATAAATGCCAAACTATTCAACGAATCATCATGAAACTCAAATATGCCTAGAGGTATTAGAAATGACATAGGATACTGAACTTTTAAAAAAAAATTAAAAGGGTCAAAAAAATTGTTGGTATTCTATTGCAGTTCTATTTGAATGTTCATTGAAATTTATTGAAGGGCTTCAACACGAGCGAAGATGCGGAGAAAAGCTAGTATGTTATTTTACCTCAGACTCGAAGGCTCTCTTGTGCGTGCACATCTCATACAACAAACAACCAAGAGCCCAAATATCGCTTTTTGTATCATAGGGCCTTCCTTCACATAATTCAGGGGCTAAATAATAAGGAGTCCCGATCACAGTGGATGTTTTCTTTGCACTAAAAGTAAAGTGGAAAATGAGATACATCTCAAAGTATCATTGTTACATTGCAACTAAACACGCCAATACGACTGAAGCATGGAGAAATGAGCATAACAGTCATTGTCTCCAGGGTTTGTCGCGTTCACGTTGGTAATATGACAAGTTGGGAAAATATAATCAGCAGTTATTGTGGACTACGTGAAAGTTTTAAACTAAGCTGGAAAACTTATAATCTCATGTCTTTTTCTTTGTCTTTTTGTTTTTCTTTGTCTTTTTGTCTTTCTTTTGAAGTCTACAATCGATGCTTCTTGACCTACGCCTCACCACATGATCGGACGGAACGAAAGTTTAATGTCACGTGACATAATAAACGTGGTATGTCCACAAGTTTCTCGTGCCCAGGCTTTTCCTACAAGGGTGGGGGTTTAACTTTTAAAGTGTACCTACTTACCTACAACTTTGAAAGCAAATTGTCAAATACTTGGAATTTTTACATGAAATTTTTTTAGAATTCGGTTTTTAATGGATGATGAGCTCCGAGGGAGGTCTGTGTACATAATTGGACGTCTGCTTGCTGCTGCTGATTTGATGATGAATTAAAACAATATTTTAGACAACAATTAACTTTAATTTGAACAATAGTAGATTGTTAACCTAGGGAGCAAAACACTATTTTTCAGGCCAGAGTGTTTTATGAATCCTGAGCACAGCGAGGGATTCAAAGTACTCGAGCTTCAAAAATAGTGTTGCTCCCGAGGTGAACACTCTACTTTTCATCGCCCTCTATGGGAAAATGAGTACTGCAACTAATCATTTTTATAACATTGTTAGCGTCCGATACAATATTCTCTGGTGTTAATTTATATTCATATTCACTACTTGACTGAGATGTTCTCATTTTCAATTAATAAGTAAAATTATAAGTTTAAATAATTTAAGCGCCAAAAAAATTTTCCGCGTTTTTTTTTAATTTCGCCAACGAAGACATATTATTTTGCCATAAAGCCAGCGATCTGTTCATATTGGTGTGGCTACACGGGTGTCATGGCCTCATGACATCAAGGTCACCTTGACGTCATGACTCCATGATACCCGTGTGGCCGGATAGTTATTAATTTCTTATCTGGTCATTGGGGCTTTGACACACGATTTTATCCACGTTCCAAATTCAAATCACTTTCCATCCCTAGGGATCAAAGAGCTATTTTGCTCCCTGTTTACGAGGATCAAACTACCTCTTTTCGAATGGATGTGATGAAAAATATATTTCTTGTTTGATCATCGTATCCATTCATCAATGAAAGTCGTGATGGTTCCAAGAACGTAGGAAAACAAGCCGACTAAAACCTACCTTAATAGACAAATAATCATTGTCTAATCTCTATGTTGTAATAGAGTTAAATTAGAGTTAAAGAATAGTTCTTACCTAGCTAACATCTTAGAAATCCCGAAGTCGCCAATTTTCACCAATACACCATGCTTGCCAGACAGAAGAATGTTCTCTGCTTTTAAGTCTCGATGAATAATATTTAATTTATGAAGATAGTCTACACCCAATAGTATTTGACAAAAGTATAAAAGTATCTCCTGATAAAAAACAAAATTTTACTTAATATATCGAGATGAAATTTTATTGGTATATCAAATCCTATTCACACCAATGGTTCACCAGACATACATCGGACGAAACGCGACAGCACAGCTATCGTTTTATGGCAGTAACTATCATGTAGCGACTAGCGAGAGGCCCTCGGTTTTAAAGACTCGAGTCTGCAGGAATCTTAGGAATGCATGATATTACTTCTTTTAACCAACTTTAGTGGTTTGGTGTTCACCGACATCTTAATATACTTAGGTTAGTTAGCAAACTGTGGATAGCTTACCAATAAAAAATTGGATCTATGTTGTCAGAGAAATATAATTTTATGACGATCTCCTGTTACGGAATATCCAGATTCCATATTATATCATGTTGTTGTATTGTACATCTACAGTTAGGTAGGTACTAATATTAAAATGAAGTAAAGTTTCTAACATTTTTGTTGGTAAAGAAGAGTGTTTGGAAATACCGGTTCGATCATGAAAGTTCTTTCACAGTTCACTAACACATAGTTTCACTATTCTGGTAACAATATTTTATTATCATTTTATTTATCGGACGTCGGTAGTCATCAAGATATCTGCTGCTCGTTTACCCCATAAATCTAATTAAGAGAGTAAGAGATACCATATGAAGTCTGAATGTTTGAAATTATGTATTTAGATGAGGACGCAGTAGCATCCTTTAAAGTACTCTCCTAAGATGATAACAAAAAAATCTAGAAAAGAGTTGTTTATATTTCGCATTGTCTCAGTAGTAGATAGGGGAGAGTGGGTGACATTGAATACAACTAACCCATTTCTATATCTACCGCCGTTCCTACTCGTAGTTGTTTCCACGATGTCTAATATTTTGAAAAGATTTCTTTCGCTTGTAATATCCAAAATTAATTTTAAATTGTATCAATTTTACTATCAGATAAGTTCTTTTTGTGTTACAATGGACTGCTAATTCTTTGATATCATGGAATTAGATTTACAACTGACTACTGTACAAGGAACGATATACCTACGTACTTAATACTATTATTGAACGGTCAAATTATTAGACCATGCAGAATTAGCAGGGAGAAATATTCATTGGCGTACCTATCTATATTTAAGTCCCGTTGCAAATTTCGCGGGGTCATATTCTTCTAAGTTAATGAAACTAAACCTATGAATGTTAATATCCTACTGTATAGCTGCTCGCTATACGCGGTATTGAGCTGTCTTATTGCATAATTATACCGCCACTGGGCGTATTTCCAAATTTAATATTTAAATTGGTATTTTGGTATTAAATTGGTATTGGTAATTTCACATCTAAATTGGTTTTGTGCGTCTTAAACGCACTTAAAAGGGACTTTATTAAAAATAATTGTCTGATAATGTGTCCAAAGTGATTGTTGTGTGATTAACATCCAATTTTATGTAATCTATTTCTGTATGTATCTAGTTTAAAAAAAATATAATTTTTAAGATCTTAGAGATGATTCAAATAGCCAAAAACGTGGCAGTTGCTTGCTTCCAAAAAAGTGGATTCACCGTTACCCACTCTCCCCTACAGCATTTACAAACTACGTGAACGTTCAACAATAAATGATAACGCGATGATAATGATAAGCGTGATAAGATAATGGACTAAAACATTCAAAACTACCTTCTGCCGTATAAACTTTGGACACTGTTCGTACATGTATTCAGCTAGACTTCCATTGGTGGCGTACTCCATAGAAATCATCACATTATTGTCGATGTAATAACATTTATAAAATTTTATTATGTTAGGGTGTTTCAAAGCTGATAATATCTTGACTTCATTTGCGATGTCCTGTAACAGTTAAGTTGTTGTGTCTTGTTAGCAGTTCCATCCTCGCCAAAAAGGGTTCAGGGCCGGAGATGAAGAGGCCCTAATGCGAAAAGTGGACGAAGGAAATTCATATATGATAATGAAGTTTACAATTAAGGCCGTGTGTTCCATTCTAGCTTTTTTATCTAGTTTATTTTCTGTTTTTGTCTATTGTAGCAATAATAGGTTATTTAAATATAATTAGTCTGCATAATTTTCATTTATTTTTTAAATATGGGCCTAAATATTTGAGCCTACTCTAAGCACTCTAGCCTTGTTTCACATTAAATTTTTCGTAGGCTCAAGTTTTACTAGTTTTGTTACAAAAGAACAATAATTAATTAAATTAATTACCTTTTTGTGATCTTGAATTTTATTGTTGAATTCTATGTCCTTTATTATTGTTAAAACAGCATTTTTCTTTTTTTCACATAAATACACATTACTACGACAATCAAATAAATTATTCAATTTATTGCAATGTTAAAACTTAATATGAGTACGTAAAATTCAATATAAATACGTACCCATATGTTCCTTTTCCGATTGTTTTTATGATTTTAAAATCGTATTTTTTAAACCTTTTTATAAAATCCATTTCTCACATAACATTTTAATGGGCTCAATATTTAAACTTTTGTTGATTTTCTGTTACCAGCCATTTTATAAGATATTAGACACATTTTTCCCAACTACCTTCTAATTGAATATCGGTATTATGTTAAGAGCAATAATGTAAATTGCTTTTTTTTTGTTTTCCGGGAAATCGGGCATGGCATTTCGCCTATACTGATTAGGTTCACCGAATCTGTCTGCTAGACATGCTGTTCTTAACAATATAATTCTAAACCAGAAATCTTGACTCCTGACTTTTTAAAATAGCTTTATTAACTACATTTAATCAGAATTTAATTAAAGTGTTATCTTCCTCAGCATCTTTATGCAGAGAAAAATAATATGAGTACGCGTCAGTAACCATGCTTTACAATTACTATTTAGGACAAGACAGTGGAGCTACACTTATGACAGTAAGTATAGCATTTTCAGCTAGTTTTAATTTCTATCGGCAGTCCCTATGCGTTGCTACTGCCATTTTCTTTAGGATACTGGCAATGTGTTGTTATAGTGTGTGCAATGGATTTTCAACTTCATCTTATTTTACGTAGTAGGTACCTTTATTAACAAATAATACCCTAAGTTATGAAATATTCTTTAACTTTTTAGCTTCCGAGAACTTTTTTGATGAAAATATCTGTTAATATTTACAGTGATAAACATACCAACATATAAACTTGCACCCCCTACGAAATTCATAGCCAAAATAATCGCAAAAATTCTAAGATTCTAATGATATCATACAAATATACGTTAAATTGATAAACTTCTAATTTGAAATAGCCGAGAGGTTAGTTCACTTACACGCTTGAATTTTAATAAAAACAGTTTATGATTGAACATTGAAAATTTCCAATAAAAATATATATTTCAATATTTTGTGATTATGTGAAGTTCAATTGTTTTTTATTAAGGATAATTATGTTCAATTTCGTAGGCCACTAGTACAAAAGTAGCAATTGCTACTAGCAAATGTAGCAATTGCTACGACGTCCACGCTTACTGGGACAAACATGCATCTATATAGCTAAAAGTCATCTATATGACCTTATTAATCAAACGAGAGGCCGTTGCTTCGCGAATTATATGGAAGTTCGCATTCAATATGCGTTACACAAAGTTCATTGAAGCGTATTCACTACGCTCAGGCGCTAATTGTAGATATTAGTAGTAGTGCAGTACTAGTAGATAACTTGCCCTTAAATTCTCTCGTATCGTTATATACATATTAATAATTAGCAGATTTCGAAAGCAGATGGTTTGATGGATTGCGTGGCATATGGTGTTAGGTGGCTTGAACGTTAGAGTTTTATTAACTAGTTCCTAAATCGGTCTCTTCCATGCGCCACGTTGGTCTGTGTCGACCGTACGACAATAACTATTTGTAAATGGGCAGATCAATCAATGATATTAAATGTTCTTACATCATCAATCATATCTTTTCAATGATAGTTCTTCAGTCATTCTTGTTATAAGGTCTTTTGTCAAGACTGGGTGTGAATGAATTTGTCATAACTAGAAAGCCAGATGGCCTACGCATTTATTTTAAAACGATCACCATGTTATGGCTTATCTCGTGAGTTATAAAATATGATTCTACATCACCTACGAGAAGTCTTGCTTTTATGAGCGACTTTTGGCCATGTTAAATGCAAATGCAAAATAGAACCGGTTCAGACACGTGCGATAGTTCTAGATCGACAAATAAAATAGATTGTTTGCGACTAAAATAGGTTGTCTGACAACAACAACTGCGGCTATTAATGTAAGATGCGCAGTGATAAATTCAACAGGTTTTTGTTTGCGTTCATTTTAAAATGTTATTCAATTCTTTATATCTTTGTTATTTTTATCGGTACTTTCCCCCTGCTGTTAAATTAATAAGTCTAAGTTTATTATAGTTCATTCGTTATCCTTGTAACAATATAAATTTGTCTGCTGGACATTGGCCTTTAGTCATTTAGAGATGGAGTTCATATTCCTATGTGGTAGATATTTAATCAATACTGAATTTCGAAGTGTGACCTTTATTATAGTGTCCATTACCCAGTAGGTCATCTGCATTCAGCGTCGGATCCAGGTGGGAGTTTAGGGGCGCTGCACACCGGACCTCGTAGGGCTTAAGGGCTTAGACCACTAAAGATCTTAGATACAAGTTCTCCATGCCCCGAGCTCCACTAGAGCTTATTCTGGCGCTATCTTGAATTTGTTTCTATTAATGCTTGATTTCTGGCTTGTTTAACCACACTAAAGGCCTGCGCAGAAGAGGGATTCTTTTTTTTTTTTTATAGGATAAGGGGCAAACGAGCAGTTGGTAGATGACTACCGCCGCCCATAGACATCTGCAAAACTCGAGGATTTGCAGGCGCGTTGCCGGCCTTTTAAGTATGAGTAAGCTCTTTTCGATTCGCGGACAAAAATGTATGCAAGGTACAGCGTACTTTTAATCCCTCGTTTGCGTTACTCGATACAGTTGTAAGCGATCTATTTTAGCGGACAAAAAAGTCCGCGGGCAAAAATCCCTCATCTGCGCCGGTAAACAAGGTAGGTAGGTATGTAGTACAAAAAATAAAAATCAATTTGTTGAGTTTCAATTTTTTTATTCTAAATACATTAATATTCTTTAATTCAACTCAAACATTACTTTAAACTATTACAAGCTATTATTTATTTTAAACATAAATAATAAGTTATGCGAATGGCCAGCATTGCACACTCCACCTCGACATTAAACTAGATTTTATGTAGTTAGTTTCATACTGACAAACATATAACACTGAAGATTATTTGGGTGATACTTACAGATACATCTTAAGTATTCGAATAAAAAATGTGACATACCAGATGCCCATAGAAAAATTCACGAAATTAACTCTCTTTGGTTGTTAGCGAACAGTCGCAACTTATAGGTACAACGTAGGGAACTAGAACTGAACGTAGGACTTTACGGTACCGAGTACTAAAATAGAAGTAGGTACATCAAATTCATACGATATAATTATTTGAAACAGTTTATAATACAAGCTAGTTACACATAAATAGGTATGTTATAGGTATAATCGGTGTTTACAAAGCCTATAAATTTGGCTAAAAATTTTCACCTTCGTGTCTATATTACCTCTCAGATATCTTTATCATATAACATCTATTGAATGATACCGTATATTTTATATTACAGTGAAAAACAATCTATAAAGTATTAAACAACGAATTAAACTCGATTAATAGCTATGATTATTTGAAATATGTATGTCCCTCGTTGACATATATATGTATTATTTATTACACAAATATCTGAGTACGTACTATAGAGACGACAAAGAGTATCACACGTAGGTACATAGCACAGATCTAATAGTAGGTACAAATATTATTCAAGTTATTTTACATACATACTCTTGTATAACGTAAATGTTTCTAAGCGTAATGAGTCTATTACACAAAAATTTATAGATAAGCGTTTTTCATTTTTTTGTCCTTGTACGACATCAACTTTTAATCTATGTTTCATTCCCATTAAATATTTATAGACCTGGCAACATGGCGCACATATTTATATTCAACGATTGCCGAAAATTCTTAATATACCTACAAAAACAATTTATATTGGACCTTCATTCTAGACTGATGAAAGATGAAGCGTGCGATTATAATAGAATTTGAAAAATAATACTTTCCATGAGGTATTTCTATAGTGACAAGCCAAATGAAATAAATTCATCTAACAAACAACAAATACCTTTGAGTAATCAGGTATAGAGACCAGCTCCAAAACTAGAGTACACTAAAATCAAAGTGAAAATACATTTTACAGGTAATAGATATACGTAGTTAAGTAATACACCATCTACAGCGTCAATTGATATAGCTGCGAGTTCATAACTGCCTCGTGTTCATCTTTACAAACTATGTTTACTTTATATTATAGACAAATAATGTACATTAGAAAACAACACTGAAGTTTTCATGTAATGCAAGCATCTAAATGTCAAAATCGCCAGCTTCGTCCGGGAGTTCAACTCGGTACCAGGCGAAGCGGTGATTTTGTATACGTATATTATTACAATTATACTGTACTTCGTAATGGGTTACAATTACAAAACGGATGAATACATGACTATTGTGCTACGAGTTTCAGCTGCATCTGCTTATACTGTTAGGTTATTGCAGATCCCGGCCCGGATATATAGAACAATTTGTAACTTACTCAAGCAAAAAACCAGTCCCTGGGACCAAAATTAGTATTAAACCATGCATGTTAGTCGTAAATCATAATCGAACGTAATAAGATCTCAAGCTGTTAGTGATTATCACAAAAATATATAAATTAATCTTTTTTTTTTTGATGAATTTTAGGAAAACTGTATAAAAACAAATTCAATAATATACATCACTCTAAACAGAGTACAAAAGAATCGCCAGCGATCCTTCCCGAGTAATGAGGTGCTATTAGGCTATGAAACGAGTAAAGCTATCTAACAGGATGTATTCGACGTACGCCTTCAATAGTATGGCCGAATATTCAATATTCAGAAAGACAACAACTTCGAAAGGCGTTTTAAAAAATTTACCTTAAAATATTATACATAGGATACCTATCATGTTAATATAATTTGGTGAATAACATCATTATCGCAAACCCGTATTAAATATGAGAAAAGTGGATGATATGACAATATAAATTACCCTTTCATACCAATTAATAAGCGTTTTCAATGTTCTTACTTAGTCGACCCGATATAAACGGTGACGGCGACTAAATCTACCTAAACGACTTTAACTTTACGAATCGAAGACTACTCACATAGATATCGAAAGTGAACGTAAAGAGTCGAACAGAGTCGTAGCTGAGGGCACGAGCGCCCGGGGCGAGTAGGACCTTACACCCTCACAGCTAATATCGTACAGACAATCAATAGTCCCCAAGTCCCCTCGACGACTCGCGGCCGGCTCCGCGGCCGAGCCCCAGCTACGACCCCGCCATTATCTTTGGTTAGACAAAACAAAACAATACAAACACTACACGATCGAATGTTATAGTCATTGGAGGGACATATATTTATTCGTTAGGTAACTCTAAACAACAATGCGTAATGATCACAAAATATAAATAAAACGATCGAAACGTCACGATATACCTGATCGTTCCATTTCGACGGTAAGCGTCAACAAGTGTTATTATTATCCAACAAGAGTCTCGTGCCGCGGCCGGCGGGCGGGCCGAGACGGGCCGGAGCCGATCACGCGCCCGCCCTACTGCCAGAGCCTCCACCACACCTGCATCTTCTCAGAGAGTTTCTTGCATATTCCCAGTAGTTTCCGTCACATTCCACCATCGCCCTCTCCCTCGCATTCTTCCGAGCCCTCACCTTCCTCGAGCGTTACCTGAACAAAAAGAAACATCTTATTAATTTCCGATGTATTTAATTTACATTCACCTCTGTGGTGAATTTTTCATTTATTTTTATTAATTGGAACAATTAATTTGAGAAAAGAGTGCAATTGAATATCGTTGTCATAAAGCAAAACGTAACCACTCTTAATCAATAAATTTTCTTTGAAACTTTGAATAACATAATCTTGAAATTAATTTTAGGTAAATACTCTTGGGTAAATCAGATGAAATATTGATATAACTTACTTGAAATCGGATTTGTTCAGGTCGCTCGTCGTCGGCTCCCGGATGCGTAGTTTGGATGGGCGCGGGTGGTGGTGATGGCGGGATCATACTCTGATAATAATCCCGGTTCTCCTCCAGTGTGTCCAGTATGTCCTGGGCGTCGGGATGCACCAGGTCAGCCCACGTCTCCCAGAGTGGATGTACTATATAGTCGATAAAACCAACTTGAGATTTCTCTATCGTAGCATTGTGCCTGTCACACATGGGGCTAATATCCATTCCTTGCTCTCGTTCCCGATCTCCTTGCTGGAAGAACTCCTCCATCAGTAGACTCACCCATCGTTTGTAAAGTGGGAGCGGTTTAGTCGGGTTGCTGAGATCAGCACAATGTACGAGATTCTCTAAAACTTGTATTCGATCAGTGTAATTGTCCAGTAAAAGAACTCCACTGCCAGCCACCTTCTTTGTCTCCACCATTGTTTTGAGATCGGCGAGGAGACTCATGTGCTTGGACATGTCAGTGGACAGAACCATATCTATGACCATTTTACGCAAGGTCTGTCTTTGTTTCTTGTGCAAATTCATAAATATGTCGCATCCCTCATTTTGTAGAAGCTTGAATGCCACAGCGAGATGGTGATTCTCCAACACAGACTCGTCGTTGTACATGAGAGCGAGCTCTGAACTTGAGTTAACCAGGAATTGGTTGGTGAGACCGGGATGATCTACATCGTGAACGCAAGCTGCGAATAGAGCAGCGCAGACTTCGATGGGTGTGAAGACTGCGTCCAGAGCAGCCGTGTTCAGAAGTACGTGGGTGGATTGTGCCACGTCGGCCGCATGGAGCGAGTTGTGGAAGGGATTGTCCCTGATGTAATGCTCCTCCAGAGTTACGGCGAAGGCGAGGAAAGTCCTCGGCGCAATCTGCAGCGTGGCCAATAGCTCCCGAGACGTAAAGGCAGCGTATGCAACGGCTGTCAACGGTCTGCCACACGACAGATCCCCGATACGGAAAATGTCAACTCCCCAGCGATCGAGTTCTCCCAACTGCCGCCCCAAGTCTTCCTCGTGAGGTGTGTCCACACCGTATCTGGGCACGCGTTCGCCGGTGAAGCTGTTGGTATGAGTAAGTGTCCTCTTGACTCCGGATATCTGTAAAAAATAAAATATTCTTAATTAAACGATACCTTATCTTAACGTCTTTGCTAAGTTTTGATAACATTTAATTTACACAAATCTACTTCTCACTGGTTTTTACGTAACAAATGTAATATGCTATAGTAAGAGTTGTGATACTTACTTGTGACATAGTTCCAACTGGCCCGCCATATCGTGATTTCTCCTTCTTCTTTGAACGCTCCGGGTTCTCTTCCACTTGGAGACACGGTATGTCCAGCTCCTGCTGTTTGTCTGTTAACAAAATAAATAAATAAATTATTATTCAGATTTTACTGATTTTCTCTACTCTATGTATTTCCCTAGTTCCCTTTACTAATCTTTTAAGCTAAGTGCAAATATAGTATGTTTTTGCTCGGACTAGCGAGAATTTCATACGATTGGTGATTTCTTTATTATTTGTCATTTATATATTTGCCAAATTTCATCTAAATCTGTTCAGTAGTTCTTAACGCAACATTCAGGAAAAAATCCTGTTGCAATGATATTGACAACGACTATATTTATTACTTCAATTAGCAATAGTTTTGATGGAATGCCTTGAAAAATGTCATAAAACAAACACACCACGTTGTAAATAATACTATCTAGCGAGATAAAAAACACACGAGGTCAAAACAACAATATCTATATACCGCACACACGTCGCGCCGTCCTACAGTCTGCCGTTGTATTTATTGGCATTGGAAAATAATGTTCCGTTTCAAATGTAATGTCTTCATACTTTTATGTTTGAACATTTATATTTTATAGCTACTATGCCTTACAAATTGCTACTAGATATCGACATGTATTATAAAATATTCTAGAAATCGTAGAAGTTTGTAGCGACCACCTATTTCAATACATACGAATCAGGGACCAATTCAGGAAAAATAATTGTTTTATTTAGATTCAGTCGCGATAAAATAATTAAACAAATATAAATAAAAATATATTTTTACATATATAAAAAGGGATTAAGTAGATAAATATATACCTAGATATTAAATCCGATAGTGACATAATAGTATTAATTTTATTATGCATCTGCGCAGTTAGGCCGCTTAATTATATCACTCGCCTATTTTGATAAAGATTATTATCGGATCTGTATCAATAGATTTATAAAAATAGAAAGTGGGTTAAGTAGATGAGTGTGAAGTGTTTGCTGGGTGTTTGATTAATTTCTGTGTTTTTAGGTCACAGTTCTTTAAATATTATGTAATATAATATGTTTCGTTAGCTCAAGTGTTTTTAATAGGTTGTGTTTATCATTAAAATAATGCGAAAAGGAGAAAATGTGGACTTAATCAATGTATAATAGATTTATGTCCTTTAGATTCGTTACACGTTAAGCCTTGGGGTAATAAATAGTAGTAGTAGATTGAATTATAAATTATTCCATAATATAGCATAACCAGGTCGATATTAGATGCACAGAAACACGTGAAAGCCTTCGTCATTTAAAACTGCCTTTACACACGAAGGTTTTACCTTACGCTAAGCTAGCTCGGCCTTAGTCCGTCAGTTTTTTCTTTATGGCCCTAAATATGCTAATTTAAAAGAACGAGCCCTCGCTGTACGCTAGAATCCCGCATGGAACTTGAAACTTATTCTCGTTGTGTCAATTTTCATAAAATGTGTTTCGTTGAGGTTCTCGAGTACATATGTATTGATTATTCGCCTAAGGCCGAATGGAGGCGAACGGTGACGTATGCCAAGTAACACAGAGATGGCTGACGCTCAGTAACGATCTGGCATCCGCTGTTCGGATGGATTGTACAACTATTACGTGAACGCCTTTAATGGAAGTCGGAATGTTGAAATTCTTCTTCCAATGGCGTCTTTTTCCTCATTGCGATTAGTCCGTATTTCCTTTCGGCAATTTTCAACATTAAAATATCTTATTTTAAGTAAACCTTTTCTTTAAGTTACCTTAATGTCTTGGCTTAAAGGGTGTCGTTTATTATTCAGATGTCCATTAGTTTAGCAGCTATTTTCGGGTAGGTACCTACAATATATAACTATGATATCTTTTTGGTAATCCGTATTAGGCGCATGGCTCTTATGAGGTGCGGTTTTATGAAACGTGCCCTCTTTCAGTATGGAGGTTATCAAAGCAAATATAACGTTGTTCCGATATATATCTAATCAAAAACATGCAAATCGACCTAGATTTCATGATTTAATTGAAAATAGCACGTTTCTATATTATGTACATTTCCAAATAATGCTTTTATTAGGGCGAGCGAAGCGAATCACTAACCCACAAAGAGTATTTTTGTGGTACAACTACAGGGAACAACTTTAGGCTAACTTTACATGGTAATTTAAATTTATGTTAAGATGTGTTATATATTAAAAAAATGCGAGCATTTGAACTGCAATTTTTGATAAAAATTAAAATATCTAGGTACTATTTTGGTTTTGGATGCATGAGATTAAACGACTATAATCAAATTATAGCAGTACATTTATGAATGTATCTACCTAAGCACAATTTATATAACATGATACTTAACGTTTACTTCTAGGATATTTTTAAATATATAATTCTAGCTGTGCCCTGAAACACGTTGTATCACTAATTTATGGAGATTTAAGTATAGTGTGTATGTTAAGTGCATCGTTATCTTATAAATAAATGTGTTTCTCTGTCTTTGGTATCTTAAGCTTGCACTAATATAATGCATTATATACACCCGATATCAAAGTTATGTAACATTATGAAGTCTAGCATCTTTGCCATAAAATTACGCTCTTTACCGTCCATTTTGTTCATAACGAGATGTACACATGGCCAAATTGTTTATTGCTACATAAAAAAAATGGCGAAAATATTCAAATTATGAATTTCATAAATGTACGAGCTGAATACAAGTAAATGAGGCGGCTCTAGCAGCGCCGACTGGCTGTAAACACATTAATTGAGGACTTGTAAATTGCCAGTCTGGATCTCGTCAGTGGCTTTTATTATCTACAAAGCGTTAAAATTCCTACACTTTTATATTATAGATGTTATCAGATGTAAATAGATATATAACGCGTTCGTACACCCATCTGTATACAAATTTATTATGTTTAAACCAAGTCGGCGCCTCTACGCGAGTATTGCGAACTTATAAACATTAAATCATTATATAATTCATCCAAGAAAATTTAACCATCATCATCGACAGGCTTCAACCTCACTAATATAATGCCAACACTAAACTATAGATAACAAAATACGTGACACATATGACCGGTTTTATATGGCCTATAGATTATTTTTAAACTATTGCTAATTCTAAATTCAAAATCAATAAAATATAATGAAAAGATTTAAATTCTATATATTGATGGAAAATTGTGTGTATGGAATATGGATGATTTAGATATTCAGAGATTAGTCTATATGAATTATATGCGAAAATGACAGTAGAAGTAAATAGATAGCTGTGCTAACCTCGCAAAATCAATAGAAGCGCTGTTCGGATCATCCGATATACGATGTAAAGAATTCTCATCTTTCACTTAAAGCTGTCACTTTTATCTGACACTGTTGATAAAAGTACAGCTTCTTTGAAGTGTTTTTGACAAAAACTTGCATTCCTTTTTAGATCTTAAATCAAGGGTGTGTGGATTTAATTTAATTTATTTCCCGTTTTGAAAACTTCAGTATCTATTAGTAATGACATTGATGTAATATAATCACCACGTAAGTGCGGAAAGCCGGTGGGGTAATGATTTATAAAGCCGCCTTGATGTCCGTCACATAGATAAAGTGATTAGTTTTATCTAGACGGCGTAAGTGCGTCCACTATTACAAGGCGTTTTTTGAAACTATTACAATTTCATTGGATCAGTTGTATAATAGAGACATCTGATGGACTCGTTGACATTGATAATTACTAACATAAAATTTTGTTAGATACTCAATCTGTATGTTCTTTTTACTCAAATGAACACTTAAACGTAGTCTTTTGTTTCATATGCATGCTCAGAGTTTAATTTCATATCTTAATATTTAAATCCCTACTTTTACACCGCCTTTCTAAAGTGAAAAAAAAAAGATATCTTATCTTAATACATTAAAATGCAATTCACTCTTTGTTTTCTCGCTGAGATTATTTCGTGCAAAACAAGATTTTCGTCATCATCATCATTACCACCATCATCAACATTATGAAAGTTGTTTTTATCTATGTACTTCATCTTAATCAACCGGTTCACAATCTGTAATGTCGTTACGTCAGCACATGTGTCATAAAGTAATCAAAAGCTAATTTCTGCTGTCAATGAATCATCAACGATAATCGTTGCTCAAATCATGATCAGTGAGAGTGAAAGGGATGAGTCAAAGTAATCAAAAACTATGTTGTATAATCATAAAATAAAACATGATACGTTAGATACATTGTCTTCTAAATTGGAGCAAAGAAATCAGTATGAGTATAATTCGTGCTAATAATTGTGAAGAAGGAAAGAAAGAAAAAAAAGGAGGAAAGGCAGAAAGAAAGAAATCAGCATATAGCCGTTCACTGCTGAACGTAGGCCTCCCCCATAGAGCGTCCACCATCCCGATCTGTGTTCTATCACCATAACTACTATCGATTAATTTATTTACAGTACCTCCAGAAATTATTCTGTTAATTTATTTGTCTATTTACAAAACGTTATAGATATTTTTATATGAGAAAGAATTAAAATAATTTAAGAAAAACAATTTTTCAAAATTTATTAATTTAATAGTGCTTTATGCTAATGTTGTAATTTAGTTTTAATTTATACGAGTGATTATCATTCTTATAATAAAAATATCTTAGTGTATTAGTTAAAGAGTAGGCTAAATTAACTTTACAGAAGAAATAATTATACAAATCTAGCCAGATATTTGGTAAAAAATCATCAATGATTACTTCTATATTAATACTATAAAGAGGTAAAGTTGCTTCGGAAAAACTGGTTCTATTATGAAAACTCTTTTACAAATAGAATGCTATTTAGGTGGAACATATGGCCTAGGTTACTATTATGAAAAATCAATAGATAGACCACATAGTATGGATTAAACAAAAAATATATTTTACTCAGGAGAAACTACTGGGCACAGCTAGTATTATTTAATTTCTATCTAATTAAAATATAAAGAAAGTAACACATACCCAAGAACGTTGAACAGATGTACTCGGAGATTTGATTTCCAGATTTGCTCGACTCCGAAAAGTGGCTGAGCTCCTTGTTCAGCATCCGCTTGAACTGAAAGTGCAAAATCTCCATTGAGTTTGCCATCTTCGTGGCGTGGCGCTTCAGCCACCTCGCCGGCGTATAATGCACGCTCGCTTTGTCAGCGCACACACGCATTTCACTTTATTTAAATTAAAATAAAAAAAAGTTCAATTCCAAATTTAAAAATCGTTAGCACGATATTCGCACGTCCGACTTGTTGTATGCAAATACGTCCACTAATCATGAACGCTATCAGTACACTGAAGCAATGCGGCTTGCGGCTGGCGTTTAGCGCCCGCGTTGTATATACGGCTACGTCGTTCTACGTCATCGATGCTGCCTACTAATATATATATTATATTAGTTTCCTGGTATCAGCGGTAATATATAAGCGATGTCTGGTCAGTTTCATTGAAATCTAACGCATGTTCTTGTGCTTTGGCAATTTTGAGATTTGAAAAACGGGAAAAGCTGTTGGTTTAGAGGAAGTTTTTACTAATGTAGATCGCATGTATATGCGGCCCGAAGGCCACGGATACTTTGTTAAGTACTTTGTTAAGCTGACGTTTCTTAAAATGTTCTGAGAAAAGTGGATGTGTAGATGTGGATTTAGGAAATGCAAAAATATATCTGTCTGTACTCAGATATACCTCATTCTTGTTGCTACAGAGGACACAAGTTTATCGTTAGGTTAATGTTATCAAGTTGTTAGTACGTCAGAGTACTACGACTTCATTTCGTACCCTTGCCCGTTCACTTTTGCTTAAGTGTGGTGGTAGTATTTTAAGGCTCACCACACTGTCGACGTATGTTTGCACACAGCACAACGTTGCGTCTACAATTTACATAGACTGTATAATCACATCCATCTATGTATAAGGAGTTTCGAATTTAAATAATTAACACCTCGTAAAGATAAAAATTATCGCCGAAAGATAAACTTTATTCTCGACGAGAGCTTAATAGAATTTGAAAGTCATATCTATTTAGTTCAGTTAGTAACACAACGACGTACATAAAAGATTTAGATGTAAGTGGGCAATTTTGAAGCAGTTATATCGGGACGCGGCGGTTCAGTCTGGATCAAATCGAATGAGGCGCGGCTTACGACGAGACCGAGACGTCGTAATTGGCTCAAGTGGAGCTGCACTTGTGTCTAGTTATGCAACA